>OU015496.1:3671983-4141983 GCA_907164885.2 Dolomedes plantarius
TATATGATTAAATCTGATGGAAACTATCTCGCGCTGTTTAATGAGCAATAATTTACAATTAAAAAAAATTGCTTTCTGCGCATGCCCAGTGACATTTTTAAATCTAGCTTTAGATACTCATTAAGCACGAGGCCGCTCAAATATTTTAATTTGTTTCTGCGCATTATTATGATTTTCAACATTTGGCAATGATGTGTTGAGTACAAATTGTGTATTAGTGCATTTATTTAGCATCTAGCCGTTATGTTTTGACGAGTACCAACTAATTGTTATAATATTGCAAGTAATAATTATTTGCAATTCCGCTATAAATTGAACATGAAGATTGAGTTTTTGCCCTCAAATAAAAAGAAATTGAAAATGGGACTTACACCACTTTGCCTTTCACCGCTTCGTATAGGTAGAAGCAAATGAAAGCAATGGGGGAAATATAGCCTTTCTGATGCAGATTTAACTATAAAACCGCTTGACATTTGGTATTTAACAATACCAAATCATATTTTTTAACATATAATAATTACAAGATAAAAAGACATTTTATATACCATGTTTTTAAATTTTCTGTTGAATCATATAAACTTGACAATTCTATGTATTAATAAATACTTTTTAAAATTTTTTTGATGAATTATACCATCAACTTGAAAGAAAATGAAGTTAATTGGAAGTTAACTTGCATCTTTTCCGGCCAATAGATGGCTGCACCAGTCTACAAAACAAAATTAACTGAAAATAACTGAAAATTAATTTAATTCTGCTTAAAGATGGCTTAAAGTATTTAAAATAGGCATTGTCATCGTGTTCTGAGCTATTCTAAAAGTTTCAAATGTTTAGCTAGTCGGAAAGTTAGTTAAAAATCAATTGCAATCAGATTGCAAGATTTGTACTAGACAAACACACACACAAACAAACACACAAGAAAGCAAGTTAATAAAAACATGGTAAAAATATTAAAAATGTGTCAGTAACTCTAACTAACTCATGGCACAACAGTCCGAATGTGGACCAAGGCCTGCGGTGCCCATCTCCGCTTTGACGAGCGTGGGTTTGGGGTGGCATACAGCATATGTCTCGGTCAGGTGGTCATCCTGACGCGGGACCACCAGAGTTAGTTCCCAAGCATGCGTGGTCCTCATTTTATCGACCCACTGAAGGGATGAAAGCCATGAGTCGACCTTGCCCAGTCGCAGGGTCGAACCTTGGACCTGTGGTGTGGCAGCCTGACGCTCTCAACCACTGTGCCACCTGGCTTTAAACAAAAGAAAAATAAAATAAAATAAAGAAGTGTCATTATAGAAAATTTAAAGCATGTATTTAAATTTATTGCGTATTCTCTAAAAAATCGTCTGCTATGTATTTCACTTTTGCATTCATATTACGGCATTCATTTTAGAAACATTTAACGGTAACTCATGAAACATTTCTTCTGAATGGAACAAATGACAGCTACAATAAAACTATAGCACCTACAATGTTAGTATCAATAATGCTACAGTATCACCAACGCCATAGTTTCAGCAAAACTAATTATGAGATAAGTTTCGACTGCAAAAATCTCAAGAAAGCTAGCAATCAAAGGAATAGGTCAGAGTTTTGCTTCTCAATTATCCCTAGGAAGATTAACCGATTATGTGTGCATCATAATAGAGCAAAGCTAATTGTGACATGACAGTTGACTGCAAGAATGTCAACACAGCTCTTAAACAAAGGAATACGACAGATTTTATTTTTTTTAAACAATTATCGATATGCAGATTATCAGATTTTTGCGTATCACTAAAGAGCAAAACTAATTATGAGATACCAGTTTATTGAGAGAATGTCAAGAAGGCTAGCACGCAATGGAATACATTGGATGTTTTCTATGAAATAAATTTGAAAATGTATGCTAGTTTTATTATTATTTTGGCATTAAATCACTGTATGTTGTCGTTTTTAAACTTGCGCATAGTTCATTTTACACTGTATAATTCACATTTTACACTGTATATTTCTGGATTATCCGCACATCGGAGATAATTAAGAGTTCAAAGCAGAGTGAAATAAATTTAAATCAATTTAATTCATGTATGTAATTCTTTCTTATGTACCGTGACCTTTCGACGCCAGATTGAGTTCCAACGTTAAAATGCAGATAGTAACTTTTATTAATGAATAGAACAAAAACAGCAAGCGAAAAAAAAATTACTGATAACGTTAAAAGCCAAACGTGGGTAACATTTAATTTCTTTACCAAACTAGCAATACCTCTTGGAACGAAGCCTGAATCTCTAAAAATTAGCATTCTTCAATTCATCAAGATATTTAATGAAACGAAAAAAGGAAATATATCGTTGCTGAGCAAAGAGTCAAGCAACAACAACAAAACAAAAAAAAGAAGAAAAAAAGAGGAGCTCGCGTCTCTAAAATGAGGGAAAGAGGATGAAAAAAAAAGAGACTATAGTCTCTTTTTTTTTTCTTGCTGTAACAACAGCAGACTGTCTAAATCACTTTCAATTATTTTTTATGAATAATTTATTTGAGTAAGTAGAAATGACTTTATGTGAAAACGCTACGTCGGAGAAAACATTTAACAGGAAAACTAGAGCAAAGAGAAAAAAGCGTTATGACGAAATTATTAACATTTCCTAAATCAAGGAAACAGTCTGAGTAATTTAATCTGTCAGTGGAAATAAAACTGTTAACAAATTGCTAATTCCGTTTCGCAGAGGGTTAACATAAGAGATTTTTGTCGGAGCATTTTTAAAATTAATAGACTCGTGAACATTTTGTTCTACATAGGATTGTGTAATTTATGTATCCATGTTGCCATGGCGGGAAGTATAATTATTTGATTTCATTCCCTTTTGGAAAAATATGTTTTTACACGACACATACTCTGAAACCTATGCCAAAATTATAAATAATTTTTTTAATCTTCTGTATATATAAAACAGTTCCATAACTGACTCACTGACTCACTGACTGACTGACATACAACGCACAGACCAAACCGCTGGACCTAAAGGGCTGACACTTTGCATGTCGATTCTTCTTAAAGTGTAGGGGTGCACTAAGAAAGAAAAATTCTAAAATTCTTTTGAAAAATTCTTTTTGAAAATTTCTTTTTGAAAAATTCTTCTTAGATTTTTTAAAAATTAAATTTTTAAGCCGTTTTTGTAACTTTTTTCAAGTTTGCATTTAAAATAATAATTTGGGGGTTATGAAATTTATATCACGAGAAAGATCGTAAAAATTCCTTTAAAGCGAGATCTTTTTCGAATCTTTACCTCCATTTTCTGATTTTTGGTGAATTTTTAAAGATTCATTTTTAGAATTTAATTTATTAAATGCCGATCACGTGATTTCTTTTTCTGGTACTTTAAATAAATTTATCGTCACGTGCATAACAACTAAAAAGACAAAAAAATATATTTTTTCTTTCTAATGCAGCAGACGATTGAATATTATCCAAAAAAAATAAATATCCCTTACGATTTTTTTATAAATATACAAATATATATATATTTTACATCAATTGTATACATTGATCGTCGCATTTATTAGAAATATATATATATATATATATATATATATATTTGGCATTAATTGCATACATTGACCGTTGCATTTAATTTGAATGTACTCCGTAGCGAAGCGCGGGTTTTCAGCTAGTATATTTTATAAAAAACATTAATTACGTACAAATATTAATTAAGATTTAATATAAAATAAATGTCCAGTAAAATGTAACCTACAAAATTATATAAAAATAAGAAATCCTTAAAAAAAAATTTAATATTATAGATTTTAATATTAATATTATAGAATATATAGATAATTTTAATATTATAGAATATCCCCCCCGTCCGAGAAGAGGCTGACCTACAATGCCTGCATTGGAGGGCAGACTCACTCTATAATATTAAAAACTAGTAATTTCTTAATTCAACACTCTTAACATTTAAAAACTATTAATTCCTCACTTTACTATTCAAAATTACAAACCCTTTTTTAATCCCTTAAGTTATTTAATTCCCTGTGGGCATTCGCGTTAAATTCCTTTATTACAGCCTTAGGCAATATCATTAAAGATGGCTGTCTTTTTTAACTAAAGGGAAGCGGAGCGGCGTCAGTACAAATTTAAATCAGCTCTGCACATCAACAACAACTTTAAACCAATCAACTATTAAGACACACCCTTTAATCACGTGATGGGGTGAAGTTTATATAACCCGTGACGTCCAAAACTAGGACGGATTCCTGTACTTTCTCTTGCTGCATTCATACCGACGGAGCGGTCGGTGTATTGAATAAAAATGTTCCCGTAAAAAGCTCGTATTCGTCGTCTTTAGTCATGGAGTAAATTTATTCTCGAATATAACTGCATCTCCTCACCGTAGCATGGGAGACTAGACATCTTCTGAGCCTGCGTTCTGTCTCCCATGTTACAAAAAGTCGGCAGGATTCTCACCTGCTGCGAGAAGATCACAAAGGAGTTCCATTGCCATAAGGATCGTCGGCAGATACATTTTTTCCCACCGGTTCAGTGTTTTAGTTAATTTCGCCGCACCAAGTTAGCAACGCAGAAAACGAAAGTAGGTCACCGCCAACGTGTCACGTCATCTTTCCAATTCAGCGCTGTACAGAGATATATATTTTTTTCCCTCCTGCCCATCTACCCGTGTGATGAACAGTGTTTGTGGATTTAAATTCATCGTTCTTCTATCCGGACTTCAAGACTTTTTTTTGCCGTGTGACGACAAGGGGCTGCGGAGTTAAATTTATCACGAGTGTCATCAAAGAGTGTAATCACCGCCAGTTCAAAAATCATCGATGTGTATGCTTAATTTTTTTCTAACTACAGTTCTTGTGTGCGAGTTAAAATTACTTCGATTCCCTGAATGCAAGCCCAGCGCTGTTCAGAGGAGCTTTTAAAAGTTTTTCTTGGACGCTAACCTCGAAATTGTCAGAGTCAAGAACAGGTCGTATGATTTATTTTATAAACTTTTTGAACACTAACCTGAACAAGAAATTGTTCCCGAAAATGTGTTCATATATGTTGTAGAGGGTATTATATTCTTGTTTTTAATTGAAGTATATAACTGTGATATTTTGTTAAACTTATAAAATGGAAGGAAAAAATATAAAAACAGAAAATCGGGGGGAAAAAACAGAAAATAAAAATGAAGGGACAGAATGCAAGGACCAATTTCAACTTGATAATTTAGAGAAAGAATTCAGGGATTTTATTCCTTTTGACCCAGAGGGGGTATGAAACTACAAAAATGGCTTGCCTATATTGAACAGAAATTTTCCCAAGCAAATGTTTCAGATGAACATAAAATAAGATGTATTTCAAAATTCCTAAAAGGGAAAGCTCTAACGACCTTCATAAACTCTTGTTTACACATTCAAGAATGGACAGAATTAAAAGATACTTTGCAAGAATTATTCTTTGAGGCAGATAGCGTGGAATTCTCTGAATTTTCCAATTTGAAATTTGAATATGATGATGACTTAACCAAATATTTTCATAAAAAAATTGATGTAGGAAAAAGATTGGGGTTATCACAGAAGTTAATACTAGAGGGCCTAACACAAGGCCTAAATGCTCAAATGAGAATGACCATAGCTGCAAATCCTCCTCAAACAACGACAGAATGGATAGTGTTGGCTGATAAGCTAATCAAAATAAATAATGAAGGAATCAAAGCTAATCAAGGGGATCGGAATAACTTTTTTAACACTAGATTTGAAAATAGGCCCCAATTTAGACAGAATTACTACAACCAACCTCAAGTTAGGATGAATTATAGCCCACCTCATCAATTTAGACAAAATTACTCTTCCCAGCCTCAATTTAGACCTAATAATAATCAACAAACTCAGTTTAGACCTAATTATAGTCAGCAGCAACAATTCAGACAATGGCAACCCAGAGATCACAAGTTGAATAGAAACTTTGCACCCAGACCCAATAACCAAATTAATCACCACAAACAATATGCAGACTTACCACCTAGATCCTACCGACATTTGTGATGCACGGCCGGGCGACAAGTCATCCATTTTAACATCAAAACTATGCCACTCGGCCCTTCTTTCGTCGGCCCGCGCCCGTGCTATTACACACACACACACATATATATATATATATATATATATATATATATACATATATTTTTGGGCATCAATTGCATACATTGACCGTTGTATTTAATTTGAATGTACTCCGTAGCGAAGTACGGGTTTTCAGCTAGTTTATAATAAAAATTTATTGGGGCCGGTGGGAATCTAGTAGCGAGCGCATCGGAATGAGGCTGCCGGTGCTGTGTTCGAATCCCGACACTGAATGCTTTTGTGCATAAAGCAGCTGTGGGCGCCTTAAATCCGTTTGGCGGAAAGTTCTTCCTTGTGGTTTGTAAGGTTTGGAGCAGGATACAACCCCACCAGATGTCGGATTTACCTGCCATAAAACAACACTGGCATATAAAAGCGTCTCATTTTGAATGCCTATCCTCACTTACTTCCCTTCTTTTAAAACCAACAACACGAGACGTTGGTCTTGTAAATACATACATTCATATACACACGTGCACGTGCACACACACACACACACACACACACACACACACATATATATATATATATATATATATATATATATGTAAGAATCAGATCTAGTAATTATTATTTTTAATGACCTCGTCCCTCACTTTGAGTACAACCCCGACGAATCAGAGTCGGGAGTTTGTAGGGGAACCGGTTTCTCGCCGAATGACCTGCTGGACACGTTTTTTTCTGTCTCGGGTTGGCAACAATACTAGGGAGATGAGCGCTTTTCAGATTTGCTATGTACTACTTGGTGTGTGGTCGTGACACGTGCTGTTCGCTAATCTAGAATGTTTGTTTCGAAGTTAATCGAGCCAATAAACTTACTAAATTAAAAACGAGTTGATTTCTGTCTTGAATCCAAATCACGACATATATATATATATATATATATATATATATATATATATATATATATATATATATATACTTATAAAAGCAAGTGTCCGTGTTTGTGTATATGTGTATGTATATGTGTGTGCGGGCTACAGACGATTCTATAAAACTTACAACTGTGAAATTTGGCACACGGGTAGTGAAGAGTCTGAACATGTGCACCTCGAAGCCCGGATTTTAAATTTTATTACCGTTAATTTTTAATTAATAAAAAACCAACAATTTTTGAAGGGTGAGTCCAGAAATGGAAGAGCCTCTCAGTCGTCTTTCCGCCATATTTGAAAATGGTATTTTTTTTCATGAAAGTACATAAATGTTACATATTTGGAAAGAGCTTTAAAAACTGATATTTTTTTCTGTGTACACTTAATCTGTTACTTCAATAGTTTTAGAGTTATTTGGATTCTAATCTTCAGATCATCCGATCATCCGATGTAAACAAAGCGTGATTCTGCAATTAAAAACACCGAAAAAACAATTCTATTATAAAAGAAATAAATTTTATTAAAATCTTATTACTTCTCTTAATAATATTAAGATATTTTAAAAACATTATACACACTTCAAATTAATTGATTCAATATTTTTATGCAATATTTGATTCTATTTGCGTTCAGGTCTGCTAGATGGCGCCTCGAGACTGATACAGTATGTGCTGTATCACAGTCTTTGTGCTATTTATTGTTGCACCACAAAATTTAAATACCTTTATTCGTTGTTTTTTAGTGTTTCCATTCTCTGACAATGATTGCTGAAGGGAGCGGGTCCCCAAACCGACCGGCTAGTATATATATATATATATATATATATAAAGAGAAAGAGAGAGAGAGAGAGGACCTTTAAGTTTTTATTTACATCTTTATTTTTCATTATTTCATGCCAATCTTTTCTCATGTTTGTTTGAACAGTCGATATCGAGCATTCAAATAGTCAGACACCACTATATCAACGGTTTTGTCAGGATCCGGATTTGAAATACTTTTCCTCACTTTTGCCCATCTTCCCTTCCGTTTTAAGTCCGAGAACAAGGGAAGCTGCCCTTGTCGATGTAAAAGGAGGTGTCGACGCTAAAAAATATTTCCTCACAAGCTCACCTCAGGTCCAGCGTTTTCCATTTTAGAATATCCTGACGGTCGTTTACACATTGAGACTAGCGTTTGATCGAACCTTCAAGTAACGAACTCCTTTTTTTTTTTTTTTTTTTTTTTTTTTTTTTTTTTTTTTTTTAAAAAAACACCGAACAAATTTGCTGGACTACAATGATATCCCGTAGAAACAACAATTTCATTCCTGAATGGTGGACTTAGAAAAGGTCATTCTTGGATGCATCCCCCCCCCTTTTTTCTCTCTTCATCGTTTTTCCTTGATTGCTGAGGGATCGAAGAAGGGGAATGGAGTCTAGAAATGTGTCTAGAAAACCGAAGAAGTGAGTCGTCACGATCCCGTGCTCGTTGTTCGACACGTGGAGAGAACGAAGATGTGTGCCAAGAGAGGGGAGCGGAGTCTAGAAATGAGTCTAGAAAACCGAAGAAGTGAGGCTCGTTGTTCGACACGCGGAGGAGAACGAAGATGTGTGCCAAGAGAGGGGAGCGGAGTCTAGAAATGTGTCTAGAAAACCGGAGAAGTGAGTCGTCACGATCCCGTGCTCGTTGTTCGACACGCGGAGAGAACGAAGATGTGTGCCAAGAGAGGGGAGCGGAGTCTAGAAATGTGTCTAGAAAACCGGAGAAGTGAGTCGTCACGATCCCGTGCTCGTTGTTCGACACGTGGAGAGAACGAAGATGTGTGCCAAGAGAGGGGAGCGGAGTCTAGAAATGAGTCTAGAAAACCCAAGAAGTGAGGCTCGTTGTTCGACACGCGGAGAGAACGAAGATGTGTGCCAAGAGAGGGGAGCGGAGTCTAGAAATGTGTCTAGAAAACCGGAGAAGTGAGTCGTCACGATCCCGTGCTCGTTGTTTGACACGTGGAGAGAACGAAGATGTGTGCCAAGAGAGGGGAGCGGAGTCTAGAAATGAGTCTAGAAAACCGAAGAAGTAAGGCTCGTTGTTCGACACGCGGAGAGAACGAAGATGTGTGCCAAGAGAGGGGAGCGGAGTCTAGAAATGTGTCTAGAAAACCGGAGAAGTGAGTCGTCACGATCCCGTGCTCGTTGTTCGACACGTGGAGAGAACGAAGATGTGTGCCAAGAGAGGGGAGCGGAGTCTAGAAATGTGTCTAGAAAACCGGAGAAGTGAGTCGTCACGATCCCGTGCTCGTTGTTCGACACGTGGAGAGAACGAAGATGTGTGCCAAGAGAGGGGAGCGGAGTCTAGAAATGAGTCTAGAAAACCGAAGAAGTGAGGCTCGTTGTTCGACACGCGGAGGAGAACGAAGATGTGTGCCAAGAGAGGGGAGCGGAGTCTAGAAATGTGTCTAGAAAACCGGAGAAGTGAGTCGTCACGATCCCGTGCTCGTTGTTCGACACGTGGAGAGAACGAAGATGTGTGCCAAGAGAGGGGAGCGGAGTCTAGAAATGAGTCTAGAAAACCGAAGAAGTGAGGCTCGTTGTTCGACACGCGGAGAGAACGAAGATGTGTGCCAAGAGAGGGGAGCGGAGTCTAGAAATGTGTCTAGAAAACCGGAGAAGTGAGTCGTCACGATCCCGTGCTCGTTGTTCGACACGTGGAGAGAACGAAGATGTGTGCCAAGAGAGGGGAGCGGAGTCTAGAAATGTGTCTAGAAAACCGAAGAAGTGAGTCGTCACGATCCCGTGCTCGTTGTTCAACATGCGGAGAGAACGAAGATGTGTGCCAAGAGAGAGGGAACGGAGTCTAGAAAACCGAAGAAGTGAGTCATCACGATCCCGGACTTGTTGTTCGACACGTGCAGAGAATCGGGGGTTGTACGAGGAAGTGAACTCCCTTCATCAGCCACGGTAGGACGGAAGCAGCGTGGGGTTGTTAGATTTGTTGAGCTCATTTGCTTACCGTTCGTTCTCTTTCGTATTTAACGGCATATAATAACGATGGCCAAAGTAGAAGTAAAGAATGGACTTCAGGAATGGAACAGTTATTCATCTCTTCGGTAACCAAAGAAGTAGCACAATGGCCGGAGTCAACAAATAACAAAAAAAAAACAACGATAGGTGACGTTGCTACATATCTATAAAAATGAGAAACTGTTGCAACTGTTGATTCAATTTTTTTTCAGTTTAAGCCTTTATCTATCTATCTATCTATCTATCTATCTATATATATATATATATATATATATATATATATATATATATATATATATATATATCATTAAAAAAAGTGTGAATCAGAAAACTAGTGGAATGCTAATCCAGGGAAACTACATCCAAATCCTGAAACTGAAGTTTCGAATGGCTGGGGGGAGTTGTGACCCCCCTACTCCGGTTAAACTAGTTTTGTGCCGCGGCACCACTCCCGGAAGCCCGAAACCTCAGTGCGACCTAGACTTTCGTCAAATATTATTAAAAGGTAAATCAATAATCAAAACAACATTTAAAACATCAAATCTCATAAAACCCATTTAAACACATTGTGTAAATTTCAACTATTATATTCATGTAAAATTATAACCAACCTACTGTGTTTCTCACATACCTGTATTTTGCTACAATGTAAGGATGTTCCTTATTCAAATATCTTTTATACTGTATCCCAATCTCAAATAATTAACATACCGTTACGGTTAAAGAAAACGGTGTTTATATTCGGTTTTACTGATATTTAAAAATTTTTTTATATTAGACATTAAAAAAGACTTAGGGAAACCCATCTCTAAAGCAAAATTTATAAATTGTTTAATTTTAAAATCCATATCTATATTATTAGTATTGAGACATTTACATCTTGTTAAAAAATTAGTGATTACATTTCTTTTGATGTTTAGGTGTATGCATGTTGTCCATGACATAATACGATTTGGTTTAAAACTATAGTCATCTCGTTTATCATACATTTTTGTAATTATTGAGCCATTGCTAACTATAATACTTAAATCTAAAAAGTTCAAAAAACCTTCCTTATTGCACGAAGTTTCAATTAAATTTAAATTACCAGGGTAAAAACTAAAGTCCAATCCTGTGTTATTTACGAAGCATACCAAAATGTCATCCACATACCTAAAAAACTTAACTTCATTTAATAAACTTGTACCTGTTTCGTAATAATGTAAATAGATATCTGCAAGAATTGAAGAGCATCCCCCTCCCATAGGGATCCCATGTATCTGCTTATATATATCTCTTCCATTGTGTAAATAAGTTTCTTTTAAAACAAGTTGTAACAAAGATTTATATCGGTTATAAGTAATAAACTCTTGTATATCGTATCGTTCATATAGATTTAAAATGATATTATTATATAATGATATAGATTTAATATAATATCATAATATCATAATATCATTTTAAATCTATATGAACGATACGATATACAAGAGTTTATTACTTATAACCGATATAAATCTTTGTTACAACTTGTTTTAAAAGAAACTTATTTACACAATGGAAGAGATATATATAAGCAGATACATGGGATCCCTATGGGAGGGGGATGCTCTTCAATTCTTGCAGATATCTATTTACATTATTACGAAACAGGTACAAGTTTATTAAATGAAGTTAAGTTTTTTAGGTATGTGGATGACATTTTGGTATGCTTCGTAAATAACACAGGATTGGACTTTAGTTTTTACCCTGGTAATTTAAATTTAATTGAAACTTCGTGCAATAAGGAAGGTTTTTTGAACTTTTTAGATTTAAGTATTATAGTTAGCAATGGCTCAATAATTACAAAAATGTATGATAAACGAGATGACTATAGTTTTAAACCAAATCGTATTATGTCATGGACAACATGCATACACCTAAACATCAAAAGAAATGTAATCACTAATTTTTTAACAAGATGTAAACGTCTCAATACTAATAATATAGATATGGATTTTAAAATTAAACAATTTATAAATTTTGCTTTAGAGATGGGTTTCCCTAAGTCTTTTTTAATGTCTAATATAAAAAAATTTTTAAATATCAGTAAAACCGAATATAAACACCGTTTTCTTTAACCGTAACGGTATGTTAATTATTTGAGATTGGGATACAGTATAAAAGATATTTGAATAAGGAACATCCTTACATTGTAGCAAAATACAGGTATGTGAGAAACACAGTAGGTTGGTTATAATTTTACATGAATATAATAGTTGAAATTTACACAATGTGTTTAAATGGGTTTTATGAGATTTGATGTTTTAAATGTTGTTTTGATTATTGATTTACCTTTTAATAATATTTGACGAAAGTCTAGGTCGCACTGAGGTTTCGGGCTTCCGGGAGTGTTGCTGCGGCACAAAACTAGTTTAACCGGAGTAGGGGGGTCACAACTCCCCCCAGCCATTCGAAACTTCAGTTTCAGGATTTGGATGTAGTTTCCCTGGATTAGCATTCCACTAGTTTTCTGATTCACACTTTTTTTAATGATAGAAATATTTGAAATACTAATGTAGTGCAGCATAGCGCCTGATGGTATTTTAATTGAGTACAGTTATTTAATATATTATTTCTAACTTTTGTATATGTATATATATATATATATATATATATATATATATATATATATATATATATATATATAACAGTTCCGAAACTGACTGACTGAATGATAATGCACAGACAAAACCGCCTGACCTAAAGGGCTGAAACGTTGCATGGCGATTCTTCTTATAGTGTAGGGGTTTTTTTATATTAAATTTTTTAACTGTTTTTGTAACATTTTTTAAAGTTTGCATTTAAAATAACAATTTGAGGGTTATAAAATTTACATCAAGATCATAAAACTTCCTTTAAAATGAAATCTTTTTCGAATCTTTACCTCCATTTTCTGATTTTTGGTGAATTTTCAAAGACTCATTTTTAGAATTTAATTTATTAAATGCCGATCACGTGGTTTCTTTTCTTTTTCTGATACTTTAAATTAATGTTGCGTTACGTGCATAACAACGAAATAAATTGACAAAGAAAAAATATTAAAATGCGGTAAAAGGTAAAATTTAACCACTAGACTCATTGAGATGGAAGTTTTTAAAGAATTTAATTCAAATCAGCATGTTTTGTGGATATGAAACATAAAAATTAATTGCATACATATACACACACATATATACACTGAAGTGCCACTGAATTAGGGATACCTACCTAGTAACGAGTTGGGCCTCCTCTGGCCTTGATAACGGCTGCCACACGACGAGGCATAGATTCAACAAGTTTCTGGAAACATTCCACGGGAATGGCTTGCCAAATATTGGCTAAAGCTGTCCATAATTCAGTAAGGTTCTTTGGTGCTGTGTGATGGGCTTTCACGCCTTGTTCCAAAACATCCCAAAGATACTCAATAGGATTTAAGTCTGGGCTTCTAGGTGGCCAATTCATGACAGAGAAGTCAGAGGAATGTTCATCCAACCAGCTAGTAGCCAACCGGGACTTGTGAGAGGTACAGTTGTCTTGCTGGAAAACTCCATTACCGTGCGGATAACAGAACAGCATAAACGGATGGAGGTGATCACCGAGCAACTCTACGTACCGAATTGCATTGAGGGAGGTTGGTACACGCACCAAAGATCCCAAACTGTGCCACGAAAAAACACCCCAGACCATGATTGAGCCACCATGCCCTTGTACAGTTCCAGCCAGGCATGCAGGATCCATGGCTTCATGAGCCTGATGCCATATTCTCAGCCTCCCGTCGGCGTTAAGTAGTCGGAATCGAGACTCATCACTCCATGCTACTCGTTTCCAGTCCTCTACACTTCAGTCTCTGTGCTCTCTTGCCCAGGTAAGACGTGCAGCCCGATGGCGAGTATAGAGCAATGGTACTCTCGTAGTTCGACGGCTCCCGAAACCCATACGGTGAAGCGAGCGTTGCACAGTCCGTTTACTGACTGTACGACTGGCACCGTCATCAAACTGGGTGGTAATTTGAGCTAATGTTTGGCTTCGCTGGCTACGTACAATACGCCTGAGCCGTCTCTCACCACGCACTTTCAAGGCTAATTGTCCTTTGCAGTTTGCCCGATAGCTAGTTTTTTTTCCACCATCCATGTATTCTTGGTATACTCTTGACACTGTCGACCTTGAAAATCCTAGCTGTCTGACGATTTCGGAAATTGAATGGCCCATGCGTCGCGCACCTACGATTTGTCCGCGATCGAAGGCGTCTAAATCAGGAAGTTTACCCATACTGGCAATTCCAACAACTAATTCAGAACAACCACAGTACGCGCTATTTATGCAGTTACCACAGCGAGCCTCACTTGCGCATACATGATGCGCAGCGCTACACAATTTGCATAGGCTTTGCTATACCTAATTCAGTGGCACTTCAGTGTATATATATTAGCATTAATTGCATTCATTGATCGCTGTATTTAATTTGCATGTACTCCGTAGGGAAGTACGGGTATTGAGCTAGTAAATCTTAAAACCTAACATAACATAACATGCTCCAACCTGGAGTTACAATAAATAACAAACAATCCGTGGTCGGCGCAGTACGGGTCGCCTGTTACGTCAGTACACATTTTTGACTAGGGAGTTCAGACAGTTCTGACGTGGTAAGGTGAAGCTTGTTTGTCCTTATGCACGCATTTTGAGCTCGAAAGAAAAAAAGGCGAGTATTTAGCAGTGTCCGATATAGGCAAGGTAAAAAGACAGTTCCCACCCTCTTCCCCCCTACGTCTGGAAACGAAAACAGCCTTTTTAGAGCTTCATCATTTCTCTCACCTGTGGTCGTCAAACCACCGAAGAGCGATCATTTATAATCATTATTCCGGTAAACCTCTCAAAAAAGAATGTTTGTAATCGTTATTCTCGTAAGTCCCTTATAAATGATTGTTTATAACCGTTAAGTCCACAGATCATCGAAATCCGGACACATAGAATGAGTCCCCGAGAGAGGAGGGATTCCTTTTTCAGGGAACAGAAATAGATCTCAGGTAAAGTTCGTTAAGATGAATGCTGTTAGACTGTCAGGCCTGATCTCAACGTCCAGGGTGGGGGTGGGGGGGCACGATTTATATTCTAAAATATTGTGCCCGTGGTTGTGTTCTCAATATGTACCAACCAACAAACAACCTGTTTACTTGTTGGAGAGAATGTTTTTTTTTTTTTTTTTTTTTTTTTGGGGGGGGGGGGTTGGAGCACTACGGTCAACTTTTTGCTACATGAGAGCTAATTATACCGGGACCTACAGTTTAAAGCCTATTCCGAACGGCTACAAACATCCATGCCAACAGTGGATCTCGAACCCACAGGATCTGAACTTAAAGCCAGCGCCCTAGTCATTCGGCCATCACCTGGCTGGAGAGAACGGGGCAAGTATGGATTCCATTATGTAAATAAACAGGCCATTTGTGATAAACAGTTTTAGCAAAACAGTTACAAATAAGGTTGATAACACGTAACAGATTTAACGTCAAACTAAATAGGAAACATGAAAGCTTATGAAAGCTTTAAAAAATGAATGAGATTTTCCTGCATTTGTTTGACTTGCTGTAAGATGCCCGTGACGCTGCGTTACAGAGAGTATGTTGGAAATTTTGAGGCAGAACAGGCATTTTTTTTTCAGGGCCGCCCAGAGACTTTACGGGGCCTGGGGCAAACTTCTGTCGGGGGGCCCCAAGAAAAATAAAAAATGGAAAGAGACGAAAACACACATTCAAATTAAGTTACTCATACTTAAAATTTTATTACATGAATTATTAACATAATAATTATATTTCATTGCACTACTCTCGTGTTGTATTTTCCAATAAATATGACATCTTCCATCCACAAAGCTTTTTTGCTGTCTATTTTAGTAGTTAGTACTGTCTTCACTTTATTAGAGGGAAGGTAATTTTATAGCAGTTAGGACTAAACAGTTATATTTTAAATTAAAACTAAATCGCGTATTTTTCAGAAGACGATTTTGGAGTAAGACAAATCTAATTAATCGAATATATATATATATATATATATATATATATATATATATATATATATATATATATTATTTTTATTTATTTATTTATTTATTTTTTTTTTTTTGGGGGGGGGGCTTTTGTCAGGAGATTATTTTGAATTTTGAAGTACGGCACAAGTTTCAGAATTTTCTTTTGGATAAAATCTATTAAATTATTTTTTAAAATTTTTTGGGGGGCCCCTCCGGCAGTTGGGGGCCTGGGGCAAAGTGCCCCAGTTGCCCCCACCCCACCCCACCCTCTGGGCGGATCTGATTTTTTTTTGTACTCGAAACGGAAGACATACAGGAAATTTTAGAATTCGAGCAAATTTTTTTTTATTCCTAATTTTATAGAATTGCTTAATTTTTGGTAGTTTAGAAACGACGAAGCCAATTTTTTTAATGTTTTTCCCCCTTTTTTTAATAACTGCTGACTTCGAGGACCCCTTCTACGGTTCTCCCAGATCACCCGTTAAGAACAATTGATATAGAGGGTCAAAATGTTAAGTAGTACAAAATAAATGTGTTAACAATTTAAGGCTGCTGTGTACTAACCCTATTAGATTCGCTCACCTCAATGTTAACCCACGGAGAAAATGTGTCCAATGATTTAAAGATACTTGGATTTAAAGTTTTTTTTTTAAATTGTACTCCATAATAGAGAAACAAATTTGACACCTGGGGGTACTTTTCGTTTAAAAAAAAGCAAATAATATTTTTAAATTTAAATTATTCGGGGAAAAAAAATCTGGTAAAGTGTGTTTTAAACGCTGCTGAATTCCTTCGGTGGACGAAACTGGAAAAATGAATCGTGTTGCAAGGTGCAGAAAAGTTCAGGCTATCCGAAAATACAGTTTTTATTGGACTATCGGCATTTATGGAGCTGTTTATAGTAGACACATAGGTCAGCATGGAGGTAGGCGAATCCGACAGGGTTAGTACACCGCAGCCTTAATACTTAAGCGAGGAATTGGGTGTTTTGTTGTTAATGGACGAACAATAACTTCAGAATGGTGCCGATATATTTACAGTTGAACTCCGTTATGACGAACTTCAAGGGACCAAAGGTCTTCTTCGCTTTATCCGGTGGTTCGCTCTATCCGAACCATTAAGAAAAATGCTAGAATTCACAAAATGTATAGCTCACTAGCTGAAAACCCGCGCTTCGCTACGGAGTACATTCAAATTAAATACAACGGTCAACGTATGCAATTTATGCCAAAAAATAAATATATATATTTATAATAAATGCGATGATCAGTGTATACAATTGATGTAAAATATATATCTATCTATATATATATATTTATAAAAAAATCGTAAGGGATATGCATTTTTTTGGGGATAATATCCAATCGTCTGCTGCATTAGAAAGAGAAAAAAATATTTTTTTTGTCTTTTTAGTTGTTACGCACGTGACGATAAATTTATTGGAAGTACCAGAAAAAGAAATCACGTGATCAGCATTTAACAAATTAAATTCTAAAAATTAATCTTTAAAAATTCACCAAAAATCAGGAAATGGAGGTAAAAATTCGAAAAAAATTTCATTTTGAAGGAATTTTTATGATCTTTCTCGTGATATAAATTTTATAACTCTCAATGTATTATTTTAAATGCAAACGTAAAAAAAGTTTAAAAAACAGCTTAAAAATTTAATTTAAAAAAAATCTAAGAAGAATTTTTGAAAAATCTTTCGTAGTGCACCCCTACACTATTAGAAGAATCGCCATGCAAAATTTCAGCCCTTTAGATCCAGCGGTTTGGTCTGTGCGTTGTATGTCAGTCAGTCAGTGAATGAATGAGTCAGTTACGGAACTGTTTTATATATATAGATTAGTTGCAATGTGTATTCAGTAATGATATATTTAAAAAAATGATAAAATCTATTAAAAATGACCATTAATGAATTAAATCGACTAAAATCGATTACGTTAAACTGGCACAATACTAATTTACGTACAATAGGAAAACGATGGGACCAAAATTTACATTCGTTATATCCGTGAGTTCGTTATATACCGGGTTCGCTATGACGGGGTTCGACTGTATTTGACATGCTGAATTCTACTCTAAAATCTATGCTTCTGAATACCGCAGGATGTATTACAAGGCATAAGGGAGAGCGTGCGGATCCCAAATACAGTCGAACCCCGTTATAGCGAACCCGGTATATAACGAACTCATGGATATAAAGAACCAAAATTTGGGTCCCACCGTTTTCCTATCGTATGTACTTTAATTAGTATTGTGTCAGTATAATGTAGTCGATTTTAGTCGATTTAATTCATTAATGATCCTTTTTAATAGATTTTATCATTCTTTAATACATCATTATTGAATACACATTGCAGCTAATGAGTTATACATTTTGTGAACTCTAGCATTTTTCTTAACGGTTCGTATATAGAGAACCACCGGATAAAGCGATCAAAACCTCTGGTCCCTTGAAGTTCGTTATAACGGGGTTCGGCTGTACAATAATGCACAATACGAACTGAAAAAATTCCATTAAGGATTCAACTTTTGCCCGAGCAGGATTTTCTGTAGCGTAATGTAGACGTGCATATTTTTCAATGAACCAGCCTGCGATATAACTTTCAGCAACCTTTGTTTTGTGCTGAAGTGGTCTCCGACTCTTATTCCGCAAACGAAAGAAATCTTATAAATGCAGACCTAAAGCATTTATAGAACTTTGTAAGCTTTGTAAATGCAGACCTAAAGCATTTATAGAACATTACAACATAAAATTTATAAAACATGCTTCATCCAGGATTAATCCTTGTGTGTTCACATTGTATTCGTCAACTTCAGCTTTACTGTCATCGAAAAATTTTTTTAAACCAATCACAGGCTTCCAAACGATTAGTCACGAAATTGTTGAGGTCGGAGATTGGTTTAAAAATATTTTGATGCGAGTAACGCTGTCGGACACAATGTGAACAAGGCCTGAGTCCGATAAAGAGAGATGGTAATAAAAAAGTGAATAAATTATTACGTGTTACTTTCTCTCGGATATCACGCATTAAGGCTGCTATGTAATAAGAAAAAAAAATCGTATTTCCTTTTCCTCTTCTTGCAGACTCTTGTGGTGGGAGGAGTCCAGTTGACAGTTCGAGAATTCCACCCCCCTTAGGATTAATATTTTGAGGGATTGTAATGGCTCTCTCTCTATAGGGGGAGTTAAGCGCTGCCCCAAATTTTTTATTTAAAATATATTTTTGCCAACTATTTACAGGTACATAAAAGCTGATAATCAAATAAAATTGGTATTGTCGGATAGCCTGAACTTTTCTGCAAAGCGCTACAGGATTCCTTTTATAAATTTCGTCCACCGAAGGACTTTTTGAGCGTTTAAAACACACTATACCAGATTTTTCCGCGAATAATTTAAATTTTAAAATATTAATTACATTTTTTGAAAAAAACGAAAAATGTACACAAATGTAAAATTTCTTTCTCTCTGGCGGAGTACAATTTTTTAAAAAAATCTTTGAATCCAAGTCGGCAATCCGTGGACAAATTTTCTCCATAGGTTAACATTGAAGTAAGCGAATCCAATGGGGTTAGTACATAGCAGCCTTAAGTGCAATCTTGAGTTTATGCTATATATTTCTTGGAAGCCTAATATCATAATTATTAAAACATATGATGAGACAGATATTTTACGAAATTAAAAATTATACGAAAGTGAAAAATAAAATTGAAAATACAGTTACCACCGCTTATAGTGTTCAGTGGTTATAAGAATCAACCGTTTATAAGAATGAATATCGCGAAAACAAAAACAAATGTATTATTTCCATGTTAAAATTTTCGCTTTAAAGAATCAATCCACCGGTTTTAAGAATCAGTTTACACTGTTCGCTTTCCTTTCATTTTTCCGAAAAAGCCACTTAAACCCTCAAAAGGCACGAAGTTCTTTCTTTTTTTTTTATGTAAGATTGATAAGATGGGATGGAATATAGTCATACAATTCATCCCTTTCTTTGTTAGACATAACATAATAGTTTCCCCTTAAACTCTTTAGCACAACACTGTCCTATTAGCTTGACCCGGGGGCATTTTTACGCGTCTGGGTCCGATTTCACTTTTCTCCATTGACAAACAAAAATAGGTACTCTTTTTTCCGACCTACCACATCCTGGTTGCGGCTTCCTGGACCCTGAAAAACATCAATCTTCGGCGAAGTGTCCACTATCACTTAGGCAAACGTGACATTAGTAGATTCAGCACGTTATCAAACCGTGAAACGTAAGCTAGATGGTGAATCTTCGTCTGAGACTATTAGTATTGAAAGAGGTATAAGCACTGTTTATACCTCCTGAAAACTTCATTACGTCAAACTACCATAGAAAACTTTTTCTTGCTCCCTTCCTGTAGTTGAAATGTTAAAACTGTTAAGCAGGTATGTTGTAACAAATATTGGATTTTTCTTCTCTTACTATAATGATGTGTATCTACTTATAGGTCTAAAAATTAAGTTGTATTTTAAAAATTATAAAAAATAATTTTAATAAAAGATAATTAACTAAATTAAAGAGTATTTTATGGTAAATTATCTAATATATGTATGTATAGGTGTGTGTGTGTGCCTGTCCAAAAGTCTAAATTTCGGCTATAAGAATCAACCGCTTATAAGAATCAAAAACAGTAATAACAAACGTGATTCTTATAAGCGGAAATCACTGTATTTGAAAATTATGAAATTGAAATTGACAATTTTTGAAAAATTATGAAATTACGGGTGTTATTTGAAAATACGATTGAGAAGCATTTAAGGCTTAAACCGGTGAAAGACGTCAGGGGTAGGTTTTTTCTTTGAAGAAGGATTCTGATAAATGATCGCCTATTCACAGTTTCTTGATTAAAGAACTATTAGGTAGTACAAATCCTTCAATAATTGTGTACTAATTTCCCTTCGATATGGAAACGAATCTCAACTCGTTAAGGATTTTTAATAATTCCTTTCCTCCAAAAAAGAAACCTATGAATTATCAATCTGAAGAACTAATGGAGAATTGAGAAAAAATTAAAGAAGAGAAAGCTTGTTTGCTAATAAGGAAATTTTTGTAAGAAAAGAGTGTATAAGAATTTAATTAAAAAGTATTGATTTATTTTACAAAAGTGTTTTATTTTGAAACTGTTTCGGGAAGGACTTGAGAGTTTGTTAAGGATTCAGGCTCATTAACATCCATTACTGCCCTGAAACCGTAACGATTGTTGGATGTCCTATGAACAGTTTAATCCTTAGGCCGGTCATTACTGGACAAGCTCGTAAATCCGGCGCTGCTCAAAAAAGATTGGTTTAAAAAAAAAGAAAAAAAGAAAACCTTGAGTTACTTGCTGTTTTAAAGGACTAATAAGCCACATTCTTTTGTGAACTTCCTGTGCTGAAGTGAAATCCTTTGAATGCAAGACAGCGGGGCATGGAAGCTGAGCAACCCCTCAAACAAACCTTTTCAGCCTACCCCCCCCCCCCCCCCCTCCAACCCTGGTTCAAAATATAAAATGTATGAATAAAATAAATGGAATATTTTTCAAACCATTTTTCTTCACTCCCTTCTTAAAAGTTCAAGCAAGCGTTCTGGTAAAATAACTGGAACATTAGACTGTACAACTCTGCTTTTCAAATGACTTCATTTGGCTCAAGCAGCATTGTTGCTGAACGGGGATTTATGCCGACATTCAAAGTTCAAGGGCAGGTTTATCATAGAATTGGAGCCATGTTACCACTAGAAAAATGAGGAGCACCAATTTCTTCAAATATATTTTGTGGGAGATGAACGGAAACAGGCAGAGCATCGTTGCACCACCATTCGGGGAACACTAGAGGATATTATCTTGCAGTTACAGTCTTTTTTGGATAGGTATAATAATTATGTACGAAGTTTCAAAAGTGCACTGGATCGTATGCCGACAGATGATTACAGGTTAGTCATTCGAGCTGACAGGACACCGGCTGGAGAGCACGAGCGACGTTTCAATGCCGCAGTTATAAATGAGGTGGCAGTTGTTATTAGTGGTAATGAATTTAATCAGAGGGACATAGTTTTGCAGAAAAAAAGACAATCGCCTTCAACGTGTATGTGAAACACATAGATCATATGATGCCTTGCAATATCCGCTTATCTTTTGGCAGGGAGAAGATGGATACCATTTTGAAATCAAGCAAGTTGATCCAACAACATTGATGCCTTCAGCTAAAAAAGCATCCGCTATGAATTTTTATTCTTATAGGTTGATAGTGCGAGAAAATGATTTCAACCTTATTTTGCGTTGCCACCGACTTTTCCTTCAATTTGTTGTAGACATGTTAGCGAAAATAGAAAGTGAACGACTTTTGTATGTCAAACTCAACCAGAAGAAGCTCCGTGCAGAGGAGTACATCCATCTTCGAGATGCTATGAACAATGATGCTAATTCTACAGAAGTAGGTCAATTAGTTATTTTGCCCTCAACTTTCATTGGAAGTTCACGTCACATGCACGAATACACACAGGATGCTATGACGTATGTTAAGTATTATGGGCTACCTGACCTCTTCATGACTTTTACTTGCAATCCCAGTTGGAATGAAATTCAGACAGAACTGATGGAAGGGCAGAAACAATATGATCGGCATGATTTGACGGCTAGAGCATTTCACCAGAAGCTTATACAGTTCATGAATTTCATTAGAAAATTTCACATCTTCGGTCAAGTCCGTGCTCGGATGTACACTATTGAGTGGCAGTAGAGAGGTTTGCCTCATGCACATGTTTTGGTGTGGCTCAAAAACAAGATAGTGTCGAGTGACGTTGATAAAATTATATCAGCTGAAATTCCAGATCCTCAAGAAGATCCCGTCCTGTTTGAAGTCATTGTGAAAAATATGATTCATGGACCTTGCGGAACAATCAATCCTACTTCTACATGCATGAAAGAAGGAAAGTGTACAAAGAATTACCCAAGGAAACTCATTAAGGAAACTCAGACTGGAATGGATGGCTATCCCCTATTCAGAAGGAGAAGTCCTGAAGATGGTGGAAGAGTTACGAAGATCAAGGTAAAAGTTGGAAATTCCTACAGAGAGTTTGAAATTGACAACAAGTGGGTTGTCCCTTACTGTCCTTTATTATCAAGGTTATTTCAGGCACACATTAGTGTTGAATACTTCAGCTCCGTCAAGTCCATTAATACATCTGCAAATATGTCAATAAGGGTAGCGAACAAGCAGTTTTTTCTTTTCAGGAAGACGGATCTGTTATCGACGAGACTGAAAAGTACCAAATGGGCAGGTACATTAGCAGCAATGAAGCAGTTTGGAGAATTTTTAGTTTCCCAATTCATGAAAGGTTCCCTTCATGAATTGAGGGGTCATGAATTGAGGGAATGATTCCCGTCATGAATTGAGGGAACTGAAAGGTTAACTTCAGTTTTTCACCTCAATTTACACCTGGAAAATGGGCAGCGTGTTTATTTCACTGAAGAAAATTTAGAAGAGAGGATTATGCATCCACCAAAAACAACATTGACTGCTTTCTTCGAACTGTGTCAAAATGATGATTTAGCAGGAACCCGGCTATACTGTGAGTTGCCAAAATATTACACATGGAATGCTAATAAAAAAGTTTTTACGCGCAGAAAACAGGGAGTTGCAGTAGATGGTCATCCTGGTATCAGAGCAACAGAAAATCTTGGCCGTGTTTACACAGTACATCTAACAAATTTTGAATGCTTTTATCTCCGAATTTTGCTTCATACCGTTACAGGTCCTACTTCTTTTGAAGACCTTAGGACTGTTGATGGGGAAATTTGTCATACTTTTCGTGATGCCTGCTTAAGGTTAGGTTTGTTGGAGGATGATGCACATTGGGATGCAACTATGTTTGAGGCTGCTGCGACTAAATCACCAAAAAACCTGAGGATTTTATTTGCAATCATCATCGTTAATTGTGGAGTTCTCTAGTCTCTCACTACAGAGATGACTAGAGAGACATCATACAGCATTGAAGAATTGAGAAGTTACATATCACAGAATGAACCGCTTTTGACCGAGGATCAAAGAGCTGCTTACAATACCATCTTGGAAGAAGTACCAAAAAAAGGGGGATTTTTTTTCTAGATGCACCAGGAGGAACAGGTAAGACATTTCTCATCAAGTTGTTACTTGCAAAAATTCGAGAAAATTCCAAAGTAGCTATTGCTGTGGCATCTTCGGGAATTGCTGCAACTTTGCTCCCTGGTGGAAGAACAGCACGTTCAGTTTTCAAGTTACCGCTTAATCTGGCCCGAAGTGAAAATTTCATCTGCATTGCATGGCTGAATGTACCATTGTATGGGAATTGAATGTCATTGTATGGGATGAATGTACCATGTCACACAAGAATGCTTTGCAGGCCCTCAATCAAACACTTCAATTTTTAAGAGGCAATGATTTACTCATGGGGGGAGTCACCGTTGTATTGGCTAGAGATTTCCGACAAACATTGCCTGTCATTCCAAAAGGAACAATGGCGGATGAAATTAATGCATGCCTTAAATCATCACATCTTTGGAGGCATGTTCACACTTTAAGACTTACTACAAATATGAGAGTTCATCTGTATAGCAACACATTGGACGGTCAGTTTGCTGACCATTTGTTAAATGTTAGCAATGGATTAATACAACTTCATCCAGTAACTGGTCTCTTCAAACTCGGAGAAACATTTTGTAATACAGTTGTGTCTGTTGATGAACTCAAAGTATTTCCAAATATTCGACAACATTTTACAGACCATAAGTGGCTTTGCGAACGTGCGATTCTTGCACCAAAAAATGATAGTGTAAATAACATCAACTTGAAGATTCAAGAAGAGTTGCCAGGAGAAGCTGTATTGTACAAATCAATAGATACCGTTGTTGAAGAAAATGAGGCTGTGCACTACCCTACTGAATTTTTAAACTCTTTGGAACCTCCCGGAATGCCATCGCATAATTTGGTACTGAAGACTGGATCACCAATTATGTTTCTCAGAAATTTAAATCCCAAGACTTTGCTACGGCACAAGATTAGTGGCACAAGATTAGTGGTTAAGCAGCTCCATCCTCATGTCATTGAAGCAACAATTTTGACAGGCTGCGCCAAAGGTGAGGATGCTTTCATTCCGCGCATACCCCTCATTCCATCAGATATGCCTCTTCAAATTAGGCGTCTACAATTTCCAGTTCGTTTAGCTTTTGCAATGTCCATCAATAAAGCCCAAGGACAGTCTTTACACGTATCTGGAGTCAACTTGGAATCATCTTGCTTTTCTCATGGACAGTTTTACGTTGTGTGCTCTAGAGTTGGATCTTCAAAAAATTTGTATGTATTTGCTCCGAATCAAGAAACGAGAAACATAGTCTACGAAGCTGCTCTGAGGTAATATGGGGATCAGTTTAATTGAACAGAGATTTTTATGGAGTTTATTATGGAGAGAATGGTTCCATTATTGTTACAGAATCTTGCATTTATGGGGCGTGGAACCCTTAATTGCAGATTTCTATTAATTTTTTCGTTTGTCTGTGCCTTCAACTTATACTTCATTTTTTTTCTACAGAATCTTGCATTTATAGTGCGTGGAGCCCTTAATTACAGATTTCTATTAATTTTTTAGTTTGTCAGTGCCTTCTACCTATACTTTAATTTTTATTCTACAGAATCTTGCATTTATGGTGCGTGGAGCCCTTAATTACAGATTTCTATTAATTTTTTAGTTTGTCAGTGCTTTCTACCTATGCTTTAATTTTTGCGACAGAATACTTGCCTTTATGGAGATATTTTTTATGGAGACATTTATTATGGAGATATTAATTATGGAAATATTAATTATGGAGATGTTTATTGCTACAGAATCTTACATTTATGGTGCGTGGAGCCCTTAATTCTACATTTCTATTAATTTTTTCGTTTGTCAGTGCCTTCTACCTGTACTTTAATTTTTTTTCTACAGAATCTTGCATTTATGGTGCATGGAGCCCTTAATTCTACATTTCTATTAATTTTTTCGTTTGTCAGTGCCTTCTACCAATACTTTAATTTTTTTTTCTACAGAATCTTGCATTTATGGTGCGTGGAGCCCTTAAATGCAAATTTCGATTAATTTTTTAGTTTGTCAGTGCCTTCTACCTATACTTTATTTTTTTTTCTACAGAATCTTGCATTTATGGTGCATGGAGCCCTTAATTGCGGATTTCTATTAATTTTTTAGTTTGTCAGTGCCTTCTACCTATACTTTAATTTTTTGCTACAGAATACTTGCATTTATGGAGATATTTTTTATGGAGACATTTATTATGGAGATATTAATTATGGAGATATTAATTATGGAGATATTAATTATGGAGATATTTATTGCTACAGGATCTTGCATTTATGGTGCGTGGAGCCCTTAATTCTACATTTCTATTAATTTTTTCGTTTGTCACTGCCTTCTACGTATACCTTAGTTTTTTTTTTCTACAGAATCTTGCATTTATGGTGGGCGGAGCCCTTAATTGCAAATATCTATTAATTTTTTAGTTTGTCAGTGCCTTCTACCTATACTTTTTTTCCCACAGAATCTTGCATTTATGGTGCGTGAAGCCCTTAATTGCAAATACCTATTAATTTTATAGTTTGTCAGTGCCTGCTACCTAAATTTTAATATACTTTAATTTTTTTGTTGAATTATTTACATTTTACTTAAATCCAATTCAAGTGATACTTTGTTTTGTTTTTATTTATAGTATGTTATTTATACTGTTATTTATTCTATGTTATTTATACTGTGTTTAGTTTTTAAATTGATTTTGGTTAGCAAAATTGAGATTTTTACTTTTCAGCTTTTAGTGGTCAAATGATGAAAGGCTGATGCTACCTAAATTCTGAGATGTGTATAACATTTCACATGCTTTTTTTTCTATGTTATTTATACTGTGTTTAATTTTTAAATTGATTTTTGTTAACAAAATTGAGATTTTTACTTTTCAGCTTTTAGTGTTCAAATCATGAAAGGCTGATGCTACCTAAATTCTGAGATGTGTATAACATTTCACATGCTTTTTTTTCTATGTTATTTATACTGTGTTTAATTTTTAAATTGATTTTTGTTAACAAACATTCAACAATTTGACATATTTACTTTTCAGCTTTACTTTTGAAAATTCTTTAATTTCCAAAAGACAATTTGACATTTTTCCTTTTCAGATTTTAGTGGTTTATTATAAATGTATAATTTTATGTTTTACTTTTCAGGTTTTTTTGCTCCAATGTTGAAAGGCTGAACTAGCTGAATTCTGAGGAGTTTATTATAAATATATATTTTTTTATATTGGGTTTTCTTTTTATTCATGCGTATAACATTTCATATGCTTTTTTTTCTATGTTATTTATACTGTGTTTAGTTTTTAAATTGACTTTGGTTAACAACCATACAATATTTTGACATTTTTACTTTTCAGCTTTTAGTCGAACAATGATGAAATGCCGAATCTACCAAAATTCTGAGATGCGTATAACATTTCACATGCTTTTATTTCTATGTTATTTATACTGTGTTTAGTTTTAAATTGATTTTGATAACATACATACTTAAAATCCCGGGCAACGCCGGGTACTTCAGCTAGTATATATATATATATATATATATATATATATATATATATATATATATATATATATATATGGCAAATAAAAAAATTTATCAGGTCATAAGAAAATGATCCTAGAATAATTTCCCCCAACTTATGGGGATGAAAGATCAGCCGGGTCTGAAGTGCAAACAAAAAGTCAAAAACATTGTGAAGAGAACAAATTGTTTATCTTACAAGTGGTTGGAGGTAATTTCAGCCTCACACGTTATTAGTGATCTAAAATACTCGTGTTACGCTTCGGCCTCTATTAAAAAACTGGCCATCGTCCAAGTTTATAAGTGAAAAAAAACTTGGTATACATTTCTCAAAAACTTGATTTATCTCGAGTGCAAGCGCTCGAGCATGAAGACACTGTGCCGAGTGTGGTATGTTGCTGCCATCTATCGTCCGTTTCCGAAACTACGCCCGGGTCCTTAATCGCAGTAAATTGCAAAATAATACATCGCTTTTCTTTGTTTCTTTTATTTTTCGGGCACTCTCGTTTTCCCTCGTTTGATATAAAACACCGAAGTCATTTGTCATAAATTAAATGACACTGAAACTCTCTTTTTTCATCGTTTCGAATCAAAACTCACTCCAAAAATTCTTTTCCCCGAAAAGAAAGAAGAGGAGGAAAACTGCTTTATGAAAATCGGAATATTTTAAAAGAGAAATACTTTTTCGTCTTTCCCAAACATAAATTGTCTCGTAACGGTCAAACTAAGCCGTTTTCCATTTTAAAAGAGGCACAGTTTTCGCATATGCTATTCCGAAGCGATGCTTCGATGAGTTTTGAGGGCACAACTAAGTAGAGTGGAGTGGAATATATTCGCGCAGGGGGAACTCGAAAAAACAAACTGCATCGCTACTTATAAAACAAAACTGGAAAATAAACCCAAAGGGAAAAAAAAAAAATCCGCGAGTCTCGTGCAATACATCACGGAAATGGCAGTTTCATTGCAAATGCATTTGGCCAGTCCTGCGATAGCTGCCTTGCTGGCTTAAAAATCGGTTTGGAAGTCATCAAAATAGGAAAAGATCTCTTGTGCTCTTCTTTTCCTTTGTTTCTTCTGTTTCCAGAGATGATTTTTATCTGCAGATGATTACATTTGGCGAATCGGAATATGCTATTATTTGTAATGCACGTAAGTACTTCGGAGTGGGGGGCGACTCTTTCACGGTGCATTGGGACGGACTTCGCTCCAAGTACCTTCTCACAGACAAGAACGACAAAAAAACCCTCTTTGTCGTACTTCTGCAAGCGGAAACTCATCCTTCGGGGATTTCAGAAACATTTAGCAGGCGCCCTAGAACATTTTACATTTAATCATGAATCGTGGGCTTTTTATAATTGGATCAAAACTCGGCACGCGGCCCTACGGAGGGGCAAAATGGTCCTTCCAAACTATTCAATTGTAATTTCATTTATTCACAGATGTACAAAACAATTATTTTCCGATATACAGAAGAAAAAACTGATTTTCAAAAGCAATCGGATACAGTTAGATATCTACTGCAGGTGAGTTGGAGCTCTATTTTTCAAGAACTGATCCCGGAAATTACTAAACGAAGTTCGGCTGATTTTGAGCCTGAATAATGAAAACGAACTCTCACGAAATTTTTTGAAGCCACTGGAAAATTTTTGATAGCGCGAAGACGATATGCAACCCTTCTCATTGTGTTGTGCTCCGTGTCGTTTTATCCTCTCCTGGCTAACTAAATTTTTCAAAAGAATTGTTGGAAGATGCTTATCTCGCCTAAGCAGGCTGGCATTGCTGCGATTAGTCAGCCATCCCTAAAAATTTAGACTCATTCTGCTGTTGGAGTTTTTCCCTCTTCCGCAGACTTGTCGACTGAGTCATGCCGAGAAGCTCGTATTATAAGGGCGTGATCTAGGCTCCATGGATGCGCGAAAGTAACCTAAAATCTCCCAAATATTTAAATATTTTTTTTACAAAAGGCTACACTCTTAGACAAAAAAAAAGGGACAACGGACCAAGAAGGAGTTATCTGAATGGGACGAAAATCGGTAGATGTGATGTAGTACATGTACAGAAGAACAAAGGATTACAATTTGAGAAACATTAGATGATTCATTCAAGAGAAAGAGCCTTACAAAGAGAAAAAGTCAATAACGCGTTGGTCCACCTCTGGCCCTTATGCAAACAGTTGTTCGGCTTGGCATTGACTGATAGAAGGGGCCGATGTCCTCCTGCGGGATATCGTGCCAAATTCTGTCCAATTGCCGCGTTAGATCGTCAAAATCCCGAGTTCGTTGGAGGGCCCTACCCATAATGCTCCAAACGTGCTCAATGGGGGAGGGAGCTGGGCAAGGTAGCGTTGGGCAAGCACGAAGACGAGTATCAGAAATCTTGCCGTGCGCGGGCGGGCATTATCTTGCTGAAATGTAAGCCCAGGATGGCGTGATATGAAGGGCAACACAACGGGCGCAGAATATCGTCGACGTACCGCTGTGCTGTAAGGGTGTCGGGGATGAAAACCAAAGGGGTCCTGTTATGAAATGAAATGGCACCCCATCACACCTGGTTGTCGGCCCGTATGGCGGAAGACAGCCAGGTTGGTATCCCACCTCTCTCCGGGGCGTCTCCAGACACGTATTCGCTGGTCATCGGGGCTCATTTCGAAGCAGGACTCATCACTGAAGACAATTCTACTCCAGTCAGTGACATTCCAGGTCGAATGTGCCCGACACCACTGCAAACGGCCTTGTCGGTGTACAGAGGTCAATGGTCAGCCCCCTTTCTCCGAGCCGCCTATGAATGGTACCTCAGTTCCTTGCGGTCACTGAGGCACCAGTTGCACGTACGATCGATGAGAAAGATGAATCTGGGGCTGTGAGTGCCGCTCTGACGATTGCTCTGTCCTCGCGTTCTGTCGTTTCTCTAGGCCGACCGCTTCCTCTATTCGACCATGGTTACAAATTCCTGTCAACATCGTGGAATGGGTGAACCATGGCCGCTCCTATTCAGATGTCGAGTGATTCGCCGATTAGACTAACCGGCTTTTTTGAGCCCAACTACACGTCCTCTCTGTCAAATGCTGACATCTGCGCATATTGTTTGCGCACCTGTATACTAGACATAGTTACTGTCTACCTGAGTACACGGAATTAAATTCGCAAAAAATTTATGACCTGTAATCGAAATCTCTCCTCTTTAATATCCTGCCAGTTGCGCAGTTAAGATGCGCTGCAGCGTCACATGTTCATTCATTGGCCGCCAAACTTTAAAATTTTGCATTTTCCCTCGAAACTTGTATGCATATCAATTTGTGTCCAATTTGCATTGTCCCTTCTTGGTTGCTTCTTTTTTTTTAACTAAGAGTGTACATTTGTTAATCTATATGTATAAAACAGTTCCGTGACTGACTGACTGACATACAACGCACAGACCAAACCGCTGGACCTAAAGGGCTGAAATTTTGCATGGCAAATCTTCTTATAGTGTACGGGAGCCCTAAGAAAGATTTTTGAAAAATTCTTCTTAGATTTTTTTAATTTTTATGCTGATTTTGTAACATTTTTTAGTTTTGATTTAAAATAATAATATGAGGGTTATAAAATTTATATTACGAAAAATATCATAAAAATTCCTTTAAAATGAAATCTTTTTCGGATCTTTACCCCCCCCCCCCACCTTTTCTGATTTTTGGTGAATTTTTAAAGATTAATTTTCTGAATTTAATTTATTAAATGCTGATTAAAAGATTTCTTTGCTTTTTGTGATACTTTAATTTAATTTTGCGTCACATGCATGACAGCGAAATAAATTGACAAAAAATATATTACAATTCAGTAAAAGATAAAATATAACCACTAGACTTATTGAGATGGAAGTTTTTTAAGAATAGGAACTGATAGATCACATTTATCCAGGCATTGCTCAAATACAGAATAAGCCTATAGAATGGTTTTGCGAAAAGGCCATTTTGACTCCAAAAAACGACCAAGCTGCGTTCATCAATGACATGTTGCTGAAGTCCTCTGGCGGGGAAGAAATGGTCTACAAGTCGATAGACACTGTCTGTAATTCAGATGATGCCGTTAATTGTGCGGTAGAGTTTTTAAATTCCCTTAAACCACCGGGTCTTCCGTACCCATACCTCTTTGCGGAAGGGCACACCCATAATGCTCCTTCGGAATTTAAAACCACAGAAATTGTGTAATGGCACTAGACTAAGCCCTGCGTAAAAATTGAATCGAAGCCATTATTTTGACCGGATGTGCTCAAGGGGAAAAGGTGTTTGTGCCACGCATTCCTCTACCCAATGACCTCCCCTTTGATTTTAAGAGACTGCAATTTCTCCTCAAAGTATAGCTTCGCCATGACGATAAATAAGTCTCGAGGCCAAACTTTAAAATACGCTAGCGTAGATTTAAGAGAGTATTGTTTCTTCCACGGTCAGTTTTACGTAGCTTGCTCACGCGTAAGTTCGCGGACGAGCCTGGTAATATTAGTTCCGCCCAATGGCGAAACAAAAAATATTGTTCATTAGGAAATCCTCTAAAATGCAATTTCATTATTTTTTCATTGAAATTATCCTAAAATGTACTCCGTAGCGAAGCACGGGTATTCAGCTAGTATAACATAAATTGTGAATCGATTCAGTTTTCTGAAATCCCACCCTTCATAGTTAAGTAAATTCTTATCTTATCTGTGACTGCGAAAGATTTTTTTTAATCATTCTGTAGATGTTTAGTTGATCACCTAAAATAGGTACTCGTGTTTTGTCGTTAATAAGAGCATAATAGTATTAATAGAAATAAATATGGTTTTGCTCATAACGCTCTGTGAATAAAAATTGCACGTTTCGATTGTAATTCAGAAAGAAAAAGAATTGGCGATATATATTTTAACTCAGTGCAAATGCACATTTTCGGGACATAAGATAAAAACCTAGAAGCCCATGCACGACGGAAAAACAAGAAAAGGTACAAGGCTAAAAAATAGTTCCAGTAAGCTTGCTTCTATCCCTCGAGAACAGAAGTTAACCTTTTCACAACCTAATAACTTGGCTCAACTATTATTTTTAAGACATCTGGAAGAAATTTATAATCATTTACCCTTCAACTAGACCAAAAGGGAAAGTTTGTAGCAGTTTTTTTTTCTTTTCTCTAAACCACCTTTGCTACTAAATCCCTTAAACCACTGTAACCCTTGTATACATAATTATACACGATTTTTGAGCAAATTTACCATGTCTAGTTTCATTAAAATGAAATAAAGGACAAGTGCAGGTGTTAAAATTTTATGTGGTTGTAAGTAAAGATTTCAATTTTTTCCTTAAAAAAGCAATTTCCCCTCATTGCTTCTACTTTTATACTTTTACAAATGCAATCAATCAGCCTTTCATCCCTTGCGTGGGTCGATAAAATGAGGACCCACCACGCTTGGGAACCAAACTCTGGGGGTCCCACGTCAGGTTGACCTGACATCAGGTACTAGTAGTACCTGACTGAGACATAGTTATGCTGTATGGCAGTGCTCCGCAACCGCCGTGCGTGGCACACTAGTGTGCCGCGAAGTGATCTTGACTGTGCCGCGGTGATTTTATCAATAATAATAATAATAATAATAATAAATTAACCACCGCATTAGTTAGAAGAATTAGTTTACACTATAAGAAGAATCGCCATGCAAAATGTCAGTCCTTTAGGTCAAGTGGTTTGGTTTGTGTGTTATCTGTCAGTCAGTCAGTCAGTTACGGAACTGTTTCATATATATAGATTAAATTTTATCACGGAGCCTTTAACAGCCTATGAGTACAAAAAAAAGGAGTCTATAGCATCCGACCTTAGCTTCCGGTGAGTGCATGTGTGATTTCCCCTCCAACTTACTGATGCTTTACATCAGTGCTTTACCACTGTACCGTGGCACACTAGTGTACCGCGAGGTGATCTTGACTGTGCCGCGATGATTTTATCGATTATAATAATAAAAAAAAATTAACCACCGCATTTGTTAGAAATTTTTCTAAGTAAAATATTCCTCTAACTTTTTGCTAATATGTAATTTCTCTAGGTCGAACTTATACACATAACAAAAACATGTTGTTACCATACATTGTATGCATGCTCGAGCGTCATATTTCTGGATTTCAGTTAAGAAAGAATATCCACAAATTTCTGACAAGGTCATTGCAATTTCGCCCCATTTTTCTACGACATACTTATTCGAACAAAGTTTTTCGACGCTGGTTCAAATTAAAAATGACAAACGGTCATGTTTAAAGGGTCTTGACCATGAACTTCGGGTAGCTCTATCTAATATAGAGCCAAATATAAAACGTACATATGTTCATCAAAACAAGGTCAAATATCTCATTAATAAATTAGTTGTGTTTAAATTAACTTTGATTTATTAGGCTTAAGTAAAGACCAAAAAACAAATTTTAATATAAAAATTTAAAGAGAATTTTTTTTTACTTGCAAACTATAACTTTATATTTTAGTTCTTGTGTTGGTGTACAATTCAAAATGATTTATATAAAACTTAAATGATTATAATTATCTTGATGCATAGAGCTATTTTATTGTGTTTTTATCTAATAAGAACATATACGTATGTATTATTGTAATTTATGTATTTGCAAGCTTTTACTTGTGGTGTGCAGCGGAATTATCAAAAAAACGCTGTTGAGCCGTGGAAGATAAAAGGTTGCGGAGCTCTGCTGTATGGCACCAAGAAAGCGGAGATGGGCACCGCCGGCCTTGGTTCCATAGCGGACTGTTGCGCCATGAGTTGAGTTTTAGTTTCAAATGCAATCGATTTCTATGAAAACTATTTGGCAATGCATGTATGTATGATCATGAAAGACAGATAAAGCTTTGAAAAATAATCCAAATCTTCCAAGATTATTTTTTTATATTTTTTTAACTTGGTTTTACCAATAGTTTTAGAAGAACTCTGAAACTTTCCTTGTTGCTAGGTTTAACATATATATATTTTTTTAAACTTTGAAATTTTACTTTTCGATTTTAAGAACATTTACAGTCGGAGATAAGGCACCACGTTTGATTCTACATACATCGAAACTCGTCTTAAACAAGTGACTGGAACAACCACAAGTCTAAAATATTTGATATCGAAACTTTTTAGTCTTTTCTTGGAGCATAATTAACCCCCCAAAAATACCAAACTTTTTTTTCAGGCCTGAAATCATTAGTGATTTAGTGTACGCGTAAAATTCTTTGAAAGTTTAAGAGCTAATTTTTTTTTTTTTTACGGTTCTATATACAATCCCCCCCCCCCCCAATGTTTGTTTATATCTAAAAAGTTATCCTACATAAACTCTATCCCTTTAAGACAGTAGTCAGTTCTCACTTATCATATTGGGATTCTTCAAAAACGATTTCCAAAAGTTTGCTTCAAAATTTGAACGAATTTCTCGGGAGCGTGAAAGATAATTTTGTTCTACTGAAGTCAACTTGTTTGAAGTTGCCTGCTTCTGAGAGGAGAGGAAAAAACTGTTTTCATACCGATGTGAAAGTAACTCCCGGGTTTCTTTCCATTGAAAGAGTAATTCAAAGAGTCTAAATCTCGGAGAAGTTTTAATCTACAAAACTCAATTTTCAACCAAAATCTAAGGAAGTAAATCTGCGGTGCGAGAAGTAGAATTTTTTTTTTCCCGTTTACTTTTAAACAGCTTCACCCAAAAGTTGAATGGGATTAGAGATTTGTAAAGTAGAGCGGTGAACCATGAGAAGGATTAAATCTCCGTCCTAATAGCTTTAGGCTGTCTTTTCTTTGAAGTTATTGGCTTATTTCTGCCGTAAGAGTTTCGAAAAGAAAAAAAACTTTTCAATTACCGAGGCACAAAACGCATTTATTATTAATCTTTTGCTCAGTGTGAAACCTTTGATCAGCTCATCTAACTTTTAATTGTGTCATGATTTTATTGGAATACATTAGTAATTACTGTAACTAACTTCGAAACACCACAGAGTAGATTTGCAGGCTCCTCACCATAAAAAAAAAAAAAATTGAATTAAGACTCTTTGTTCCTTTGTCATTTTCAAACGGAAAACGTGCATTGACAAGTCCGATTAATTTAATTCAGTTAAATGGATGCTAACAAATTTAAACGGAGAAAACAAATTACTTTGCCAGTCAATGGTAAGCTTATGCAAACAACTTATGTTCGGCCTAAGGGGTATGTAGCAGGGGTCGACAAGATAAACAAGCAGTGGCGTAGCTAGGGGGGTGCGGTGGGTGCGGTCCGCACCGGGCGGCACATATTTTGGGGCGGCATATTTTCATTTAGTATTAGTTGTAAAAAACAACTTGTTCAATTCATAAGTTTACTATTCGATTTCTACGAATTATGAATTACTATATGATTTCGAATATTTTCCTCATCGTCAAGTCAATGTAAGGTTGAAAATATTATCTCTAAAAATTTTGCTCGGATACAGCTCGGATTTGCTTCTCCAAATTGAAGTTGATAAAAAATTATCTTCGTTCTACAATGAGAGATTTAAGACTACAAAATCTTGCAATATCGTCTATAGAACAAGAAATTACAAATACTATAAATTTTGAGAGCATTATACACGATTTTTCTACTATGAAAGTTAGAAGAGTAAATATATAAATATGTTTTGTTTACATACACATATGTGTACAATTTGTTTATTTATCCAAAAGAAATTAAATTATTTATTTTTATTTATAAATATAAAAATATAAAATAAAACATTGTATGGAATTTTTTTTATAAATTAGATATATGTTTTGTCTCATAGGTGGGGAAACTGCAACCTCCGTAAGTTTCTTGTGGTCTTTATAAAAATTGCATTTATAGGTATATCAACTTAAGCGGCCTCCTTTATTACTGCCTAATTTAAATATGGCATCCAATGGTAAAAAAGTTCCCCACCTATAGTTTGTCTCAATTACAATTATTTATTTATGTTTATTAATTTATAAAAACCACCACCTGATTGACTTAGAAAGGGCGGCAAATTGGAGACCGCCCCGGGCGGCAAAAGTTCTAGCTACGCCACTGTAAACAAGTGCCATTTAGGAATGTCTACGAACTTGGAAGATCCAAAAACTGAAAAAGGTCATATTGGATCTGATAAAAATTTTAAGCGTGGTCTTTTTTCTATTGTTTTTATTAAATATATCATTCTCCAATCGTTAGAATGATTATTATTTCTAAATTCTTAAACAGTCTTTTTTTTTCTTTGTCGGACGACGTCACAGCGGTCGTCCGACCAACCGGAGGCTAAGTCCTGCCACTTGGCGAATTTCCGAGAGAAAGACTTGGATGAGAGAAGTCCATTTCTCAGAGGTCCTTGAGCCACTACACTCCATCCCGGAGGTATTTCATCTTCAGGGCAGGGGTCGGCAACCTTTTTTACTAGGAGGGCATATTTCAGAAATGCGGGAGCACCACTGGGTGAAGAGGAGGAGGGGTTAATATTTAAACATGAAAATACTAGCTGAAAACCCGCACTTCGCTACGGAGTACATTCAAATTAAATACAACGGTCAATGTATGCAATTAATGCCAAAATATATATATATATACATATTAATAATAAATACGACGATCAATGTATACAATTCATGTAAAAATATATATATATTTGTATATTTATAAAAAAATCGTAAGGGATATTTATTTTTTTTGGATAATATCCAATCGTTTGCTGCATTAGAAAGAGAAAAAAATATTTTTTTTGTCTATTTAGTTGTTACGCACGTGACGATAAATTTATTGAAAGTACCAGAAAAAGAAATCACGTGATCGGCATTTAATAAATTAAATTCTAAAAATTAATCTTTAAAAATTCATCAAAAATCAGGAAATGGAGGTAAAAATTCGAAAAAAATTTCATTTTGAAGGAATTTTTAGGATCTTTCTCGTGATATAAATTTTATAACCCTCAATGTATTATTTTAAATGCAAACGTAAAAAAAGTTTAAAAAACAGCTTAAAAATTTAATTTTAAAAAATCTAAGAAGAATTTTTCAAAAATCTTTCTTAGTGCACCCCTACACTATTAGAAGAATCGCCATGCAGAATTTCAGCCCTTTAGGTCCAGCGGTTTGGTCTGTGCGTTGTATGTCAGTCAGTCAGTCAGTGAATGAATGAGTCAGTTACGGAACTGTTTTATATATATAGATTAATTCGACATAAATTTTTAATTCATAAATTCAAATTTCAATTTAATTAATAATCAATGCAATATTTGACATTGCAAATTTGCGGCCAACTCATTGTAATGCGGCACTTAAGTCGAATTCCCAGTTCTCGGGCAATGGTCCAAATGAGTGTGACTGAGGCTTGAGCGGTCATTTGATTTTGAGTATTTCATATTGGAAAACAAAGATACACAAGTATTTGTCAGTGCGCATTGAGAGTTCCATTTCAGAGCGCATTTTCTCGACAATGGGAGGCCATTTCCATTCACTAAATTCCAGAATTTAAATTCAATGTCATTTCTTATGTTTATAATTTCGAATTCTAAGTCCTCCGTATTGGAAATATCGAAATATGTTGCGATTTTATGAGCCACGCCGTCCCCTGTATGAGAGAAAGGATTCATAAAAAACGTCAAGTATACCTCCAATTCGTAGAATTCTTCAAATCTGGTATTAAATTCTGCCAGTAAGGAATCAAAATGTTTGGCAAACTGATGGGTGGTAGAAATTCCATCGTAATAATTTTTTATCACCCTTTTTAAATTTGAGAAATGTGATAAATTATCTTTCTCCATATGCGATTTTCAGAGCGCCGAGTTAGCTTTAAGTGCATTTATCGTACTTGTCATAGAAGCAATAGGATGATTTCTACCCTGTAGTTTCAAATTTAGTTCCTTCAATTTTACAGTGAAATCAGTTAGAGAGCATTTATCCAAGGTTTTTTCTCCGATTCTAAACAAATTTCATTACTGGATAATAGAAATTCTTTCCCCTTTGGTAATAAATTTAAAAACCGCTCAAATACCTTTCCTCTACTTATCTGTCTCAATCAAATATCTAAACTCAAATAATTAAAAATATCTAAAATCAAATCCATAAAATTTAGATATTTGAAGGGCAGGCACTTTCAAATCACCACGTTGCCGACCCCTGTTCTAGAGGCTTCTAAGTCCTCGGACTGTTAATTTATAGGAACCAGGAGAGTTGAGAGATCATCTTGCATCTTTTGAGACCAGCGCGGTTTATTATATTCGCATCCCGCGAAAGCGCTGTTCCAACTTTGGAAAAGTCGGACGAATTGTGTTTCGTTGCTGATTTCGAATTAGATGAATTACGGGCTACTGTGAAGGCCAGTTCTCTCTATGTCTAGAGGCAATTATAAATAGTTTGTACAACTCATCTAATCAAGAATCTAAATAAACGTGTTATTAATTCAGTAGACTGGACTCTGTATATCCTCTGTTATTCGCTATCCTGAGTCCAGCATATTACAGTCTACAAAAATAAATTATTTTTGCTAAACTATTCAAAACTCGCATATGTTCAGTTGTTCATTTCGTAGCAATTCAATTAAAAAAAAAGAAAAATTGGAAATAAGATAATTTGTAGAAAAATTTAAAAAGCAATTTCTAAGTCATTCTTGTAGGAATTATTTAAACAAATGATCACTCAACCGATAGCCACAGAAAAGTGAAAAGAGCCGCTAACGAATGTAACTTTAAAAAATTATTATGTATTTCAATTTGAAGCGAATTACTCTCTTACTTTTACATAATTGTAAGTGTTCGCAGATGACTACAGACAAATTATAGAATTCTCAAAGGTAACGCTATTCCCAGTTATGAAGGGATTCATAAGATTCTGAAAGCCTTTAGAAGAGCAAAACTCATATACCACTTATCTAATGTTAACTAGAAGGTAACCCGTCATTTTGACGTCATAATACTAATAATGACGTCATAATGGAAAAAGTATATGAAAGTTAAAAAATATCCCGAATTATCTAACAATATTGCATTTAATCCACACCTTGTAAAAGCAGACCCTTTCATTATTTTTTATTTATTTAGTTTTTCATGCGATTGAAGTAGTAGACTGCCATCCAGTTTTTTACAGCTCACTACGCGATACGAATACTTGAGCTACTTGATTCATTCACATTCAAGTTTGTTTACTTTCAGAATTCATCGCAAAAGTAAACAGATTTTTAAAAACTGTTAAATATACAGCTAAAAACCTCCAATTTTTTTTAGTTCTGAATGTTTTATAGAAAAATAGGCTGAACAAACATGATTTGATGGAGAAGATATTAGTTTTTAGGTAAGAAAAAAATTCTGATCCACATCTGAAATTGAAATTAAGCCTAACCGGTCGTTTGTTTACTGAGGGCTTCAATTGAAAGATCAGTACAGCCCGGAAGTGTTATACAGAGACAACGGCTGTTATATATATAATGGTATTGTGTTTTAAAGAACACTTCTTAGAATAGCTTATAGAAATATCAGACATTTACTCTGTTACTGATATACGATGGTAATGAATGTCTAAATTAAGAAAATTTATTTAAAAAAATTCCTTAACCATTACGACGAAACTTTTTTAATAATTAAAAGAATTTTAAAACCATGAATAAATCAGATTTTTATATTTTTTATTTTAGTTTATTTTAATATTATAATAATTTAAATAATATTTATTTCTAACAATTATTTAAAGTGTAAGAATAATTTAATAAACTGTTAGTCTAAATTATTTTCTTGAGATAATTTAGATTTAAATGAATAAGTTTCAGGTTTTAATAACGCATTTGGATACGTTACTCTTTGGTCAGTATAGAATTAAATTGCAAAACAAATATCACAATTTCTCGGCTTTTTCTCCTAGTACACGAAAAATTCTTTGAATGTATGACACACAGTTTTTTTTCCTCTAAAATCACAAATTTTCTATCAAAACTTTGACAGAATGAAAATACGTAGTCTCCTCATAAAGCATAAATAAAGCAGTCTCCTCATCGTATATATATAAAATAAAAGAAAATGTTTTTCTAGTTTCAGAAATCAGCATGCTAATATTCGTCACAAGTATTCGGATCTTGTGAACCGTGTGCTGATCAGGAACCACTCATCGGGAAAATCGTCTCCCAATCACACCTTTTACAAGCAAAATTGGGTTTCATTTTCCGTAGAAATAAAATTATTTGTAAAAACAAATTTAATAAAAATTTGCGAATAGATTGAATGAGAATAGGAAATTTGACGTACAAGTAAACTTATTAGCAAACGTAAAAGCCTATGACAACTTAAAAATGAATGAGGTTTTTGATTGGCTATTGACCAGCTATTTTAGTGGCTTATTTAATAATACGAACATTCTAACTTTAATTGTGTTTGATTTTTATGTGATACTCTTGAATATTCATAGGCGTAGCGTGCTTCTAACTTTATTTATTGATTTTTTTTGGGGGGGAGGGGGGTGTCACGAATTGAATTCAGTGAGGCCCCTCCTCCGCGCATTGACTGCCGGGCGGTCCTTAAAATATGAAATATTATGATTTCTTTTAACTGAATAACAATAGAATTGATGTTTAAGCAGTATTCAAAAGTTATACAACGAGAAAAATAAATATAATGTAAATGAAATGAGAAAAAATATATAGCATCGAATTTTTGTTATGGATCCTATCGTTGTTAAAAACTATGTTTAGGCTAAAGACATAATCGGAATCTTCAGTTTCACAGTTAGAAAAAGAGGGAAAAAAAACCCAACTTTCTTAGAAGTTTTCTACAATTTACCGATTTTAACTAAACTTCTATTAACGTTTTAATTTATTTCAATTTAAGTTGGGATGCACGTGCCCCCCCCCCGGCCCCGACGCTACGCCTATGTGAATATTTGGTTCTAAGCGGTTCCTTAAGTTTTTGATGATATTAAGGTCTGAAGGCTGACGAGGTATTTCTAAGACACGAGGGGGGGGGGGGGAAGTTATTCGGCAAGTGATATCTAACACTGCGTCCACATTCATCTGCACTGCACAACATTCTGCGGGGGAAACCAGTGATTTATGGGCAGAGCGCTCTGCAACAATCCTGCGATCGGGCGGTTTTGCACAGAGCATCAAAGGACCTTGGGGGCGGGGGGGGGGGGTCACGCTCCTGGAGCGTGACTAATCGACCCCAAAATGGTGTCAAGCGGGGTCGGGGGGTACTTGTCTGCATGAATGTAGAAGCGCTATGACATTCCAAGTTTCAAACCCACATTCGTTGTTATAATAATTCTCGTTTGCTTTTCATCCGAAATTTCCGAGTATGCTTTTCATCCGAAATTTCCCATCCTTTTCTTTAAAACTTCATTTCAGACTGTGAAACGCACTTATCTACCTTGGCTTGCAGATAATACGCTCTCCAAACTTCCATAGAACTACAGGCACTGTTTCACAGTAAATTCCAAGGTCAAAAGGATCTGTTTTGACTGGCTCACAATAGATCCACATAACATATTTTTTTGTCAGATCCAAGCAAATTAAATTTATCCCACTTTAATAAAACCAACTTTGTTTTTTCGGCATGAAGCATCCATTTTTTAATCTGTTAAATGCATTAACAGATTATTGGCTTTGGTAACGTAAGGTTTGCACTTTTTCAGTTTTCTACTCGATCTGAGTTAATTCTAAATGATTGCTGGTGCCACCCACGTCGTATATTGGACGAGCTTTCACGGAGAGGGCTCAGATTTGAATACCGACTAAGACTTGACCGTAGAATGTCCATAGGCATTTAACTAAGGATGGTCACCCGATATTTTGGTTCTAATTTGACTCTTATTGTGCTTCACTCTTGTGCATACTAATTTTAATATCATTACAAATATGAAATATTAAATCTGTAAAAATTTAGCATTTAATTTTTCGACGAAATTAATATACAAAAATTAGATACGGAATTTCGTATAGAATTAAATTTATTTCAAATGATGTATTGTCGATTTGTTGAATGAACAAAGTGGGCTCCGTAATGGCCGCCTGTCATCATCGCCAAAGCGGGCTATTGATTTTTTTTCTTATGAGCTCCCTTTCTGGGCCGCACGCAGTCCGCGGGTTGGACACCCCTGGTTTAGAGTCTAACCTGTATTTTATTACTTTGTCGCAACTATGGCGATAAAGGATTATTATTTGAGCTAAAAAATATGCGTATGAAATATAAATATTGCTTTAGACGCCTGATGAAATAATTCGGATAAGAACAGCCTTGCAACAAAGTGATGGATAGGGGAAAAAAGAAACAAGCAAATTTTGATAAACTATCGTAAAAATCAATGAATTGCCGATGGAGAGTTTTAAAACCGTCCTTACCCATTATAAGGGATTTTTTCGTTAATTGCAAATAGACACTTATAAATACTATCTAAACTCAGTATTATAAGTTTACGCAGTTAAGTATTAGTATTTATTATTATTTTCCAACTAACGAATAAATCACTTACAGTGTACTATAGCTGAAAACCCGCGCTTCGCTGCGGAGTACATTCAAATTAAATACAACGGTCAATGTATGCAATTAATGTAAAATATATATATATATATATATATATATATATATTTATAATAAATGCGACGATCAATGTATACAATTGATGTAATATATAAATATATATATATATATATATATATATATATACAGTGGCTCCCAAAAGTGTTCGTACACTTACGAATTTCAATGAAATAGGGGTCTATCCATTAATTAAAATGAATATTTCAGAATGGGTATTTAATAATAAGATCTATAAACTATTCTTAACAAAACTACATGAAATATTTTGAAAACATAGTAAAACTTTATCTTTAAGAAACCAGTAATCAAAAAGTAACAGAAACTTTATCTCACAAAAGTCATCGTACACTGAAATATTTTCGGATAAATTCATAATTAAAATTATCGTCTGGCGCTTTATTTTTATTTTTGAATTGTGGTGGCATTTAAAATATCGTTTGGCTTTAATTTTTGCTTGCCTACTCCACAATATTCTATTTATTATTTAAAAATGGCTCGTAGTCGTAAAGAAACAACAAACAGCATTCGAAAATTGATTATTTTTCATCATAGTAGTGGTAAATCAGTTCGGAATATTGCTAAATTACTTAATTTATCCCATTCTACTGTGCAGCATGTGAAAAAACGCTTTAAAGAAGAAAATTGGATCGAAAACAAGGTAAGAAAAGGCCGTCCGGCAAAGTTGACAAAACGTGATCAGAGATTTATAATTAGAAAATTTGTGAAAAATTCACGTGTGAGTGATGCAAATGTTTCTGCAGAATTCAATGAAACATTTTCTACTTCAATTTTACCTGAAATTTTTTGACGAGTACTCAGAACAGCTGGATAGCTGGATTACATGGGCGTTCTGCCCATAGAAAATATTTTGTGAGTGAGAAAAACAGAAAGTTTAGGCTTCCCTTCGCACTATCAATGATAAATAAGCCCCAAACCTATTGGAATAATGTCTTATTTGCCGATGAACATTTTTGGTGCTGATGGGCGTATAATTATATGGAGAAGAAAAAAAATGAGGAACTTAATCCCAAGAACTTAGTAGGAACAGTTTAGCATGCCGGTGGAGGTATCGTTGTGTGGGGGTGCATGTCAGCATCAGGACTATGAAATTTGGTATTTATTGATGGCATAATGAATCATGCTGTTTTTATAAATATTTTAAGAGACAATTTAAAATTATCAGCATAAAATTTGGGTATTGGAAAGAACTTTGTTTTTTATCAAGATAACGATCCTAAGAACACGACTCTCAACGTTCGCATCTGGTGTCTCTATAATTGTCCACAAGTTTTGAAAACACACCTCAATCGCCAGATTTAAACCCAATAGAACATATTTGGAGAGAACTGGAGGTTTGAGTACGAAAACACGACATTCACACGAAAAGCGAACTAAAAACAATTATGATGGAAGAATGGATGAACATCGATGCAAATATTACAAAAGAACTAAAGCAATCTATTCCCAGATGTTTAAAAGCTGTTATGGATGCTAAAGGATATTCTACTAAATATTAATTTAACGAAAAATTAGAATATTTACTAATATATAGAGATTTTTTTACAAGTGTACGATGACTTTTGTGAGATAAAGTTTTTGTTACTTTTGGATTATTGGTTTCTTAAAAATAAAAGTTTTACTATGTTTTCAAAATATTTCATATAGTTTTGTTAAGAATAGATTATAGATCTTATTATTAAATACCCATTCTGAAATATTCATTTTAATCAATGGATAGACCCCTATTTCATTGAAAATCGCAAGTGTACGAACACTTTTGGGAGCCACTGTATATATATACAGTTGGTTCTCTGTTTAACGACTTTCAAGGGACCGTGAAAAATCGTCCTTAAGTAGAGATCGTCCTTAAACAGAATTTGGGAAAAAATAACATTTCCCTTCACACTTTACAGGCTTAGAACTGTCAATATATTTCTTAATATATTGGCATGTTTAAAAATGTTATTTTTATTATCATCATTATTTTATTCACAAAAAGTTATTTTAAATTACATTGAAAAAAAAAGTACAAACAATACAATAAATTAAGTCTTAAAAAATTCAAAAAGTGTTGATTGCTTCATTCGCCTTGTTTTCGTTATTATCTTTTCCAGATTTTCTAAAATGTTAAATGAGTCACCTTCCATTTTCGATGCAATATAGCGTCGGAGAACATCTAGAGCAGAAATTGCATCTGTGTAAGACTGTGGCAGTGTCTCATCTTCCGTGTCTTCAACTTCACCTTCTTCGTCTGACACTGTGTTTTCGTTTACAATATCTTCATAAATTTGTTTTACATTTCTGAAATCTGTTGTTAAAACATATTTATCACAATTGTAGAAATCTTGAATTGAAACATCCTCATCTTCAACAAGACTTCTCCATTCTTCAGGGATAATGTCATCTTCGTTGATTTCTACATCCGTACTTTGCAGTTCCACTACAAGTTCTTTGTGAATTCCAGCAACGCGAAAGCAGTTTTTTATTGGGGATGAAGAAACTTCTTTCCATGCTGATGTTATCATGTGCATTGCTTCCAAGATTGTAAATTTTCTAATTTTTATACTGTCAGCCGAATTGTTTATTAATATCCTAATTAAAGACTTTCTGTAGTATGCCTTCACACTGCGAATGATACCCAGGTCTAATGGCTACAACTTGCTAGTGCAATTGGCTGGTAAGAAATGGATAGTCAAATTTGTAAGTCCAGGGATATTTGGAGTATGTGCAGTACATCGGTCGATTAAAAGTAAAACTTTTCTCTTTTCTCGATGCATTTTTGCATCAAATTTTCTAATCCAGTCAATAAAAATTTGTGATGTCATCCACGCTTTATTGTTATTGCGGTACTCACAAGGTTTCCTGGTGATATTCTTAAAACACCTTGGTTGCTTTGATTGGCCTATAACTAGTGGTGGAAATTTCTCAGATCCATCCGAATTAGTGCACAGTAAAACAGTCAATCGTTCCTTACTGTGTTTTCCCCAAAAACACTTTTCGCCCATATACGTTAAGGTTTTATTAGGCACCATATTGTAGAATAGGCCCGTCTCATCTGCATTGAATATGATCTTCTCATCATATCCATCTAATATCCCCTTCAGCACTATTTTCCATTTATCCACTATTTTTTCATCTATGGAGCCACTTTCGCCAGATATACTTTTAAATACAAGCCCATATCTTTCTTTGAACTTTGTTAGCCAACCAGCCGAAGCCTGAAAATTTTGCATTCCAAACTTTTCTGCCAGAATAATAGCATTTTCTTTAAATATCATTCCAGAAATTGGAATGTTAGATGCTCTTGCTTGATGAAACCGTTGCAGGACTGCCTTCTCAAACTCTTCTGATCGGCCACATTGAATTCTCTGCCGTTTGGATTTGGATCCCGAACTAAATTTTTGTGCTGCTTCAAGAATTTTCTCTTTGCTTGCTAAAATGCCTTTGAGAGTAGACTCGGGTAGCTGAAATTGTCTTGCGAATTGGACTTTTGTTATTCAAACACTTTCTTCCCAGTTTTCAATAATTTTCACTTTTTCGTGTAGCGTAAGATGCTTTCGCTTTGATGCCATTTTGCTCTGCTCACCTCGTATTCGTACTGGAATGAGCTCCTACACACAACCATGAATTCTCTAAACATGAACACGTGCTTCCCAGAAGGAGTGAGAGAGGGGTACTTTTGGACAGTTCGTAAATCACATGACAACATGGTAGGTACAATAGAGTGATTCCACACCCGCACTAAGAAATTCGATCCATCAGGGAAGAATGTTCGATCTTCCGAGAAACAGTAATCCCCCCCCCCTACCCCGATTTTTTCCACTGCAACAAGTCTATGATTGCAACAAACATAAAGGAAATTCCGGGTCTGTTATTGAAACCAAACTCCCTCACAGAAAGTAACCCTCCTGTAGATAAAATGTTGAAGAAAAAGTTTATCATGAAGAACAAATCGTCGTTAAATAGAAACAAAATCGTCTTAAAATAGAATTTTTTTACGTCGGAGGGACCGGGACCGGGAAATATCGTCTTTAAATAGAGATCGTCGTTAAGTAGAGCATCGTTAAACAGAGAACCAACTGTATATATATATATATATATATATATATATATATATATATATATATATATATATATATATATAAATCGTAACGGATATTTTTTTTTTTTGGATAATATCCAATCGTCTTCTGCATTAGAAAGAAAAAGAATATATTTTTTTGTCTATTTAGTTGTTATGCACGTGACGATAAATTAATTTAAAGTACCAGAAAAAGAAATCACGTGATCGGCATTTAATAAATTAAATTCTAAAATTGAATCTTTAAAAATTCACCAAAAACCAGAAAATCGAGGTAAGAGTCCGAAAAAGATTTCATTTTAAAGGAATTTTTAGGATGTTTCTCGCGATATAAATTTTATAACCCTCATATTATTATTTTTAATGCAAACTTAAAAAAAGTTACAAAAACAGCTTAAAAATTCAATTTAAAAAAATCTAAGAAGAATTTTTCAAAAATCTTTCTTGGTGCACCCCTACACCATAAGAAGAATCGTCATGCAAAATTTCAGCCCTTTAGGTCCAGCGATTTGGTCTGTGCGTTGTATGTCAGTGAGTCAGTCAGTTACGGAACTGTTTTATATATACAGTGGCTCCCAAAAGTGTTCGTACACTTACGAATTTCAATGAAATATGGGTCTATCCATTAATTAAAATGAATATTTCAGAATGGGTATTTGATAATAAGATCTATAATCTATTCTTAAACTACATGAAATATTTTGAAAACATAGAAAAAGTTTATTTTTAAGAAACCAGTAATCAAAAAGTAACAAAAACTTTATCTCACAAAAGTCATCGTACACTGAAATATTTTCAGATAAATTCATAATTAAAATTATCGTCTGGCACTTTATTTTTATTTTTGAATTGTGGTGGCATTGAAAATATCGTTTGGCTTTAATTTTTGCTTACCCACTCCGTAATATTCTATTTATTATTTAAAAATGGCTCGTAGTCGTAAAGAAACAACAAACAGTATTCGAAAATTGATTATTTTTCATCACAGTAGTTGTAAATCAGTTCGGATTATTGCTAAATTACTTAATTTATCCCATTCTACTGTGCAGTATGTGAAAAAACGCTTTAAAGAAGAAAATTGGATCGAAAACAAGGTAAGAAAGGGCCGTCCGGCAAAGTTAACAAAACGTGATCAGAGATTTATAATTAGAAAATTTGTGAAAAATTCACGTTTGAGTGCTGTAAAATTCAATGAAACATTTTCTACTTCAATTTCACCTGAAATTTTTTGACGAGTTCTCAGAACAGCTGGATTACATGGGCTCTGCCCATAGAAAATTTTTTGTGAGTGAGCAAAAACAAAAAATTTAGGCTTCCCTTCGAAATATCAATGATAAATAAGCCCCAAACCTATTGGAATAATGTCTTATTTGCCGATGAACATTTTTGGTGCTGATGGGCGTATAATTGTATGGAGAAGAAAAAAATGAGGAACTTAATCCCAAGAACTTAGTAGGAACAGTTAGGCTTGCCGGTGGAGGTATCCTTGTGTGGGGGTGCATGTCAGCATCAGGACTATGAAATTTGGTATTTATTGATGGCATAATGAATCATGCTGTTTTTATAAATATTTTAAGAGACAATTTAAAATTATCAGCTCAAAATTTGGGTATTGGAAACAACTTTGTTTTTTATCAAGATAACGATCCTAAGCACACGGATCTCAACGTTTGCATCTGGTGTCTCTATAATTGTCCACAAGTTTTGAAAATACCACCTCAATCGCCAGATTTAAACCCAATAGAACATATTTGGAGAGAACTGGAGGTTCGAGTACGAAAACACGACATTCACACGAAAAGCGAACTAAAAACAATTATGATGGAAGAATGGATGAACATTGATGCAAAAATTACAAAAGAACTAAAGCAATCTATTCCCAGACGTTTAAAAGCTGTTGTGGATGCTAAAGGATATCTTTCTAAATATTAATTTAACGAAAAATTAGAATATTTACTAATATGTAGAGATTTTTTTACAAGTGTACGATGACTTTTGTGAGATAAAGTTTTTGTTACTTTTGGATTATTGTTTTTTTAAAACTAAAGTTTTACTATGTTTTCAAAATATTTCATGTAGTTTCGTTAAGAATAGATTATAGATCTTATTATTAAATACCCATTCTGAAATATTCATTTTAATCAATGGATAGACCCCTATTTCATTGAAAATCGTAAGTGTACGAACACTTTTGGGAGCCACTGTATAGATAAGGACAGTTTTAAAACTCACCGTCTGCAATTCATCGAGTTTTATGATAATTTGCCAAATTTTGCTTGTCTCTTTTTTTTTTGGCGGGGGGGGGGTTAACAATTTCCTAATTTTTAAAAATTTGCCTCTGACAAAAAATGTTGATTGGAGTCGATTGATTATCTATTTAAAGAAAGCGGGAAAATGTTTTGCGCGCCACTTATCTAGCGGACGACTTTTCTTGAATATTTCTCTCCCAATCTGGGCATAATTCCTTCTGTTACGTACAATCTTCGTGCGTTTGAAAACACTACTTGTTTCTACATCTCTTCTATAAATCCTTCCTATGCTTAGAGCTTGCTATTACATCCGTAACCGGATTACAGTAAATCGGTCCGATGAAATGAATTGATCTTTATACGAAATTTACCTCACTTTTGGAGTCAGTTGAAACTTAAATCTGTTCCCGAAGGCATCCAACAAACCCAGCTTCGTGAAGCGATCAAAACAGTTTGAATACTGATAATAATAATAATAATTGTGAAATTCCCCCTTTGATTTTTTGTTAGTTAGTTATGCTTCTACACAAATAATGTAAATTATTCAACACGAAACAAAACGTATAAAGAGGGTACAGACTGCCGAACAAATTAACAGAAAACCTACCCTAGCGTTGAAAATTTTAACTTTTCAATGAAAGATTGCGCAGTTGCAACAAATCCTCATACTGAAAACGGACAAATATAACTAAAATTAAATAATTCAACAGAGCAAGATATTTATTAGCAGGAAGAATGTAGACAAAAATAATTTCAAGATAAAAAGACTTTTTATATACCATGTTTTTAAATTTTCTGTTGAATCATATAAACTTGACAATTCTATGTATTAATAAACACTTAAAAAAATTTTTTTTGATGAATTATCCCATCCACTTGAAAGAAAATGAAGTTAATTGGAAGTTAACTTGAGTTTGACTTGTTGTATTTGAATAGTTCCCTTTCCGGCCAATAGATGGCTGCACCAGTCTACAAAACAAAATTAACTGAAAATAACTGAAAATTAATTTAATTCTGCTTAAAGATGGCTTAAAGTTGTATTAAAAAAGGCATTGTCATCGTGTTCTGAGCTATTCTAAAAGTTTCAAATGTCTAGCTAGTCGGGAAGTTAGTTAAAAATCGATTGCAAGAGTTGTACTAGACAAACACACACACAAACAAACACACAAGAAAGCAAGTTAATAAAAACATGGTAATAAACAGAAATCAGGCACTTAGGACTCCACGCACCAAAAGGCAAGATTCTGTAGCAGTAACGGAACTAAACCATATACCGACTGGTCTCGTCATCAGGAGGCCTAACCAAATCAGTTACCTCAAAGGGGAACTTTCTGAAGATGGATACAGATCTAACCAAAAGACATCCCAAGGCTCCGTTGAAACATATAGTCAAAACAAATGAAAATAAAGACATCCTGCACTTAGGGATCAACGTACTATAAATGCAAGTAAACATACAATCCTAAAGAACGCAAATGAAAAGACCGAAATGTACTCTTCTTTTCACCCTCCAAAGTTCTGACCAAATGACTCTCTGCTTCACTTTTGTGTTGCATTTTTTCGGAACAGAAGATGTTAATTTCGAACATTCATTTCTCATTTCTGAGATACTTCCGCTCTCCGCTGACATTCTACAGAAATATCTGTTTGAAGGCGTTGGCCTAGGAAACACAGTTAGTAGTTTCTCGTTCTTATGGTCCTATGGTCCGAAATGCAAAAAGGCGCACTCACCCTAATCCAGTGAGTATCGGTTATAGTCAAATAGCAGCCACTTTATTTGAGTTATGCCTTATCACAGATGCCTCACTACTTTCTTTTTTTCTTCCCTTATGAAACTGGAGCTAAGTTTCAGTTGCCCCCTATGAGCTCTTGAGGTAAATTTTGTTTTACCCCTTATAATATTTAACCCTCTCTGTTTCCTTTTTTACACATTGGTAGAAGTTCTAGAGCTCCATTAAAAAAAATTTTTTTAAATCCTACGCGATAATTCCATCGGGACTGCATTGGGATAAAAGTTTAAGTAACACTTTTCACAACCAAAACATTTGCTCAGAATGTTTTTCCATTACAAAAATTCCCGAGAGAAACAGGTTTTGTTAACTTCTACTTTTGAAAACTTTTCCAGCTGACCTCATTCGAGTAATAATTTCCTCATTATGTTGTTAGCTGACACTAAATTTTCGGAATATTTCATCTCGTGTTAAAAATTTCTTTCTATTGAACTTATCCTCCTAAATGCCATATTCCGTTTATTGTAAAAATCAGGTTCTAGATAAAATAATACAATTCTGGAAAGCCTTTTCACAACAGCAGAAAAGAAGTGTTTTTTAAAAAATGACTGATATCTTACGAAGGTATCAATACGTGCATATTGCAGGCCGACACAGTGTCATCGGATAGTAGTTTATTTTCATACGATAACTATAATGCGATTTCTACGAGTCATAATAATGACACCTAACTAGCAACTGTTAGTATGGTTTCCGGTGGAATCAATAGAATGCCGTACAATTTCTAAGATAACTTTCAAATGAGCAGTATTGCTCTTCGGTGAATATATAAACCAACCATTTTTTTTAATTATCAAGGCAAATGAATAACGTAAATATATGTTTTAAAGGAGAGTATTTAAGAAACGAAATATAATTTGCAGAACTTGTAAAATCATTATTTAATTTCACCCAAGAGCCTAATCTATAGCAAATCTAATTGAACAGAAAAATTGTGATTTATACACACACGCACACACACACACACACACACACACACATATATATATAATTGTTTATTTCAAAAGTCGAGCATTTTGAAAGAGCATGAAAGCGTTCTTTCAAACGGATGATACGAAGGTCCGTAACGGTGGCAGTAAATTGCGTGTGTCGAGATCAGCAAATACATATCACTTTTCTCTTCCGCCTTATGTATCGACCGAATAGTCAGGAGTTTGCCTCAAGTTCAGCAATGCAGAAAGATCAGTGCTTCAGATGCTCAGATAACGTTAGTTTCTGGTATTCTTAAGAACCAAAAAATTAAGTACAGGCAACCCTCCTATAACACAGTAGATAGGTTCCTAGAAAATTCCTTGTTGTGTGAAACCGTGTTATAGGAGACCCAGAGACAGTTCAAAAAAGGGGGGTTACCTTCCGATAACTTATTAAAAACAAACTTTTTTTTAAATTCCATATTAGCAACTTAATTTTTATTAAAAATATAAATGTATGTATAACACAAAACGAAAAGAAACAAAAAAATATCATTTTCATTTAATGCGACCTTAATTTAATAAATTTCTTCCTCGTCGCTTCTCAGTACAATCAAACGAGAACGTTTTTTCGATTGAACGATATCACCTTCACTTTCGGGACCTTTTTCTGCATTTAGATTTTTTGCACCTTCTATCCTCTTTAAAAAATCTGTAATGCCTGGTTTATTTGCTGATTCTTACAAGGTCATTGTATATTCACGGTATGGAGATAGACAATTTGGCAGCTCCCTTTTGAATGTTCGGCTTCTTTCGGCGGAAGGGTCTGCATTCGGGAAAAATGATTCAAGATTGTCGGCTAAGCTTAGCCCTTCTTGTAATTTTATAGAGTTATAAATGAATAAATTATAATTTGTTTATACATTTCATGTAAAGCCACGATAGTTCATTATTCCTTCCCGTCATTATTTTAAGGTAATTTAGTTTTTAACTGTTTTAAAGAAAAATTATGTTATCTAGTGCTATAGAAGTATACAGTGTTGTACAAAGGTTTTCGCAATTTTTTTTATCGTGTTAGAGCGAAACCGTGTTACAGGTTGCAGTGTTATACGAGGGTTCCCGCAATTTATCGTGTTAGAGCGAAGCCGTGTTGTAAGATGCCGTGCTGTAGGAGGGCTACCTGTAATCACTTTATTCATGTGATCTTTACAAACGATTTGCAGATTCAGACAGCGGTATTTGTGTCTTTTGGCGCATTCTTCATCTACACAGTGAAAAACTTCTCTAGCCGGTCACCTTTTTTCGGAATCATTACTGGCCGCCGTAGAGAAGTTTCACTGTGTGTATATATATATATATATGTGATGCCCGTACCTCACGCCGTGGAGGAGAGGCATAGCACTAATCGGAGGCGTAGCCGGCACGAAGATGTGATGCAGTCGGTCGAATTGTAGATCCAGGGAATCACTTACGAACTTAGGCGAGAAACGCATACATGGAGCCATTGATGATCGACACAACTTCGAAGACTTGCTTTATTTATTTGAAGGCATTAGCTGCAGCGGCCACATGACTTGGCCTTACAGGGCGCGTCTTACATTACAAGACAGAAGCGGACCGCAGGTCCGACATCAACGAGAGTTAGACACCAAGAGAAGAAAACTTCTTTTCAAGCACATCGTAAATAAGTGCTTTGAGATATTGACGCCAGAGGGCCTAAAACTTCTTAATATTTTAATTGGGCGACTTTAGATCGTGGAGTTCACGTGTCCACTTAAGTTTATCGGGGACTTTACTGCTAGATCCTGCGCTTGCTAGAACCGCGACCTCTTGACCTGAGTGTAGGATAAGTGGCCATAAAATTCTTGCAAAGTGTGGTTTTTGACGTTACAGAACCTATAATTTCAGAGTGATTCGAGGGCTCTTCAAGATTTTTGACACTATACTGACATTCGGAATCTCATAACTTCTAACACTCATCTCTGGGGATGTTCTTGAGTTCAGCTACTTCACATGCCTGTATAATGATCTGCAGGGATAATATAATTTATCTTATTTTACTTTTAGGTTCCAATTTTGGAAAAAGGGGTCGTGCTTTATTAACAGGGTAATTTTAAATACGCTTTATATAATGGTGGGCCGTTATTATCACAATATCCCCCCCTTCCGGAAAAAGACTTGCGAGAGGGGCCGGGCTCTAGCTCCTCGAGCAAGGCTTCCCTTCAGGTGAGAACATTTTACTAAATTTAGAAAAGAAGGTTACAAGTTAAAGGGATGAGTTTATCAAAATCTTGACCTCGCTGTCCGCATACTGTCCTTGGAGCCTTACTTTACGTATACAATAAACAACATTACTTGAAAAACACATTATATAAATTGAGACATAGCTGCTAATACTGTTTATCAATACACAAAATTTAACAAAAAAACACAACATATCAATATTTCTCTTAAAAGTCTTTGGAATATCCATATTACACATGAAGCTTCAAAGTTTAAGAACATGAAAAACCCATAAAATATTTCCAACTGTAAAGTAATATGAAATAACTCTCAAAATGGTAATACAAAATATAATATGTTAATATGAAATACAATATATTAATACACAAGTTTAATATAGGTATTATAAAAAGTGTAACTTTATTCAAATATGTAGTATTACAACGCAAGATATAGAGGAGAAATTTTTCTATATTGGCGAGGTTCTCTTACACTCAACCGAGACTTCTTCATATTTAAATTAATGGGACGACAGGGAAGTGCTTAGAGAAGGAGAGAATTACGAAAGATTAAAGTATTAGGGTCGACTCATTCATGGTATAATTTAAATTCGGCAGGTGGATTGTAATATCTCAACTTGGATGCATGTACAATTTCAGTAGACCTGTTATTATATTGATTTGGCTTATCTATTTCATAAGTCACTTCAGAACACTGTTTTAAAATTTTGCAAGGGCCAGAATAAGGGGCTGAAAGTTTACGGGTATTTTGATATGAAAATTGTTCTAAGATTACAGCATCACCAGGTTTAAATTTAGAGGGTACAAAGCGAGCATCATACCTAATTTTGTTTTTATTATGATAATCTATTGTCCTTTGTTTTGCTAGTTTTCGAGCTTCATCCACTGGAGCGTAATTAGTTTGATTTATAGGGGATTCATAAGGCTGCTTGTCCAACATTAAGTATGCAGGGGTAAATTTTGTAACTGAATGGGGACTATTGTTATATTCGGTAATGACTTGTTCCAACAAACGTGTCCAAGGAACTTTAGTGGACGAAGAATTGACTTTACATTTTAGCCTACATACTATTGATTGATTCACTCGCTCCACTTTACCGTTGGTCTGAAGATGATGTGCTGAAGTCAAAAGATGTTTCACATTATAATTTTGAAGAAATCTCCTGAATCGTGATGAAGTAAAAGCTGCATTCCTATCCGTTAGAATTTTTTCTGGTACCTAATCTTGGAATATTTGCTTAAGGCAATTGGCATACGTTTCTGTGGTGACACTTTTAGAGGGAAATGCCCACACATATCTTGTTGCATGGTCTATGGCAATGTGGAGATATTTTTTTGTAGAATTATAGTAGTTAAAGCCACCGACAGTATCAACAGAAATACATTCAAAAGGTTTATCTGTTAGAGGTACAATTTGCATAAGTCCAAATTTTTTCAATTTTGATTTCTTGTTAAACTGGCATGTTGCACAGTGTTTGACAAACTTTGCAATATCCTCAGTTATATGAGGCCAATAATACTGAGGGGTAATCAAATTTAGCTTTTTTTGTACACCAGGATGACCAAATTGATCGTGACACTTTTGCAACAATTTTAAACGTAGGGACATAGGAACAACAATTTTATGTAGATTTTTTTCTTTTTAATATGATTACATCATTTATCTCTTGATACTTTGGATCATGAAGGTTGTCATTTTTCTATTGTGTTTTAATTTCATCCAGGTCTAATAGATGTACAGTATGTTGAAGATGTTGGGAAACAGGATGCCTTGAGAGCATATCAGCTTCGACATTTGTGGAGCCTTTTTGGTATTTGATTTCATAATCAAACATACTGAGTTTTAAGGACCAGCGGAATAACCGACCTCTTAGATTTTTTACATTTTTGAGCCAAACAAGAGCCGCATGGTCAGTATGAATGACAAATTTTTGGCCATGGAGATAATAGTAGAATTTGTCTAAAGCATCCACAATCGACAAACATTCCAATTCCGTGATAGCATAATTTTGTTCATAATTAAGTAAAGTCCTTGAATGATATGCAACAGGATGTAATATATTAGAGGCATCAGGCTGTTTCAACACAGCTCCAACTGCATCTTTTGAGGCATCAACATATACATGACATGGTAATTTAGGATCATATAATTGAAGAACAGGTTTAGAAATTAACACATGTTTTAATTTTTCGAATGCACTCTGGCATTCCTCTGTCCAATTCCACTTAACATTTTTTTTTCAAAAGTCTATTTAATGGATACCGAATTTGAGCATACTTAGGGATAAACTTATTATATACATTGACAGATCCTAAGAAACGTTGCAACTCCTTTATGTTCTTAGGAGGTTGTAACTTCTGAATACTATCAATGTTGGCATTATTTGGAGTAATTTTTCCTTGTTGAACTTCATAACCAAGAAAATTAATTTTGTCTTTGGCGAACACACATTTAGATAATTTAAGTTTAATGTTTTCTTTCTTACAGATTTCAAAAATTTGTTGTAAGTGTTGCCAATGCTCCTCTTCATATGAAGAAAAAATAATAATATCATCGAAATAGTTATAAGCAAAGTTAATCTTATATTTAGCAAAAATTCTACGAATGGTTCTGTTAAAGATTCCTGGGGCATTTTTTAAGCCAAAAGGTAGACGAAGCCATTCAAATAATCCGAAACTTGTTTCAAAGGCAAGTTTTTCAATATCCTTAGGGTGAATTGGAATATGCCAGTAGCCTGAAGTTAAATCTAATGTTGAAAATATTTTAGCTTGACTTAATTTGTCTAATAGGCAATCTATGCGGGGTAAAGGTTCAGCATCTGTTTTGGTAATTGCATTTAATTTTCTAAAATCTATACATAATCTTGTACACTTGCCTTCATCACGCTTAAAAGCCAAAGTGACGGGAGACGAGTATGAGCTACTACTTTCTCTTATAATACCTGCTTGTAACAATTTCTCAATCTGGCTTTTTATTTCCTCTTCTTCTTTAGGAGAAGTACGATAAGGTCTTAAGTACACAGGAAGCTCAGACGTAAGTCTAACACGCTGGGGTTCAACCCTAATTAACCCTATATCATACTTGTCCTTAGAAAATATATGCGAGTATTTATACAGTAAAGAATTGAGTTCACCATTCTCTCTATTGACAGTCTGGAAATTTTCAGAATTGTTTTCAGAGGTCAGAGGAATGTGAACCAACTCAGTACCTACATTGTTTACATTTTGACTTACATTTGGTTTAAGATTTACATATTTGGACTCATTATTATTAATATGAAATGACATTGGTGTACACATAAACATTTTATTACGTGGAATTATTAGTCCATTTTGATAAATTTGCATAGAATTACAATCAATGTTTATTTGAAATTGTCCACATTCTGGTAATCCCAGGATTATATAAGGTAAATCATTGTCTATAACGTACATTTTTACCTTTTTAGTAACATTTCCAATGCATGAGTTAATTAAACATGATCTCTTTAATTGGAGAAGGCCTTTTGCTTGTTTGACTAAAAGTCTTTCAGACGTCTGTATTTTTAGTCTATGTTGGGTTGTCAAAGTCGAGGGGATGATAGACAAGGAGCTACCAGTATCTATCACACAAGGAATTGGTCTCTTATTTATGTATCCGGATACGTTTAATTGTCACATCTGATTGTCATCAGTAAGGTTAGGTATCTGACTCTCAGTGTTTTCCACTACTTGAGGAGCCATCGGATTACTAATTGCATTTCTAAAGGGGCACGTCTGCACCCAATGATATGCATTCAGTATACCTCTCCCTGTACATTCTCTACATGGAGCTGGAGGCAGTTGAGTTTGGGAATGGACATTATTATAGTGAGTTCTTGGTGGTTGAAATCTTGGGTATGAGTTATTGAAATTATTTGGATTGCGACTGTTGAAATTTCGATAATATGGTGGTCGTTGAAATCCAGGTCTAAAATTAAATCTGTCATTTTGTGGAGTTCTGGGACTGAAAATATTTGCTTGTGGAGGTCTGGGACTGTTAGTTTCAGCATGTGTCTCTTGACTTTTAAGTAATTTAGAAATTAAAGTGAGCCATGCTGTTGGGGTAGCAGGAGGACTAAGCGCCATCAACTGCTGAATGTTTGGAGGAAGACCATCAGTTAAACCCTCCATTAATAGACTGTTTGATAATCCCAGCTTTCGACCACACGCCTATTTCTTATGGAAATAATCAGTATCCCCTTTAGCCTCCTTTAATTTAAGATTAGTGAATTCGCTAAAGGAGACTACCTTGATTTCTATGAAATTTTCCTTCAAAATCAAACACAATTGTTCCCAATTTTGAACATCTAAACACGAATTAATAAAAACAGTAAGTGCTTTCCCCTTTAAATATTTACTTAAGTTATTTATTTTCCATTCCTCATTTTTACAACTTTCCCGACACTTTCGGTTAAAATAGTTTAGCCATGAATCCAGATTCATGCCAGCTTCGGCATCAAAACTAATAATGTGCTGTTCAGCAGTACTAAGCATTTTTAATTCTGTACTGGTGCTGGCGGCTACTAATTTAGGTTCCATTAAAGTACTTTGATCCAGTACATTTGGTATGTTGACATTGGTAGGGGGTATTACATTACTAGTGCTAGTAATTACTGAGTTAGGCTCGATTGGCTACCTTTAACTTCTTTGAAAGTGAACATTTTAATTTCAAAAACAAAATTTTTTTTTTCATTTTTTATTGGTGCATACGTTGGAATGACGGCACATTGAACCAAAACTGCACACCACTTGTTTTCATCTCCTTGCAGGGCAATACACACTCGGAGTACATAAGTACGAAACTCGAAGTGATGACTCTTAAAAGATGATTACACATTTTTCAATTTGCACAAAGTTCTCACGAAATGAAGTTTGATACGGTAGCCCAGGAACAAGCAGCTGACGTTTTACACAATTTCTTCCCGTTGCAGCAAAACCAGATGCAATGTAGAACACAAGTCGTATTGACGAAAAACCACTAAAGGAACGATCAAGCACTAATTTTCAAACACAAAAACCAGATGGAGAAACTGCACAAATTTTTCAAGATATTTTAGTTGATATTTTGCACAACATATTTTAGTAATAGAATTTTCACGATCACGAGAAGGAGAAAGCTCAATAATTTTATGACTGAAGATAGAAGAAGCGTGTAAATACTTATTCGAGCACTCGGAGAATATACTGCGATGATCTGGAACGATGTTCACAGCGTAAACAAAACACTCAACGTAAACAACCACTCTCTCTTCCCACGCAGGGGTCCAGCCGACTCATGAGATGCCCGTACCTCACGCCGTGGAGGAGAGGCATAGCACTAATCGGAGGCGTAGCCGGCACGAAGGTGTGATGCAGTCGGTCGAATTGTAGATCCAGGGAATCACTTACGAACTTAGGCGAGAAACGCATACATGGAGCCATTGATGAAAGACACAACTTCGAAGACTTGCTTTATTTATTTGAAGGCATTAGCTGCAGCGGCCACATGACTTGGCCTTACAGGGCGCGTCTTACATTACAAGACAGAAGCGGACCGCAGGTCCGACATCAACGAGAGTTAGACACCAAGAGAAGAAACTTCTTTTCACGCACATCGTAAATAAGTGCTTTGAGATATTGACGCCAGAGGGCCTAAAACTTCTTAATATTTTAATTGGGCGACTTTAGATTCGTGGAGTTCACGTGTCCACTTAAGTTTATCGGGGACTTTACTGCTAGATCCTGTGCTTGCTAGAACCGCGACCTCTTGACCTGAGTGTAGGATAAGTGGCCATAAAATTCTTGCAAAGTGTGGTTTTTGACGTTACAGAACCTATAATTTCAGAGTGATTCGAGGGCTCTTCAAGATTTTTGACACTATACTGACATTTGGAATCTCATAACTTCTAACACTCATCTCTGGGGATGTTCTTGAGTTCAGCTACTTCACATGCCTGTATAATGATCTGCAGGGATAATATAATTTATCTTATTTTACTTTTAGGTTCCAAATTTTGAAAAAGGGGTCGTGCTTTATTAACAGGGTAATTTTAAATATGCTTTATATAATGGTGGGCCGTTATTATCACACACACACACACACACACACACATATATATATATATATATATATATATATATATATATATATATATATATATATACAGTGCGACAATTATGAGCTATATGAAAAAGAAACTTGATAACTTCTGAACCATTGGCGAGATTCAGTGAAAACTTGGCGGTTGAATGCAGGGCATGTTGGGATTTTTTGGAGCATGCGCCCTTGTAGTATTGTTGTTCCCTTTTCGTTGAAAATGTCGAAAATACAGTGTTTCTGAGCGCATATCAAGGTCTACTATTCGAGCCAAAATGATGGCAGAATTTTTCACTTCGTCTGCGCCACATCATAGCCATTGATGACAAGCATATCGAACACGTCATAAACGAAATCCGATTATCTGTAGTTACTTTTCTCAGTAGTTTTTTAAAATTTGATTTTTTATTTCATATAGCTCAATAATTGTCACCCTGTATACATACATACATGTGAAAAGGCTGCCATTAATGACAACATATAAAAGCGTGAGAGGAACGCAAGAGTTATATTCGCTGCTATCGGTATTTGAATCCTGTATCCATTTTGTCAGACTCGCGTCCGACATTCTTAATTGGGACTGAATTAAGGTGCGCGACAGGACCATCAATAAGCTCAAAAGAACACAAACAGGTGGCCAAGTGGGATGCACCTTTGAAAATGACCAATAATAGATGATGTGGACACATTATTTAGAATGTTTTGCAAAGGCCGTTAGCGGTATTCAACAAAGCGAAAAGCCGACGCACAGTGATTCGCCTAATACAAGCTAGGTGAACAAAAACATTTTATTCTACGATTTGATTGCTCTGGTTATGATGAATAATATTTTGTTGTTTTATTAAATAATTACGTATTTTTTGATACTTTAGAAGCTTGGGGAATATTTATAATAAAAAACTTAAGGAAGTCCAGGGCACATTAAAAAAAATTTATTTATTGAGTTAAAATTTTGAATTTTTTGTCATGGTTAACCATATAATTTGTAAACAAAATCAAATCCTAAAATTTCATAAATTTTTAAAAAAAATTTAAATTTTAAATTAAAAAAAAATGGGTTAATTTAAAATCATTATAACTCGAAATATTATTTGTCGAATTTCAAAATTTTTTCATTTAATTAAACAGAAATATATAAGTTTTAATCTTGATTCAGCATAATTTAAAATATTAATTTTTAAAAAATTAAAAATATTTAGAGTAAAAATTTCAAAAAAAAATATGTAACTGATTTTTAAAAAATTATATTTTAAAAAGAATTTTTTCATATTTTTTTCAAATTTTCTGAATCAAAATTAAAGTAAAATAATTGAAAAAGACATGTTCCGAGTTTGAACCATTTATCTTTAACGGTTCCTGACTTATAACAATTTAAAGACGAGAAATGGGGAAAAACCTCATCATGCAGCAAAACGCATTTAAAGGTTTAAACAAAGATTGGCTGCTATTAGAATGTTGCAAAACAAAAAAAATAATATCTTCTGTTCTAATTAAGATAGAAGCATGATTTAAGCGTCATTTTAAGCGGAAAAGAACAGAAAAATTTTTAATGCAATAAAATTTTTTTCGAAAATTTGGAGAATTTTGTGTCCTGGACCCCCTAAAGTACGGAATAAAAAATGTATTTAAAAAAATCGCTATTGTTAGAAAATTATGTACGTAAATTAACGCAACATAAATTATACAATAAAATTTACTCATACTACTTATAATTTAGATTATAGAAATAAGCAACAGAAAATTTAATTAGCAAATAATACTTAAGACTAATAATTATCATCATATGATTCATTATATATCTCACAATCAGACGAATCAGGTACTAAGTAACCTTCATCGTCACACGGATGAACATCACTTGCTACCTGATGTGTTGGTATAGAAGGCAGGTCAATTAAATTCTGAACTTCCACCGGTAATTTCTCGGTTCTCTTTCTAAGAACTTCTTTGAGTGAGTTGATTACAGGATCGGACCTTATCGAAAGTATATTCAGCAAATATGTATTCGTTCATCTGAAGGGTAACACAACTTTTTGGACTTACATAGACTATGATTAGATGGGAACACTTGATGGCCCGCTTTCAATGACCACTTTCGCGTCTGTTTATAAGACTGACTGGGGCATTTAGAGTTTACGTAATAAGCTAATGCCTCGTCACTGTTCAACTGTCTGCCACCACAAATAACATCACCAGATTTCCTTTTTTCTGAAGATTCCGAACTTTTTCTAATCAAAGTATCTACGTTTCTGCGACCCGACAAACGATTTGGTACTTCAGCAGCTGTGGTCAACTCTCTGGCACATCGCGATCGCACTAACTCTTCAACCCTACGTTTTTGGTTTTGAAAGAGCCGACCTTGAGGCCGACTTCCTCCATATGATAAGGAAGCACAGGGTTCATGTATACTTATGTTAAATTCTATATCTGCACCCTCTAACCAACTTTTATTTTTACTTAAAAAACGGTCCATCATCATATTGGCTGCAGCCCACTTTTCAGAGAATTTTGACGAAAAACTTGAAATTTTTAACTGTAAATCCCTCTGGGAATCAGGAGTCACATCCGTAACACTAAATTTTCGCATAATAAAGTCTATTAGACGAGAATTTCGTTCTTCTATCTTATGTTTCCGCTATTCTTCAAAAAACTCCATTTTTGAAAGACAGCATACACGATCTGAAAAAAATAAATTAAAAATAAAGGGGGAAAGATGTGGTACTCAATTTTATATCATTGTACAGATTAGGATTGTCGCTATACAATATTAAAAAATTAGCCTGGATACATGTGGATACAAAAAACTGTATACGATGAAAAATTAAAAACGAAACAAAAATGACAATTTTTTCGTAGTTTTTTCAAAACCTATTATAGCACATATTATCTCTCAATTGAATCAAATTTTAAATGAAATAAGAAAGTACTTACTTTCTAAAGTAAAATCCATCACAGCAATAGTAATATTCTTCCCTTCAAATCTTGTTAGATGAAATTGAAAGCATTGCAAAATTGCAACTAAATTGTTTGCATGAATCGAATTACCTTATCACTTCACTTTAACCAATGTTTGACACAATGTTTGACATAATGGAATGTTTGACATAATTATTACCACAAATTGTGACCAATGGGGTGTTGTTATTGTCATGGGATCATCAATTAATCGATTCTTTGAATTGACTTTTGTCCACCTAGCTTGCATTAGGTGAATCACTGTGCGACGGCGGTAAAATTGCCGTAGGTGGCCGTACAAAGGAACCGGAAGCCGGGGTCCGAGATGTGGAAAAATCTAGATTGTTCCAGAAAGACAGACAGAAAAAGGGATAAATAGAGGAGACCGGAGAAAAAGATAGACTAGACTTTGACTTTTGGCATAAACGACGCGAGTGAGGGGCAGAATGAAGAGACAGATATCGAACTGATTTATGAACTCCGCGCCCCTTAGTCGATGTATGATGGTTCTAAGAAACGAAACTATTGGTGTTAATTACCTAGAAGCAATGGATGCATGCATGGGTTGGAACAAGCAAGGACTACAATGCATTGACCTTAAACATACATTTATTTGATAACCCAAATTTCAATTAACTTGTCAGAGCTATTAATATTACAATCAGTTTCATATTAACAATTTTGACATACGATACCCAGAAGCAGAGGCAAACTATAGAGTCAAATATGATTTTTAGAGTCTATCAGGGAGGCACTTACTATAACGGATGTATGCAGCTGTTGTGATGATAATTAATAGTTTAGAAATAATTAACGTTTATATTAATATCGGGTATTCAGATAATTAGATAAGTAAGTAAGTAAGTAAATTTTAATAACGATTGTGCTTTGTTTTAATAAATTTATTAAGCCTCTGCTAAATAGGTCTGAGGGTTTAAACTCGTGGTGATCAAATATTAATTGATTTGATTAATGTCATCGCATTTGGAGAAGTGTGCGCAAGTTTCTCTAAATGTTTTGACATTGAGAAGAATTAAGTTTGAAATAGATCATCACGGGTTATACCTTATTGTTAATATTGATAAATTAATAAGCCTTATTTTGAAATAATTGTGAGGTAGCTGGTACGCTGGTATATTGTTTTTTTTTATTGTTTTTTTCGGTGGCTGGTATGTATTCAACATAGTTAATTATTAATTTTAGAGTGTTTTATTTTTGTTTTTTCAATTAATAGTAAATTTTGATTTATGAACCCAAACCCTTGTGTAAGCTGGGCTGGTAGGCAATGTAACGAGATCTCCTCCATTTTCACAGTATTTTCACAGCACATACCCAGGACTACACCGGATAAAGGGATTAACAGAAGTATCCATTTCAAGAAACAACCCCTTTTTGCAGCTGGCCAAGAGATAAGCGAAACAACCGTTTTGATGAGGGGTAGGCGCATGGATACGCCTGAGATCGCCAAACGCCGAGTTAGTCCCAGAGTTTAGAAAAAAAAAAAAATCCTGATTTGATGCAAGATCAAAGTTTGAAAATAAAATACTATACTGCCTATCAAATTATAATTCAAGCCCCTCAAATTCTGTTGGTCCGAATTTCCCTGTTAAAATCAAGGAGCGAAGACGCACTCATTTTCACCCACGAGTAGCCATACAAAGGGGTGAGAAGGTCATCCAATGGAGATTTTTAGACAGAGAGGGGAGAGGCCAGCCAAGAGGCTGGGAGCTGACCCGCAACCCACGATGGAGAGCGATGTCTTGATTTTTGGCGGCCAGCACGCTATAGAAATGGCGCTGGCCTGGGGTTCCCCTCATAATTTTATAAAATATTAGTTTTTTTTTGTGCTGCAGCATTTTAATTGGGTAATATGATTTTAATTTCCTTTTTTTTTGTTTACTGAATTTTTCTATAGTTTTTTCTTTTGTTTTTTCCCATCACTTTTTCATTTAGAAGGGTTTTTTTTCTCACCAGCCACTATGATAATAACTGTTAAACTAATAATAAATTGTACTGTAAGCAAGCAAGAATTTTGTGATATTGATAAGTTTTTTGGGAGGAGTTATGGAATCCTCAAGTGTTAAAACATTTTTTTTTGTTGTTAAGGTATTTGTGTAATATTGTGAATGAAATCGGAAGGAATAAATTTGTTATGTTAAAGTATATCTTTGTCATGTCGGTCCTTGCCTTTTTAAATAATTGTCTGATTTTCAGCTTTAGGTTTTATTTTATTTCAGCAGATATGAAGCTTTTCTTTTAAGTGAGATAATTTTATTTTCTAGGTGTTCTCCAAGATTAGATAGTAAATTTATTAGCGTAACTTTTTCCTTTTCCTTTTGGCTCATTAATCACCACAGTGATGCAGACAGTAATGAACCTAGGGTAAATTTTAATTATTATATGTTTATGGGTTATTGCTACACACAACGCAATTTTACCATCTATCTTAAAATGTACTAACCACTAACGGCCAAATGGCAAATATTGTTGTATTTAAATTTAACTGAAACCCCCCTTAATTAGCAAGAGTTATTCCTACCTTCAATTCATTAATTAATTAATAAGTAACCAGTAATAATATAAATTAAAGATTTTAAAATAAACCCCACAACTACAAATTTAGTTGCCACACAGCGATGATCATAGCATCGGCGACCGGGACCCAGTATCATCTCCAGTGTAGGAACACCTTGGCGGGATATTCGCACTTCTCCAAGGCTATGGGGCTGACGAAAGTCTCCGACATCTAACTCTCAAGAACCCAATCTAAAATCCGTCTCCTTCTTTTCCGATTCCTTCCGTCCTTAGCGAAGCTGTTGTCCGTTTACAGGGGGGCCATTCTGGCACGCCCCTCACTTTCATTGGGCAGTGGGCTGTTTCTCTTTCAGTGGTTTCTACCCCTAATTGGTTCTTTATTATACCGCCTCTGTTGCCTCTGTCCATAATCTATGTAGTACCTCCCCCCACATACGTTTATTTTGCAAAACAACTTTGATCCTTCTCATCTGACGTTTTTACTGTGGGCCATAAAATAACGACCATCCATCTTGTAAAATTTAAACTTCAGATCGCTATCACTGGCCACACCGACAGCTATTCTTCTAATTTTTATTGGTTTAAAATCCTGTATTTACCCCTGCCTCTGCATCCTTTATAATACATTCTTTATTGTCCACACACCGTGGGGAATTATACCATTTTCACTTCTACAGAAACGAATGTATATATTAACCGATGTAAATAGTGCAGAATAAACAAGATGTAAATAAGAGCCATTTCTCCAGTTATGAATAAGTCTACGAGACATTTAATTAACGGATCACGACGATCAAGTTAACACATTTGTTCAGATTACTTCCATCCCCAGTTTACATTGGAAGAGAATTTTGTCTAGACGCAATCGAAAACCCTTAGGGGCCCATTGGTCGGCAGATCTGTCCGAACTTGGGAAATCGACTGTGTATGCAGGTTTGGCTACGTCTTCAGTTTGAATAGGCGAGAGCCAAGGTCGCCGTAATTTTCGAAAAACTTTAATAATATGCCAAAATCCTAAAGTTTTTTTAAGTGTCAGCCACAAACAACGCAAATTGTACATTGTTAATGTCCTTTATTAGAAATCTTAAATTTTTTTATCAATCGTTGGTCGTTACAGCGCGCTACTGCAGTATTGCCATTCAGTTACTGAAGAATTTCGGCTAAAATGCGAACACAGCATCCATTAATCCTAGATTTTCAAATAAAAATGACTGTGAATTGTCGTGTTCGGGAGATGCATTCGCCGGGTATATTTAAGCAACTGTTAACATTTCACCGAACTTGGGAAATTAATCCTCGGCTGTGAGTACGCAGCGCCAGTCTTTGGTGATACGAGAATGTAGAGGGGGCCGAGGTGCCAAACGAGTTAAGCAACTGTTATTAAAGTAAAGATTGCCATGTTTAAAAGTATTACTTGATAGTTTTGCTGTTATAACTACATTTTACCGCCAACAATGAAATGAAACAATAGGTTCTCAAATGGTGCGATGTTGAACAAAACTTTCAGGCTTCATTGACACGTCTTTATTAGAGCAACACTACTGGTTGTGCTGGGGATAAAGGTGGAAAGCAACAGTTTTCTCTCAAAATCAGTTATTGTAATGAGATAGTTTCTTAAATTAAATCTTCGTCTAGATCTTTGCTATAAAATGCCGCGATTCATTATTTTTATTTTTTATTTTTTGTTTGTTCCATTAATTTCGAATTGATTACATCGGTTATTCGCGAGTTTAATTTCAAATATCCCCCCCCCCTTTTTTTTCTCTCTCTCTCTTTGATAGTTCATACAATGGTATGGTTATCAGAACCATAATTGCGATTTGTCCATGGTATTCACAATTCTGAGTTTAAAGAGCATAAAATTCAGATCAAGTTTATAAAAAGGAAATTAATTTTAATAATTTTAATCAATTAAAATGTTTCTATTATTTTTCTTATTTTTATGAGGTTCCTGTACAGCTCGCAGGCCGTTGTCTTGCAGCCGCTGCACCCCTGCTGTGGTCTACCCTAGAAAAACGCAGGTCAGAAAATGGATACTATATATTTTGCACATGGATCTGGGAAGTCTTCAATTTGCAACAGGGCTTTCGTGTAGACATGCATCTCCATAAGAATTTTAGTAATCCGTGCCATCTTAAAATAGTTTTACCCTTTCTTATACAAGTGTTGATATAAGACATGATGCTTACAACACCTGAAATTAAAGTTTTTCTATTTAATTCGTCTAAACCGGTGTTTCCCAACGTGGGGCCCACGCCCCACAGGGGGGCAATTTGATTGTTAAGGGGGGCAATTCGAAAATGGACTCGACACGAGTTTAACCCTTTTGCTCCGGGCCATTTAAATGCAATGCTAGATTTTGGTGCCAAAATTGAACGAAAAAAGCAAATTCTTAAATAATTGCGGCCAATAAATATTATAAATTCGTTTCACGAGACCAAAATATCAACTGGTTTTTTGGCGTCGTCAAGTTAACCTCCCTGCGGTAGACGGGAGGCTCCGCGGGAAACCCCGGACGCTTTAAAATCTCGCTAAACAACGCAGTTGTTCGCATCTGAATGGCCCGTCGCAACTTCTGTAGTGTTTCACAGCATTCAGTTTGTGTTTATTTGAAATAAGCGTCCGTAAAAACTGCTGTAAAAGTCTCGTTGATTTAAAAAACATATACATTGTATAGATATAATTGGTAAGTATTTGATTTCATTTTTATTAATTTAATTTTAGAAGCATAATTTTCCAGAAAAATTTGTCAAATGGAAAAAATATGTTATTTTGCGGTGGCGGTGTGGTAAATGTGTTATATACATTTAAATAAAAATGCATTTTTTAGTATACGTTTACTCTATGTCACATTAAATTAATTTTAACACATACTTTAGTTTGAATTTTTTAATTGATTTTATATTTATTTCTTTCAGCCCATAGTAAAATGAGTGGTGCAAGCAAGAAAAAAATTCGTCAATATTGGCAGGAATATTTAAAATTTGGGTTCATACCCGCTGTCCACTATGAGAGGTTTCCTTTTTGTCTTTTATGCCAGCAATGCTTGACCAACGAATCAATGAAACGAGGTCGTCTTGAGGCGCATTTGAAGGCGAAACATAGTGCTCATATTAATTCAGATTTTAATTACTTTCAAACTTTAAAGAAAACTTTGAAAAGAGAACAACATTAAAGTCTCTATTTACTGCTCATACTTCAACTCATAATTGTATTCTTGAGGCTAGTTAGCATATTTCTTTATCCATCGCTAAATCTGGGAAAAACATAGTATAGGAGAGAATTTAATAAAACCGTCAATATCAGCATTTCTTAAAACGGTTCTTGAAAAAGATGACAAAGATGTAAAAGCTATGCCACTCAGTAACAATACTGTTAGCAGAAGAATAGACGTAATGAGTGAAGATGTCGAAAAACAACTTGTTGAAAAGCTGAAAACAAGAAAATTCTCAGTCTCTGAATCAACTTTGAGAGTCAGTGAGGCAGTATTGATAACTTACGTAAGATATATTGATAAAGGGCATTTTGCTGAAGAAATGTTGTTCTATAAAAGATTAGAAAGCACCGCTACCTCCAAAGATATATATAATAAGCTAAAAAACTACTTAGATGTCAATAATATACCAATGAAAAATATAACATCTTGTGCTGCAGATGGTGCTCCTAATATGATGGGCAAGAAAAATGGCTGCTTAAAATTGATGAAAGATGAGAATCCAGAAATGATTCTTGTGCATTGTGTTATTCATAGGGAAAACGTGGTAGCTAAAAACATGTCGCCTGTTCTAAATGAAGTACTTACATTCAGTAATAAAGTGTATCAATGCTATTAAAGCTAATGCCAAATGTGAGCGTCTCTTCAACCTATTTTGTGAAGAACAAAATGTAGACCATGTGAGACTTTTACTTCACACTGAAGTAAGATGGCTCTCTAAAGGGAACTGCTTGAAAAGATCATGGAAATGTTTGATACTCTTAGTGATTTTTTAAGCGACAAACATGAAATGAAGTATCTGTTAAAAGTCGATGGTCAAGCATTTGTGAGTTATTTAGCCGATATCTTTGAAAAACTAAATATATTAAATAAGCAACTTCAAGGAACAAATAAAACTCTTGTCGATGCAAAAGCGAATATATTTGGTTTCATTACCCATATTGAGTTATGCCAGAAATATATTAACAACAAAAACTTTGAACAGTTTCATTGGCTCCCAAAATGGGAAGTAACTGATACCGCTATACTTGTTATTGTCGATCATCTGAAAATTCTATCGGCTGATTTAAAAGAAAGATTTTCTGATTTAAATCAAATTGATTTTCCATCATGGATGATGCAGCCAATGTTAGTGGATTTGTCTGATATATCAAATATGCAGTATCAAGAAGAACTCGCAGAAATGCAAAATGATGAGTCAGTTAAAACTTTATTTAATATAAAAGGAGCGATGGCATGGCTTTGTGAGGAAACATAAATCAAGTACCCAAATTCAACCAAATGTGCAAGAAAACTATTGTTACCGTTTCCATCTTCATATTTATCTGAATGTGGATTTAGTGCTGTAAATGATTTAATGGTAAAAAAAGAAACCGGCTGGATATAACACAACGGGGAGACTTGAGACTGAAGCTAACCAAATTGGAACCTAACATAAAATCTCTGTGCTGCAAGCATCAAGCGCAAGGATCTCACTAAATTAAAATAATAAATTAATATAGAAAAATCTTTATTAAAATTATTTCGAATTTGAATTTCAGTTTTTCATTATATGTTTTGAAAATTTACTCACTGTGTTTCGTTAACAATTTCCTAGTGATTTCTTCTTAAAAGCTATCTTTTAACTTTCTTAAGTGAACAATTCAATTTTTTAATATTAAAAATTATGTATATGTTACATAGGGGGGCATAAGAATTTTAGAAAGGCTTAGGTGGGGCATGGCACAAAAAAGGTTAGGAAACACTGGTCTAAACAGAGAAAAATCAACAGAATAAAGGTTTCTATGACACATAACAAAACAAAAACAGTTGTATATCTTCCTGTCAATAAAATAATTAATTATTTACTATCAAAGATTACATATAAATAATGTGCAAAACAAATATAAAATAATGGAAAAACATTTCAATTATCAATTTCTATTTTCAAAAATAAAACGAATTACATAAACAATTATACTTTTTAAAAACAACGATAGATGGCAGCACCAAATTGAATATTAATGTTCCATGCTAGTCGGAGGCATCTTCAGTGAAAGAGATTTCACTGTTTCATACATATTTCGTATGTTCTAAACAAAATAATAAGGAAGGCAGTCGTTAAATATAGGATGAACGTTATAAAATGGAGATAATTAAAAATATTGCAATTTTTTCTGCTCCAAATTTCAGACGAATTACCGAAAAGAAAAAAAAAATTAAAAATCTATTCTCCTTAATATATTATTACAATCAATCCATCCGAATTCATTTTTGATATCCGATCACAACTGAAAAAAAAAATCTTTTAGTTTACAGTATATGTTTGTTATTGAAATGATGTATATATAACATACGTATTAATCACATACATATTTTAATCAGCGTTTTTTTTTTATCATTACAAAGCCAAAAATCTTTTCTTTACCTCTTTAGTTCTTTTGTATTTGATGCCAATTCGTTGCTGTTTTGTTAATTTAATTAGAACTATGGTATGAAGTAGAAACATTTTCAAATTAAGTAAATTTACGTTTCAATTTGACATAAGCTAAGATCAGCGAAGAAAAGACATCCTAGGCAGGGGAAATAAAAAAATTGCAACTCGCAGGTGCAGGGAAAATAAAAAAATTGCAACTCGCAGTCGGTAGGATTCGAACCTACGCGGGGAAACCCCAATGGATTTCTAGTCCATCGCCTTAACCACTCGGCCACGACTGCTCGTCAACGCTGTCGAAATACGTAAACAGCTGTTAACAAGACTTTTACAATTTTTTTTTAACGAAATTCATTACTGCAGAATTATTTCTTGTCATAAATATTGTGAGCGATATGAAGCGTAATTTTTATTTCATAATCTACCATTCAATGAAAATAAACATTATATGCTAACTTGTATTACAGAAAGAGTAATTTATATTTCATTTATCTACCATTCAATGGAAATAAACATAATATGCTAACTGTATTAAAGAAAAAGGTAATCTAGACGTGGATCGGAATTTGTGTTAGTTAACCATTTGTTTTTCCTTTTCTCGGACAATTTCCGAGAAACCCTTTGTGTCGACCCAAGCCTTTATAAGTTTTATTGCGAAACGGTATTTGTAAAAGTTAGACAAATTTTCTATGGTGTCGATCGTAAAATGCAAATTATTGTATAATTTACAAGTCTTATAACCTGGTTATTCTGACGTTGGTTAACATTTCCCAGACGAATTTTTGAACCAAAGGAATATCATTTCAACAAGGCATTTCTCTGTTAAAATGAAAATTGAGAATTTTTTTTCTTTTTTTAAATATGACTATTAAAAAAAAAGAAAAAGAAATCGCGAAAATATTCAGATCTATCGCAATAAAGACACACCTTTCTCTTAATTACATTAATTTAAAACAGAAAGGAACAATTTTTTAGATGTTATTTTACAATTTAGCATAATATAACACGGAAATTTCGTGATAGCACGGATAGCACTTCGAGGGCCCCAAACACCAAGAGCGGCTCCAGGGGGCGGGGGGGGGGGGGGGGGAGTAGGAGCAATTGCCCCCCCCCCCCCCAATGTTTGGCGTATTTTTTTTTCATAGCCTAAAATTATATAATCGTAGAGCTAATACTAAATGCGTTTAAATTTAAAATGAGAGGATGTTTATTTCTTTTATATACATACAGTGGAATCTCGATCTATCGTTTTTCAAGGGACCGATTGAAATGAACGAAAAATGCGGGAAAACGATAGATGCGGAAACATAACAAAGCAATATGATCGTTGGGACTGGATAAAATGAACGACACATGCGGAAAAACGATGGATTCGAAACGATCGATCGAGATTCCACTGTATATACATACATACACACACACATATATATGTATATATAACCCTAAGAGCCGACGTTCCCCCCCCCCCCCCCTCCAAATCTCTGGCTTGGAGCCGCCTCTGCCAAACATAAGGTAGTTTTGAGGCCCCCAGGAATGAATCTCTTACTCAGGGGTACGCATTAAGTCGATCGCGATCGACCGGTGGACCACCAAGCCATTTTGGGGTGACCGCATTTACCAAGACCTTACGGATTCGGTTTTATGATCGTCTCGATTTTGTCGTTTCGTTTGCAGCAAACAATGTATTTTGTTTTGTACGTTCACACGTTGCGGTCGAAAACAGCAAAAGGGGGAACAACAAGATCGGTGGCAAATGTTGTTCGATTTTGTCTACCGAAACCGGATAGAGGGAATGGTCGCGGAGCCGTTTGGGTAATTAGAATTGAGAGGGGGAGTACACACGATTCGGTTGTTTAGAAGAAAACGTACACCAGTGCCGATCTAGCTACTAAAGTGATTTTTTAGTTGTTTTTTACAGTTCTTTTTTACAAAATGGAGAAAATCGACACAGAAATTTAAATTTCTTTGGTTGAAGAAAGACCGACCATTTGGAACAAAGCATAAGAATGTTTTGCTTTAAATGACGCTTAAATCATGTTTATATCTTAATTAGAACAGGAGATATTATTATTATTATTATTATTTGCAACATTTTAATAGCAGCCAATCTTTGTTTAAACCTGTAAATGCGTTTTTCTGCATGATGGGTTTTTTCACCATTTCTCATCTTTAAATTGCTACAAGTCAAGAAACGTTAAGATAAATGGTTCAAACTTGGAACATGTCTTTTTCAATTATTTTACTTAAATTTTGATTCAGCAAATTTGAAATATATAGTTACTTTTGAAAATATGATTTTTTAAAAATAAGTTACATCATTTTTTTTTTTAAATATTCTCTCAGTATTTTTAATTTTTTTAAAAATTAATATTTTTAAAAACTCTGAATCGGAATAAAACATATATTTCTGTTTAATTAAATGAAAAAATTTGAAATTCGACAAATAATATTTCGAGTTATAACGATTTTAAATTACCCCACTTGTTTTAAAACTTTTAAATTAAAAAATTTTTAAAAACTTTATGAGAAGTTTTATGATGTGATTTTGTTTGCAAATTATATGGTTAATCATCACAAAACCATTCAAAGTTTTAGCTCAATAAATTAAAAAAAAAAATTTAAATGTGTCCCGGATCCCCTTAAACGTGAATGAAAAGTACATACTTACTTTAAACATAGTTAGTTTTTCTTCTGGACTAATACTTTTTCTCATAGTTGTATCCTGCTTTCTCAAATTTTCTTCCACTCTTTTTAATAGATTATCAAATGTATATATCATCATTCGGAACTGGTTGAAAAATTTCGATTAATTTCTTCTTAATTGAATCATAAGTGTTCGAAAAGATCCCGGACAATATCTGTCCCTCACAATAGGACGTACCCAATATGTTCTATTAATTAATTTCTTTTTGCTTCGACGACGGCGGTACCAGTACGTTACAAGAAAGGTATTTACGTCCATCCTGCAAGTGAACTACACTGCAATGATTGCAAAGGGGTTCTGTGCGGACGGGAAAACCGTATACGGTAAAAGAAAAACCGAATCGTGTGAACACAGCTTTTGCCCGACACCGAAACGATCATAAAACCGAAACCGTATCGTGTGTACGAGGCCAAAGACGCGCATATTAAAAGAAACATATTTATGGAACACCGACGCCAGCTATACTGGAGAATCGGCTTTTCACAGTCGATGCGACTGTGTTTACTAAAGCAAATGATTCGATGAATGTGTAGACGACACAAGTACCTTCATGGGAAGCGCACATTGGAGACCGCAAATTAATCGTGCCTCTTATGAAAATTCTCCCTCTCACTAGCTGCGTTTACATGGACAACAATAATACCCGGGATTTACCCGCTAATAGGGAAAACCTTCGAAGCCCGTTTACATGGGACCACATTTTCACCCTGCTTTTACCCGTCTTACCGGAAGTAAAGGCCGTCACATGATTCGGCGGAAGTGATCCTCATACACCATCATTCCTTGTAAATCACGTTATGGGTTCGATCCCAGCCGGTGTCATACTTTTCCAAATTCACTGTATTGCTATTTTTAGCTTTCCGTCTTCGAACTCCGCATTTATCTCGTTACGAAGTGTATGGTCCTGGGGAAGGCCTTTTTTTTTCCCAATTGCTGTTCTTTTTGACCTCGTATTCTTAAATTTTAAAAATAACAACAACAAAAAAATCATAAAACTTTAAAAATCCAAAAAGATTGAAAAACTTACAAAAATATTTTTTGTATTCTTATGATATCTGCTTTTCTGGGCCTCTTAATATTATTACTTTTTTGTTTTCCGTGGATTATTAGTCTTATCTAATTTTTCTTCTAAATTTTCTTAACTTGTAAGTCTATATTTTTTCTGTTAAAATTAACTTTTTTGTTTTAATTTAACTTTACTATTAATTTTTTTTCTTTTACCCGCGTTATTCTTACCTTAATATTTTAATTCATTACTTAAAATTTTAACTACTGAGCACTCCCACCTTGATTACATATATCTTGCTTACAGGAGATAAAGTCGACACGACCAATGCACTCCTCTTCTAAAACACAATTACGTCTGCGTCTATTTGTTATTTAAATGCAGCATATGTCAGTCGCTGTTGATAATTATAGAACGTTTACGATTGTTTACTGTTGTTTTTAAAAATAAATTTAGAAAATAGATAGGAAAAAAGGAATATAAGAACTAGAAGATTGATGCGGATATTAGATATAATCGTACGATCTATGGCTTCATCGCTAAATTTAGTTTTTCCACAACAAAGAATGTGGGCAAAATTACGAAGCTCTGTATGGTGGGAAGAAATTATTTTAAATTCCTGAAGTAATAAAGACTGGAAAGAAAATTTTCCAATCGATAGGTGCATTTTTTTTAAATTATAAGATTAATTGTAAGATACTTATTGTTTTAATAAATCCTTTTATAAAATCAAAATGTAATTTTGATTTCAATTTTGTTTCAGTAATTTTTAGTCATGTATAAATAAAAAAATCATAAATAGATATAAATAAATTTTTATCTGTGAATTCTAAAATAATTAATTTATAAATAAATTTTAATGTTACGTTTAATTATTGATTATACTTATTAAATTTATTAATTTTACCATAACACTTTAAATGAAAATGTTACTGAAATTTTATTGAAATGAAATTTTATTTCTTATTTTACATACCAGATGGCAGTACCATTCTATTTATAATGTAATTGGGGATGGTTCAGATCAAGAAATAAATGAAATCCTCCGGAAAAAAATAGGCACTTTTCTACTGTTTTCTTGAAAATTATGCGATCGTTAAGGGGTTCCAGATCCTTCCATCGATCATTTAGCTGCATTTTCATGGATTCACACAAGTTCAAATCCGCCATGTTATTTACTCCCAGCTTCGAAATGCATCATGGGTAATTAGCGGGTTTTATCCTGGGTCGAAGCAGGGTCGAAAATCCACCCTGCATTTTTCCCTATCGTAGGGAAAAAGTAAGAAACGACCCTGCTTTTACCCGGGTTTTTGGCACATGTAAACGGCACTAGAGTCAATTCAAAACCATCTGTCTGGTGGATGGCCTGAGCGTAGTTATGAAATAATAAAACTTCACTCCGAATTTGAGAGACGTTTTCAAGAATTAACCAGACTACAACCAATTGTTACATTCATGTTTTACTCATTTGGCAATGTTGATGTGAAAGAAATAACTGAAAATATAAATTATATATTCTCTTGAAGGAAACCAAGTTTTTCTCCTTCAAAATGACATAACTTTAAAAGCACGTAGTTCAGAACCTAAGAATAACTTTTGGAATCTAATGGACGAAGTAAAGTATCCTAATTAAAAAAAAAGTTACATTTCATTTAACATTGGCTCTACCTACCTATGTGAATCTGTATTTTCAACGACGAATATAATTAATACAACATATCGTTCCCGTCTTAAATTCTAGTAACGAAAAACATAGATTTATTTGGAGAAAAAAAAAAACCCAAAAAGTTATGTAAAAAAAATTTAAATCAAAAATTGAAAATTTGGTTGAAAGAATGATTAATGTGACACAATCTGCTGAACTGGTCGGAAAATTTCTAAAAGATATTTTTATTTGTAACAACATTAAAATTTATAAACTTTATACAAAATATTTCATTTTTACACACTAAGCAACAATACATGGTAAAAAGTACTGTAATGATACATCATCATGCAGTAGGAAGAACTGTACCATTTGATGATGCAGAACATCTGAAAAGAATAAAAGCTATAAACATACACCTACTGAACAAAATATGTCAGTTTCTGCAACAATCATTTTAATGCACATTTATTATGCAGCTCTAAGAAAAGAATTTATAATGAAAAAATATCTGAAATAAGATTGAAAAAAAAAATTCAGGTAGTCTCTTCCAATGAAACTACCGCAGGTTATTAACGTAGGATTTACTTATTATTGCTTACCTCTTTTTTTTTTTAACAATAAATTCCTACGTACAAAGAGAAGGATGAGTGATAACCCTATGCAGAATAGGTCGATGGTAAGAAAAATAAGTTACATATGTCAGAAAATCAGGGGTAATGTGTCATGTAAATGTCAAGTCAATAAATGAGTTTCCCCGTATACTTGGGTATATTTTAAGGACATTTAGGGATTTACAGATAGGGTTTCCTGGTTTCACACTTTCTTTAAATTTTTGTGGCTTAAATGTGACTTCAATGGGGTGTGGCACTGTAGTCTTGCTACAGTGGTGTAACTCTTAGGGTTATAAAATAGCTGCTATTTAGCTATAACCGTTACTCATTGGAATAGGGTAAGTGCGCCTTTCGCATTTCTGTCTTTTCATCTGTGTTCTTTAGGATTGTATGTGCACTTGCATTTATGGTCTGTTGAGCCCTAAGTGCAGGATGCCTGTTTATTTTCATTTGATTTGACCGTGTTGCGTCTTGACGTTCCTAGGGGCCGAGCGCTCCCCCGCGCAATCACGTGATAGCCTCTATTGCTATCCCCACCAGTTGTAGCTCACCGACCACAGGCGAAGGTTGTCTTTACACAGTATGGTCTGTGTTCAATAATTGTTAATTGCAGTATAGTCTGCGTTGGTCTTGCCATGGGACAAAATACGATTTACTTGTTATGTTTGTTTGTGTTTGTGAATAAAACCCCTAAAAAGACAATGCTATTTGGATTAGAAAAATCATAGACATACAGTCCATAATCGACGGATCAGACTGTCTGTTTCAATGGGGATCTCGGGGCCTTAGGATGTCTTTTGGTTAGACCTGCATCGTATTCAGAAAGTTCCCCCCTGAGGTAACTGATTTAGTTAGGCCTCCTGATGACGAGACCAATTGGTTGCCTCGTTATATGGCTTAATTTCTTTACTTCTACAGAATCTTGCATTATGATGCATTGAGTCCCAAGTACGTGATTTTGGTTTATTTTTGTCTGCATTCTTCCTGCTAATAATTATTTTGCTTTGTTGAATTATTTACTTTCAGTTATATATTTTTCCCCGTATACCTGGATAATTATACAGAACCATATCTAAATTAAAGTGATGTTTCAGGAAATCGAATGCCTTTTCGTTGCGAAAAATTATGTAATTTGAAATTAACAATTCACACGAAGCGGACACTTAATCTTTAAAATGGTACCTCATTTATCAATTTTGGTTAAGTATGAAGGGAGAAAAAGGGATAAAACAAAAAAAAAAAAACACCTTTTAGAAATAATATTTTGCCACTCTTGATTTATCACTCGCGATAATTGTTTTAACGTCTGAAATTTTTTTTTACCATGGACCATTATGGAAGCGTACGTAATCCTACATTAACCTTTAGCTTACAGGGCCCATTTTTCTGATTCTCTCATTAGAACAGGAAATTTCATACCCCTTTGTAAAAACGGCCATTGAGGTTTTTTTTTTTTATGTATATAAATAAATGGTGCCCAGTATAAAGGGCTTCAGTAAAAAAAAGTGATTTTGAGATATTTGTTAGTATTGATTAAAAAAAAAAAATCCTTTGGCGTGCATAAAAGGCTTAAGTCTATCAATTTTGTATACAAAAGTACATTTCTTTGTACAAAATACTCAAGTCAAAATTATTGTTCTGCGATTGGTATAAAAGCCAATAACTTGGTATATTTAAATCACTGTTTTTGACTTGAGCCCTTTACACCGGGCACTATATATATATATATATATATATGTGCGATATTGGAAGAAAGCTGTGGCAACGGCGAGTGACGAATCAGAAGCGTTCCCGCCTGACGGAGATCTTCGACGATCTACGAGAAGACATGACGAGAGAGAGAGTAAAAGACGCCGTGAAAGAGAGGTTATGAATAATAACGTGGTGGCAGACGGCTACCGTAAAGACGTAAAATTGTGTATAGTTTTGTTAATTGTAACTGTTTTTGTCCTGTGACCTGCTGTCAAGAATAAATTGGTGTTAGTGTGAACCGGTGTGTTCAATTTAGAACGACGGACACCAATTTACATGTGGACTCGGCCGCTGCATTTTTCTCAAAGTGCGTTCTGGGCCTCCATTCCCTATCCCCTAGCAAGCCATCCTACGACGTTCCTACCGGACTGGATTACTTTTACTCCTATACGACTCACCGGTGAGTTTAATTTAATTTGTCAAATGAAGATATTTTTACGATCATCTATTTGTTGTTACTGAGGATGAAAAATTTAAATTAAATCTCCCAGAAGTGTTTTGATTTTGTTTTTGAAGATATATGAACATATCTAAGAAATATTTAAGAAAAGAAATTATATTTTTCTAACAAATGTGTGCATTTTTAATTCCAATACAAGAAGTGTTTTGATTTTGTTTTTGAAGGTATATGAGCATATTTAAGAAAAGAAAGTATCTTTTTCTGATGAATGTGTGCATTTTTAATTCCGATACAAGAAGTGTTTTGTTTTTGAAGATATATTAGCATATTTATATTTTGTGCTGTTTACTTCCAATATGAGTACTCTAAATGATATTCCGCATATTTCAAAAGCCCTTAAATCAGGGTCAACAAAGGCAATCAGATTATTACATCAGTTTATATTTGAAAATGATGCTGGGAGAGACAACCGTAAAGAACTCCGCATTTTTTCTGGTTTCACTAAACCTTTTCATGTCAATGACGAACGGGATAAAAGACTTAAAACATTTTCCAGCACCGATTTAATTTGTATTGCGAATTTGCTACATCTGGATTGTTCAACAGACCCAGCTCAGAGCTGTGAAACTATATTCAATGCTCTAAATAACTTTGCATTATTCCCCCCCCCCCCCCTGTGCTCTCGGATACGAGTGAAACCGAAAATGATTCACACGACGCCAACAGAAGCTCTACGGTTTTGGCGACTAGCCAGGTGCCAGTTCAAAGTTCATTTCCAACCGCAACTTCACATTCTAACATAAACAACTCTTTCGGGCACAGACAGATAAATCCTTTTTTGTCTGATGTTGATTCGCAGTGCTTTCCAGTTACAAACAGTGAAATACATTTATCGTTACGTGATCTTGCAGAGTGCATTAAGAATTTTAACGGTTCGTCCGATTCTTACAGCGTTAAAATTTTCATACAGGATTTAGAACTTTTTCATCTTAATGGCATCACAAATGATGTCCACAAAATTGTCTTTGCGAAAAAATGTTTAGTTGGTTCCGCAAAAACATTTATTAATTCTCTTCATGGCATAACCACTTGGAATTCGCTAAAAGAAAACTTACTAGAAGAATTTTCCTCCAAATTAAATAGCGCCGATCTTCATACGATGTTGCTGCAAAGACGGTTAAAACCTAATGAATCCTTACACGACTACTTCATAGCTATGCGAGAAATTGGTTCAAGAGGTCAAATTGACATTTCTTCAATTTTTGATTTTGTTATCAACGGTACTCCCGATTCTACATCTAATAAAATTTTGTTATATGGTGCTAAATCTGTTCCAGAATTCAAAGAAAAGTTAACAGTTTATCAGAAGTTTCTTTCAACGTCCAAATTAAGTAAACCTCCTAATGATATTAAATTCACATATGATAATCGTCAACGAAATTATACCTCAGAAAACTCCCTAATAATTTTGCTATTTCCCCGTTTGCTATAATTGCGGTTCCAAGGGCCACAAAAGTTCCAGTTGTCAGCATACGACTCCAAAATGTTTTACGTGCAATTCTTTTAGACATTTATCCTCAACTTGCTCGCAGCGCGTTGGACAGACAATCCCAGAAAATTCTTCGGAAACTACTCCACCAAATGACGCCTTACATGTTCCTACACCAACCAATTATTTGTCTTATCCAATAATGATAAACAATGTTGATCTTCATGAGCTTCACGATTCAGGTAGTGAAGCTACAATGATTACTGACCAAACCCACCAACTCGAAACATTGCAGAGTCAGGTGTAAGATTTTCAGCGAGAAGTGGAAGAATCTCGGTTAGTTAAAGATGAACTGAATGCTAAAGCGAAAGAAGCTAAAAAGAAACAAAAAGCTTTGGAATCTGAACTGATTCACTTAAAAGAAGATTTAGCAATCTCTGAAAAGCAGAAAAGAAACTTAAATGAGGAGTTAGAATATTTGAGGAATAAACTTATTGATTATACGGATTCAACAGCTACACAACATGCTTTGCGAACTAAAATGGAGGAAGAACTCAATATTTTAAAGAGAAACGTGGAAGACGAAACTGCTGCACACCAAAACCAGATTCGTAATTTGAAGCAGAAACATACAATAGCCACTGAAAAATTAAATGAACAGATAGATTCAGTGCAAAAAGCTAAAGTTGCTTTAGAGAAGACTAAGCACAATCTTGAAGGTGAACGTGAAAGTTTACAAGAGCAAGTATTCGAAGAAGTAGAAGCAAGGAAAAACTTAGAGAAAAAGTTAGCTATTGCCAAAATCCAGATTGCAGAATATAAAAAGAAAGCTGAAGAGGAAGCAGATGCTTCTGCTCTGTTAGAAGAACAAAAGAAGACGCTGCTGCCAGATATTGATAAACTGCACCACAAATTAGATGATATGCAAATGGTTCATGAAAAACTGGATAAATCAAAGAAAAAATTACAATCAGAGGTTGAAGATCTTAACATCGGATTAGACAACCAAATTGAAGAACTTGAAGACGACTTACAGTTAACTGACGATTCCAAATTTCGTTTAGAAGTGAATATGCAAGAACTAAAGACTCAATTAGAAAAAGACTTGCCAGTTCGAGATGAACAAAATGAAGGAAAACGACTAGCTTTGATAAAGCAGGTTTCTGACCTAGAAGATGAGTTTATCAACATGACATTTCAAGCCACAAATCACCTTCGCAACGATGCCAAGAACATTTTAAAATTACAAGAGTTAAAAAAGAAGCAGTACAACAAACACCGGAAACAAGCAACTACCTATCACGTAGCAGTTCAAGGTAACCAGTTTGGTTCTGGGCTCAAATTGCGCCCCAAATTATTTGGTCCTTACGAAATCATAAAAGTTCGACCACATGATCGATATGACGTCCGAAAAGTTGGTCTGCACGATGGTCCCAACTTGACATCTACAGCCGCTGATCAACTCAAAAGTTGGCCAAACACCTAGTGACTATACCTCCAGCTCCTTTACGATGACGACTTGGACTTGAACAATGGACATTTTATCATGATCCTGAACTATTGTTAATGACTTTCTTTTTTTTTCTTTGTTTTGTATGTTTCAGTGACGGCAAAGACTATGGCACCTATGACGAACAATTGCTATACAACGACGATGATGTAGCTTTAAGACGACCATGCCATGTTTTTGTTTTGTTTGTTTTCGCCCCTTTCTTGTCTTTTTTTTTTAGGTTTGGTTCCTTTGGTTTTCTTGGGCGTCAGGAGGACCTGTCATTGCCAGGATGCCCGAGTGTGATATTGGAAGAAAGCTGTGGCAACGGCGAGTGACGAATCAGAAGTGTTCCCGCCTGACGGAGATCTTCGACGATCTACGAGAAGACATGACGAGAGAGAGAGTAAAAGACGCCGCGATAGAAAGAGGTTATGAATAATAACGTGGTGGCAGACGGCTACCGTAAAGACGTAAAATTGTGTATAGTTTTGTTAATTGTAACTGTTTTTGTCCTGTGATCTGCTGTCAAGAATAAATTGGTGTTAATGTGAACCGGTGTGTTCAAATTAGAACGACGGACACCAATTTACACATATATATATATATATATATATATATATATTCATTCTTGGGATACATGCTATTCCACCTCGTAAGGAAAAGGTTAAAAATCACATTCAAAAGAAGAATAACAAACTGATAAGAATACAACACACATTTCATAAGAAAAAATTTATGAATGAAATTGTTCAGGGTAAAATTACAATAATAAAAATAGTAATAAAAAGGATTTCAGTCAAAATTAACACAGAGGGATTCATTTATGTATATAGTACTCAGGTAAAGTAAACTACACATACAGAAAATAGAGATTAATATTAGAGTATCACAATGTCAACTAAAATATCATAAAAAGAATACGAAGCCTTGACAAGATCTAAAATAAATAACTAGAAGAAAAATTTCACGAAAACACTTAAAAATAATACTTTACAGTAATAATATTCAAATATTTTAAAAAGTTTAAAAATGTGATTTTTGAAAGAAGCATACTGAATAATAAATATTTTTTTCACATACAGAAAGGAATTTATGAGATCATAATTTTGTGAAGTAAAACCTCCCTGAAGATAATGTTTTGGTAGAAAAAATTTGATAAAGCACTTTTAACACAGATTTAGAGTTTCAACTACACACTTATTTACACAAAAACTCAAACAGCATTCAAGTATTCAAATGAGAACTCATTTTTTACATGCAGAAATAACAGAAAAAATTTATATTGTTCACGTCTTACAAAAATTTTTGCATCCCAGAGCCACACTTTGTTTGTACCATGTTTCTTCAGCTTTTGAACAGTAAAATCGACAAATGAAAACACAAAATATATTTGGACAACTTCAAAATATATTTTGGTTTCATAGCTGTGCATTGAATAAACTCACAAGGTTCATTTTTCTTCTTATCCAGTTTCATTAGTTTTGGAGTGTTTTGACCTGTGTTCAGCAATTTGTTGGTTATTAATATATTTAAAAAGGTAAAAACTTCACAATGAGAACTAAAACTTTGGAGAACTACTATCTATATATATATAAAACAATTTGATAACTGACTGACAGATAACGCACAGACCAAACTGCTGGACCTAAAGGGCTGACATTTTGCATGGCGATTCTTCTTATAGTGTAGGGTGCACTAAGAAAGATTTTTGAAAAATTCTTCTTAGTTTTTTTTTTATTTATTAAATTTTTAAGCTGTTTTTGTAACATTCCTTAAAGTTTGCATCTAAAATAATAATCTGAGGGTCATAAAATTTATATCAAGAGAAAGGTCCTAAAAATTCTTTTAAAATGAAATTTTTTTGGAATCCTTACCTCCATTTTCTGATTTTTGGTGAATTTTTAAAGATTTATTTTTAGAACTTAATTTATTAAATGCCGATCACGTGGTTTCTTTTCTTTTCGTGATACTTTAAATTAATTTATCGTAATTAATCATAACAACGCAATAAATTGACAAAAAAAAAAATTTTCTTTCTAATGCGGCAGACAATTGAACATTATCAAAAAAAATACTAAAATACAGTAAAAGAAATGTTCCTCAAACTGTACTATATTCTTTAGTATGTTCTATTAAATTTAATTTCAATATTTTCTTCTACATTATTTTGTCTATAAAAATATCCGCTATAATTTTTTTATAAATATATATTTTTATAATTAATTGCATACATTGACCGTTGTATTTAATTTGAATGTACTCCGTAGTGAAGCATGGGTATTCAGCTAGTATGTACATATAAATATAAGTGTGAAAATTTTCATTTCATGTATAAAAGTAAATCAAGAATAAAATCTCCAATAAAGCAAATAACTATAAAATGTAAAAGTCAAAACACAATATTGTTCACAAGTTGCATGCATGTGTTCATTGTATTTTTAATATTTAAAAACATGCAAAGATAAAATTTAAAAAAAAATGAACATTCTGAAAACTTACTGCAAATTACTTTGGCAGGATTAATTTGTTGCCCTAAAAGAAATTGGTTGAATTTACGAATGTCTATCTTACACTCGGCAGTCTGTTTCAAATCACAAGATGCAGCAACTGGAGAAAATGCAAATAGAGAAATTAAAAGATTACTCCAATTGAAGTTTCAGGAATTTTATGTATATATATATATTCACAGTGCTACCTCAGTCTATCTTTTTTGAAGGGACCTATTGCACTGAACTATTAATAATAAAGAAATATCAAACGACACATGTGGGAAACCGATGATTCAAGGTTCCACTGTAGATATATATATTTCAATAGTTCCGTTATTAATAAAAGGCCACAAAATTTTAAATTTCCATTTCAAATTCAGAATAAAAAATACTGTTACACATTCTAATTAAGAAATACACATATACAGTACCTGATGTTAAATTTAAGTCTCTGAAGTGTGTTGTAATAGTTACGGTGTCAGTCTCACATCGTAAGTCTATTTCACCATCAGATGTAGCTAACATTGTCTTAAAGAGAGAAAAATGCTCACTTGTGAATTTTCTTTTATAAAAAGAAATATATATTAAAAACTCAGTTTACATTTAAAGACACAAAATTGAATATTATTTACGAAAACTTATAGAAATTTTGATGTAAGTCAGTTGTTTCCAACTGGTGGTACGCAAGAGCATTTGAGGTGGAAAGCAGAAGGGTTTAATAAATAAGTACAATGGACTGGTTTTCTTGCCCTGCAATCGGAAGTGCCACATGAGTCATCCCTGTCTGTTATTGTTTGGACTCGAGTCCGTTGAACTAAGCATAAGCAACATCAAGTTTCTCATTAACCTTTAGCTTATGGGGCTCATTTTTCCGATTCCCTCTTTAGAATGGAAAATTTCATTCATATATATATATATATATATATATATATATATATATATATATATATGCGTGTATACATACATATACACATATATATGTGTATATGTATATATGTATATACAGTGGTGGCTAAAAGTCCTGAACACACTCATTTTTTTGCCTAATTTTTGTGTTTGATTTAATTTTTAGCTATGAAATTATCATACTATCTTAACTATTGTTATTGATTCTAATGTATTTTTTCATGCTGATTTCAAATCTGTTTGTAGAATTTATGAAAAGTAAATAGTTTCATCGATATTTTGAAAAACTGTGATAAGACAAACACAGGGTCACTGTAATAATGAATGGTTGAAAGCAGAATGTGCAGCACGTTTTAGTGTATTGAAAGCAGTTGTGTGTTGCAATTTGAAGTGCGTGTTTGGGAAATATTGGAATTATGGGTAAATTTTCATTTCTGCCTGATAATAAAAGGTACAAAATAATACTTTTGAAGGAAGAAGGTTATTCTATGCGGCAAATTGCTGTTAAAGTACCATGTGGTCTTTCTACTGTCGTGAGAACGTTGAAAAGATATACTGAAATACATTCTATTGCAGACAGGGAGCGATCTGGACGACCGAGAAAAACAACTTTACGTGAAGACAGGGTATTGCACAGGATTTTTCTTTAAAACAGAAAGCTTAATTTACCGCAAATTTTGAAACAACAGACTTTGACATCAAATATGAATGTGTGCTCAAGAACTGTGAGAGGAAGACTACTGGAAATTGGATTAAGAGGCTGCAAATCTCGCCCAAAACCATTACTGACCGACTTTCAAAGCAAGAGGAGATTGGTGTGGGCAAGGGATCATTCATTATGGACTATTAAAGTCTGGGAAAAGGTAATATTTAATGATGAAAGTCAGTTTTGTATTTCTGTTAACCAAAGTAGTGCCTATGTGAGACGACACACTCATGAGGAATTCAGCCCTCAGTGACTGAAGCCCCCGGTAAAACACCCGACGAAAGTAATGATATGGGGCTGCATGTCTTCTTGTGGTGTTGGAAGACTTCACATTGTGAGCGGAACAGTGAGAACCAAGGATTATATTGAAATACTACAAAATAAATAGCTACCAACAGTGGGAGATCTTTTTGGGGATCAGACATGGATTTTTCAGGACGATAATGCTCCATGTCACCGTGCAAAGGTAGTCTAGAAATGGTTCAAAGACAATATTGGATATAGGATGAACTGGCCAGGATCTTAATCCAATAGAGAACCTATGGCATGAAATTGGTTATGATATTTCAAAGAAAAAACCTTCAAACAAATGTGAGTTAATTGAAGCTTTAATATTTTCCTTCAACCATGTTGTCACAAAAGAACTTCTTCTGAAATTGGTGCATTCCATGCCAAAAAGATGTAGAGCCGTAATTAAAACAAATGGCTGGCCCATAAAATATTGATGTTCAAACATGTAACAAGCAAATTGTCGAAATGCATATTAAATGTACCGTATTTGTACATTTTTGTGTTAATCTAACTACGTATATTATGTTATTCTATATTGTGCTACACTGTACATACTACACATTCATGTGTTCAGGCAGCTGTACTAAAAATATACTTACAGCATTAAAAAACTAGTAACAAATTTGAAATCAGCATGAAAAAATACATTAGAACCAATAACAATAGTTAAGATAGTATGATAATTTTATAACAAACAATTAAGTCAAACACAAAAATTAGGCAAAAAAAAGAGTGTGTTCAGGACTTTTTGCCACCACTGTATATCTATACTTATATATAAAGAGAGAGAGCGATTTTGTACGTGGAGGGTAATCTCCGGAACCACTGCACCTATTTGAAAAATTCTTTCACTGTTTGAAAGGTACATTATTCCAGATGGACATAGGCTATATATTATGTATATCTGATCAGTAGAAATAAAGTTAGGGGAGATAATCTAGATTTGTGTGCACGGCCGCCATCTTGGATTTTTCCGCCAGGGTTTGGCGCATTTCGCATGGCGATAATTATTGCGTTCTGGTAAAAATAACCCAATGTCAAATTCTCTAATTTTAAGATCAAACAGTTATTTCTGATGTGATCTTTTAATTACAGTATAATAATTTTAAGTCAGATCTTGGCCTTGACCTGGAAATCTGAGTCAAATTGACTATACTCAAAAGAGTAAATTATTTTTAAAACTAAGAGTCTTTTGTTGAAAATTTTTGAATCCATTATCAGTTTTTCGTTAACTTATTAAATTTACGTTGCTTTTAATTTTGTTTATCGATTGTCAATTAGTATACTAAAATGATACACCATTTCATTTATTTGAAGTAAAAATTATCTGCCATCATTTTTTCGTAAAATGTAAAATACAGTATACATTTTAAATACAATATATTTTAAAATATTTTATAATTCCAAGTTGTAGTGGATTACAAATAAATTTAAATTACTGAAGTTCAACTTCTCTCTCCCCAGGAACCTAAGTTTAAAAGTTAGTTAAGGTTAAGTTATTGGTTTAGGAAAAGGGTTTTTTTTTTCTTATTTCCAACACAGCAGGATAAATGGTCAAATAATCCTTGTCCCGATTTTATTGTATGCACCAAATATTTGGTATATAAAAAAAAGAGGATCTGGTTACTCACCATAAATTTATGGGTTCATAATTATTTTACATTTTTCAAAGCTGAATTTTAGATAATTTTTAAATTGCAAGTTATTTAGGTGGTACGAAAATGCTGTATTTTTTTTCTAATTAACAATATATTGGCATAATATTTTGGTGATTCATTGCTATTAGTCAAAGAGTTAGGGCAAACTGAATAGATGGCATTGAAATTTTATCTGTAAGTAAAATTCATTTGACCAAATTTTTCATATGGATCATAATTTGAAAAGGTAGTTTTTAATTAAAAATGACAAACAAAAAAATCTCAGTCCAACGATTAAATGATTTTTCAAAAATATTTCTAAGTTTCACAATTTAAAAAGGTCGTTTTTAATTAAAAATGACAAACAAAAAAATCTCAGTCCAACGATTAAATGATTTTTCAAAAATATTTCTAAGTTTCACAATTTAAAAAGGTCGTTTTTATTAAAAAAGCTAAAAGAAAAACCCAAAATTTCCAATATTTGAGAATGATTTTTTCAAAAAAGTGGTTTTTATCAAAAACCCAAAAATAAATCTAAGTCAAACGTTTAAATGATTTTTCAAAAATTTTTCTAAGTTTCATAATTTAAACAGGTGGATTTTATTAAAAAGATAAAAAAATTCAAAGTCCAGCGTTTTGAAAACACCGCTTAAAACACATTGGCGAGAAATTTTCCACTCCTCAAAGCACGGTAAAATCGTCAAGTTGGCGCAAAAAAATCCAAGATGGCGGCCGTGCACACAATTATTAAGTAACGTAATATTAATTTGAATATTATTTTAGGTGCTTAAAATAATTAAAAAAACATTCTTTACTTAAAATCCTTTTTTTATTTTTGTATTTTTATTTCATCTCTTACTCTAATTTTGAGATACCAATGTGTATCTATACTTCTATAATCTATACTTATATATAAAGAGAGAGAGCGATTTTGTACGTGGAGGGTAATCTCCAGAACCACTGCACCTATTTGAAAAATTCCTTCACTGTTTGAAAGGTACATTATTCCAGATGGACATAGGTTATATATTATGTATATCTGATCAGTAGAAATAAAGTAAGGGGCTTAATTCTAACAATCTCCATTGTTACCGCTACTGTCTTCTACCGCTTTATGTGCCGAAGATTTCAACGATCCTTAGCGTGGTGCCATCGCGGTGGGCTTCTGTTCTGACTGTAGCGGTTCGAACCTAGCCGTTCTCCGGCACATCTTTTTCTGTTAAAAAATTAACTTTAATTATTAACTAACGTAATATTAATTTAAGGTATTATTTAGGTTATTATTAAGGTAAAAAAAGATTTACAATTTATTGGCTATCAACTGGAAATTTTTTTGGTATATTATTTTGTTCAACCGGAACAAAGTCGGGACGGGCCGCTAGTATATGTATATATGTATAAGTATATATGTATATATATATATATGTATGTATGTATATATATATATATATATATATATATATATATATATATATATATATATGTATGTATGTATGTATATATATATATATATATATATATATATATATATATATTCATTTTTGGGCCCTTATTCTTGGGATATATGCTATCTCAACCCGTCAGGAAAAGGTTAAGCCTCCTAAAAGAGTCATTTTAGTGTTGTGAAATTGTATTTCTCATTTGTCAATAACAATTATGTATAATCGGCTTTTTCTAGTTTTATGGATTTTTTTCTCTATTTTGTTTTATTTATACTTAAATATATTTAAAAAAGATATTCATATGTGTATAGAATTTATTTGAACCCCTCAAAAAGTTATAACATAACCAGTGGTACGACACGATCCTACAAAGTTCTCAGGGGGGGGGGGGGTACTCAAGTATAAAAAGGTTGGGAATCTTTGATGTAAGTGATTAAATCAGCTCAAACAACAAAGTATGAGGTTACACACTGAGGACCTTATCAAGTTTTACAAATCAAGTTTTATCAAGTTTTACATTGTTTTTTAGGTTTTTGGACAAAAAGGAATCCATTTGCAAGTTGTCCTTAGATCCAATAAACCAGACAGTTTTGAAATAAGCGATTGTATCTGCATTCTTTGGCCTTTAATTATAAATGTACCTCAATATTATAAACATTTTATTACTTGTCAAAAAATGCAGAATTATTATTTTCAATTTGAAAAAAAAAATTACAAAAGGAATAATTGAGGTTGAAAGAGACGTTGCACTATGTGCTACGCGCGCCTGCTGGTGTTCCAAAAATTGGTGCGCCCCCTGAAGGGTTAAAAAAGAACATATATTTGAATATTAATATTTTTTTTGCCTGATAGCATTCAAATTTTTAGGAAAATCTAATTTTCTTACATCCAAACAACAAATAAAAATAAAAGTGAGGATTTTTACAAAGATATTGAAAAGCATATCTCACCATTAATGTTCCAATATTTTTCATTCTTTCAACAACATTTCTGATGACTTTCAGGGAGGGCATGTAAAGTGACACCTAAAAAAATACGAGATATAAATAATTATATAACAAGTTAAAATTCATAATAGCATAGCCCTATCTTTTTAATAATATCTGGAAAAAAACAACTATATTTTACTTAAAGTGAATATGAAACTTTAACAGTATGTAGAAACAGTATTTTCACTACTGTACAGCTAGAAAATATATGCATTTCTAAGAAATATACTGCAGTTTAGTAGAAAATATTTTTTCTGTCTATGACCAAGAACATCATGAAACTCAATACATGAACTGTAATCAGAGTAAGAATGAGATAATCAAATTGTCTTTTTTCAATTAAAGGAAAGAAATTCAGTTAAAACTGAATACAGTTGATTCCAGTTAATCAGACCAGTAGTTTTTTCGGACCAAATCCCATCTTGTAACATAAGGCATGTTCGTTTAATCGGACCAGCCAGTTATTAGGACCAAAATGATCACGCCCCGATGTGGTCCGATTAACCGGAATTGAGTGTACATAACAAATGCCAATTTTGAAAAAAGTTAGAAAAAAGCAATAAGGGGAAATCTTCAATGATAACACTAAGCAAGGATTTTTTAAAAACTGTCATTAAAATGCATTTAAACATTAAAATATCAAGAAACAATTACTTATCTCAATAAAAGTTTACAAATATACAATTTCTCCATAAAATACTCTTGAAAACATATAAAAGATGGATAAAATATATTCAGCACAGTATTGGATAGGATTAGTGCTTTAATATTATTAAAGATTTGGCTGCATATTTATGTATGGAAATATAAAATTAGAAAAATAAAGTAATTAGATAAGACAAAACTACATAAACATTTATAAGATATACTCAGGGCTCAATTTGAGGCAGAATGCGCTGGAAAGGTATTCTGGTACCTTTCTTTAGGAGGAAAAAAAGTTACAATATTTAAAAACATTTATCTAATCACATAATTTGTTGTTACTGAGTGGGCCTGACCTATTATATATATATATATATATATATATAACATTAACTAAATTATATATATGTAATATATATATAATATATATATATAATTTAGAATACCCCACACACACCCCAGAAGGTTACAGTTCCAGCACTTCTATTTCTAGAAATCAAGCACTGGATATACTGGAACTACACAGCTCAATCAGTTGAGAAAAAATTCCTTGACACAACACATTAATAATGAAATTTCTAAAGTTTTGTTTTAATATATATTAATGAAAATTATAATTCAATGTATATTTATAAAAATTAAGCCCTTACATCAAATTGGATCATTGATGGTTCTTGAAATTGTTCCCATAGTCTCCTGGGCACAACTAGAATAGGCACATCATGTACAACAAACCGAGAGTTAGAATGTAGAGATGGCTGGAAATTACAACAAAAATAAATTATTTAGAGAAAAATACAAACAGCCACTGATGAATAATTACAAATAATGCAAAGATTTATGAGGGATCAAAGCTAAGACAAAGAAGTGACACATCCATTCATAATTCACTGTTAATTGAATATACAAGGGTCACGCTGAAATTTTTGAGATGCAGCTAATGGTACAAGTTAAACTTACCAGCTCTTAGGAGGGTTCAAAGTAGAAGCACACCAAGATCAAAGCACTTTTGTAGATAAATTTTCCAAAGATTAAATGCCTCAAGCCATCCATTTCTTGGAATAGATTAAAAATATGCTTGTATAGCCTCATCCATCTCATCTTAGGAATGAAAATGATACCCATGTAAATTTTCTTTTAGATTATAAAACAGTCAAAAGTCACACATAGCAAGATCAGGAAAATAGGGTTGATGTTCTATCACTTTCATGTTTTTTGTTGTTGTTGTTCAAGAAATTCTGACTGTAATCCTTGCTGTAGGAGAAGATGCATTGTCATAGTAAAGCATAGTGGCTGCTTGAAGACACTTAGTGGTGTACCAGTTAGCAGTAACTGTCTTTTGTCCCTCTAGCTTTATGGCTTTGACAAGCCCTGTACTTCTTAAGAACATGGCATATATTACTTTTGTCACAGATCAGTGTATTTTCACCCTCATTGTTTCAGGGTCACCATCAAAGATCCATACTTCATTTTCTTGGCGTGTTGGAATGTCAAAAAAAAAAAGGTATTTACATCTCATCACCACTTATGATTTTAGAAATAATGTGGTGCTCACCATCGTCAAGTAATTTTAGGGTTTCTTTACTGATTCTAACATGCTCTGCTTTTTGGTGTTCTGTTAAATTATGGGGAACCCAACAACAAACTAATTTTTTCATAAACAGTTCTTCATGAATGAATTTATGTATAGCTACGGATCCAATGTTAAGTTCCTCCTGTATCATTTGGTAGGTACAGAGATAATCAATGATTAACATTTTTTGTATGGCCGACACATTTTCTGGGACTACAGCTGACAAAGGTCCTCCTGTATGTTCTTCACCGAGGAGATAATTTCAACCTCTTCTAAATACTTTAAACCATCGGAATACAGTGGCATGAGAAGGAGCTTCATTTCCACATACTAAATGTAGATGTTGAAGACATTCTTCTTCATTTAGTCCAACTTTAAAATCATGGAAAATCATAGCTCGATATTGCTCTCCTGTCAGCTCCATTTGCTCTTCTTTCAAAATTTATTCTACGATAGCTAAACTGCAATTGTTGCCACAAATTATCGTCTGCAGTCATAAAAGAGTTCAAATTTAAATATGTGACCAATAAATTTTTTTTTTTTTGCCACATATTGTGTGCCCCTGTCTCAAAAATTTCAGTGTTACCATCGTACCTAAAAATTTAACCTATTGCAATCACTTGGTAAAATTAAATAAATTGTAAATACAGGAAGTGGACTACTGTTTTTAGATTTACAAATTACACGATCTACTAAACATAAGTCAAAGAAATAATTTTCCTAATAACAAGTACTAAAACATTATTCTGTCAAGAATCTAGTGGGCTAGATTAATTCCTACTACGTAGAAAAAAAAAAACTGTAATAATCAGATGGCATTGCAGCCATCTCAAATAACTGTCTGAAAGCAAACAAATTGCATGCCTTACAATGCAGAGTTGGCTTGTTTAAATGACAATTGAAAAAAAAGTCATTTAATAAAAATACCTTTTTTAATAAAAAGTATGTATTCAAGATTAGTAATTTTTATATTTCAGAAATTGTTAAGGAGTTATATAATTTTGAAAAGTTTAATATTAAAAATATCTTTAACAGTACATTTTTAAAATTATATCTTGAAAAAATAAAATAAAAAACATAACATTGTTATTTAGGAATGGATACAAATTTTTAAAAATTAGGACAAAGGACTTTACGGACCAGAGCACACTACTTATTCAATTGACTTTTTATGCTTAATAATGATTTTAATAAAGAAATAAAAGTAATGACACTAAAAAACTACTTTTTATTCTGTGATCAGACAGGAACAATTACATTTCATTATCAACAATTCCATTATGTTTTTGTAAAAATATTATTTGCCAAGAACATTTTCTGAATGGCCTACTTAAATTATGCTTATTAAATGGCAGAAAAGCTACACCTTGTTTGATTTTAATTAACTTTTTAAAACTCAGATTTATCATTTTGTAGCTCCTCTGTATTCAAAGAATGGTGTGAATTTAAATCATCTGTTATTGATTTCTGTTAACAAAAACTAGTTGAGAAAAAACTGATATAATGGCAAGAAAAAGAAAAGAATCAGCAATTTATATGCCATTCTTTTGACTCATTATTTTATATTTTTACTTAGAAATCATACAGCATAAAAAAATTTTAACCACAAAATCTAACTTTGTGATAGCATTTGCAATATACATACACTCAAGAGCCAAAACATTATGACCACCCCTACATTTCGCAATGAATTCACCTGGATGACGTGGAAGGCACGTGATCAGGTGGAAGTGGTATTTAACTGCTGCTGGAGAGTCTGAAGAATCATTCTTTCACTTACTTCTGTGTGTGATGGGAAAGGCTGAGGATCTAGGCGACTTTGATAGAGGGCAGATTGTAATGGATTGAAGGCTCGGAACAAGTATTTCCGAAACTGCACGACTCGTGTGTTGTTCGCGACCTACAGTTTTTAGTACTTATGCAAAGTGAATGAATGACGGTGAAACCAGCAGTAGACGACATGGTGTTGGACGTCCACACGCTATCAAAGAAAAAGGTCGTCGGAGACTGTCTCGCATGGTGAAGCAAAACCGGAGCCAGACAGTGGCTCAGCTGACAGCCTAATACAATGCAGGGCCAAGTAGAATAGTATCGCAGCACACTGTTCAGCGGACACTGTTGGATATGGGGCTACGCAGCAAATGTCCCACTCGTGTGCCTTTGCTGACCAAGCGTCATCGCCAACTGCGCCTGCGCTGGGCCCGGGAACATCGCGACTGGTCCATGGATCAGTGGGAGAGAGTTGCCTAGTCAGATGAATCCCGGTTTGTCATTCATCACGCCGATGGCCGTGTCAGGATACGCCGTCTTCCAGGCGAACTGTTGCTCCCTCAATGTACAGTAGGTCATACACAGGCCAGTGTGGCGGTATTATGCTTTGGGGGACGTTCTCTTGGGCGTCTCTGGGACCCGTGGTTGTGGTAGAGCAGACCATGAATGCTACAGGGTATCTGAACATCATTGCGGACCAGTTGCACCCTTACATGGCCTCTGTTTTTCCAGCTGGAAATGGAATGTTCCAACAGGACAACGCCCCGTGTCACAAGGCTAAAATTGTGTTGGAGTGGTTCCTGGAACATGATGCTGAATTCCAGTTAATGTTCTGGCCGCCTAACTCACCGGATCTCAATCCGATAGAACACATTTGGGATGTCATGGGACGGCAGCTCAGAGTTCAAAGACCACCAATTCGCAATATCTCGGATTTGCGTGACCGTTGCTTAAACATCTGGTACAATCTGTCTCCGGCCATCTACCAAGGACTTTTGGCATCCATGCCAAGGCGGGTTGAAGCTGTGTTGCGCGCCAAAGGTGGGCCAACTCGTTATTGACAGGTGGTCATAATGTTTTGGCTCTTGAGTGTATATTAACTTTGATACATAATAGAAATGGAAAATACCCTACAAAATTATTGTATTTAAATATTCTGAACAGAAAATGATAAAAGTCTTATAATTGTTACCAGTTCAACTTCTAAGGTCAAGCATGGAACATGCTTTTTAGTCAGCTTTAGTTTGACAGATTTTGCTGCTTGAGCTGATCGAAATGCTGTCACTAGGTTATCTACTTGAAATTCAAGATAAATTTCATTAAATTCTTCAGATAAACCTTCCATGTTGAACTCACAGAAATAATGATCCTATATACCAGAAACAAATAATGATCAATACAAATTAACGACAATAAAAAAAAATTAAATTAACAAAAAATCTCAGCTACGGGAAAAAGGGAAGATATATGATTTAATGTAGCATAATATAATACATAGTAGTACTTTTGAAAAAAATTTTATAAGAGTGTACATCTCAATATATACTCAAGCTAAAATTATAAACATTATCAGCATAAGAGATGTTAAAAGTTTAGAAACTACAACTGAAACCCTTTTCCTCCTTTAGAATAATGAGTAGTTTGATTTTTCTCCTAGAGTTGTAAGATAAATTTATAAAGTTACTAAATATAGAGAATTTAAAGAAAAATTATAACAATTTTCTTGGAATAGAAAGGAATATTTTAAAGCTAAACTGTATTCTGTAAATTGTTCAAAACTTAAAATCCATTTTTAAGCAATCTTTTCTTCACTCGAAATGAAGCTCATATATTAATAATTTAATTCTTAGAGCCATTCAAATGTCAACCAGGTATTTCATTATTCTTACAATGGTCATTTAAAAACAATAATACAAAAAACTTTAATAAAATTGACTTTTCAAAAGACCATTATATTTGCTCATCTGTTATTGTAAAATTATGATTACTTTAAAACTTTTGAATAAATATGTTTATTTATGGTAAAATTAAGAGAATAATTTTTGATTCTTAGAGTTCAAATGTCATTCATTCATTAACGACAAAATTTTTTTTTAAATGTTCACAAATCATACAGTTAATAAAAGGCATTTTTTAATTACCTCCCCCTAAAAAATCCTTTTTTTTACCCTTCAGAAATTTAGTAGTTTTTTTTTTTAACTGAATTATAAATAACTTACAAATTTTGTAATACATATATTTGATAAAAGATGGCAGAATTATAATGAAGTTGAGTTCTTAACTATAACAGCTTTTATATTACCTTTTGTTAAATTTTCCCTTCAAGTAAAAAAATAAAGTGTTTCATCCATCCAGATCACAATAATATGCTCATCCTGTATTTAATCTAAACCATCCAATAAATCTGAAAATACCTTTCCCCTTCATAAGAATAATATATTCCTCCCTCCCAATAAATGAACTCCTTTAAAAAATACAAAGAAGGGTTAAAATGCTTCAAATTTATTTTTGATGAATTCTTTTTTGATATACAGGGCATCTTGTACAAATATTCTTGTAGGGTGCTGAATTCTTGTAGGGTGCTTTCACAGGAACTGGAAGCATTATGATCAAAAGAATCAACTAAATATTATATATATTACTATGAATCAAATTCAGAATCTATACCGAATTTATAATATCTAGAAAAATCTTTTTTATCTGAAAACTTAAATATATTCTATGATTCTTAGGTATGATGAGATAATAACTGAAAGAATATACCTCTAATTATATCCTCTTTAACCCTCTATAATGAAAATAATATGGAAAATTTTTATTTAGGTATCGGGATAACAATTAAGAAAATAAAATGATCAAAGATACAAAGCTCAAAAAGGTGTGAACATGTCAAAGTACAATTTGTGTAAACAGTATAAAAAAATTTAATTTCCATTTAGATGATTTCCTAAATGAATAAAATCACACAATTTTTTCCCCTTAACTATTGCAGTTTATTAAAACTAAAGCTAAATTATATATACATAAAAATAAAATAAGGTACCGTAAAATCTTGACTATAATACACACACGTGTATAATCCACATGCTTGATTTTGTGCGAATTTTTCAGAAAAAATTAAAATTCAACTATAAGACGCACCCATAACTTTTCAATATTTTATTTAAAAATTGCACAAATATTTATTAACATAAATAAAATGTTTAATAAAAAGAAACGAAAACGTCAAATTCAGTAGAAATAAAACAAATTTTTAATTGAAAACAAACAGTACTGTCAAATTATTAGTCTTAATCACTTTTACTTCATCTGTTGTTTGTCGTTTATTCAATGTTTAAAACTACGTTTTTTTGTACACAAGTAATATGCACCCTCATTTTTGCGGACTAAAATGCGAAAAAAAAGTGTATTATACTCGAGATTTCACGGTAAATAGAAAACAGACTATAGAGACACCATATATATAAATGAGAATAATTAAATGAATAAACTAAATATTTTAAAGCATTGCATTCTTCATCAAATCTAGCAAAATATATTTATAATTCAAAACTCATAAATATTTCATAACTTTAAAATATACCTGAGGAATTTCACACCACATACTCGAGCCCCCTTCTGTCAACCTTTCATTGAAAATAAGATATAAATGAGATGGTACTATTCGTAAGACTGCAGTTTTGGACATTTTAGCAACAGTATTTAATACTCCTAGAATAAATATTAAAAAAATCATCAGGAGATGGTAAATATTAGTTTTAATTGCTCATAATATTCTCACTGAAAAAAAGTAACAGTATTTTTATCATTTAAACATCCAATAAAGCACTGGATATTTACATTTAAGAGTAATATTAATCATCATATTTCAGGCAGCAAACTATGAATGCATATTTTTGTAAAGCAGTGTTTTCTTTCCTTCTTTCAAAAAAATATGATCTTTGAATACAAGCTTCTGGATACAACATTACACTCAACTATCAATTTGCAATTCAGCATTAATAACATGCTTGACAATTAAATGTAGATGAAACAAGAGAACAGACATATTTAGGGTGCATTTTCAAAATGGTACAGGAAAATGCTCTTTAAGGTTAGATAACTCTAAGAAAGAATAACTTTAAGAAAGCTGAAAGCATAGCTCTTTTTAAAGTTTTCAAAACTTTGGTACAGATTACCAAAAATGTTATAACACTCTTTAATATTTGTACATTATGGAGGCAAATAATATTTCAGAATCTCTGATGGTTTCAAGTACAATTAAGGTTAGCCAAACATAAAAGTACTGGTAGACCATACAAGCATAATCTATTTTAACAGCCAAAGGGAGGAAAAAGAAATCATGAACACAGAAAAAAGCACAGAATTTTCCAATACGATTATACTATATGAAAAATTGGATCTGACTTGTTGAGAACAATTATATAATAGAAGTACATCCTTTTAAAAAGATTTTTGTAGAGTTTCATAATTTTCTTTACACACATTATTTTCATTAAAAATGTAAAAAATCATTGATCATGAGATTCCTTTATATAATGGTGAGAGAATATTTTTAAAGTTCTTTAAAATTTTAATTTTTGTCAGAAAAGATAATTTATATTTTTAAGAATGAGTATACTTATCAAATACCTTTTGGGAAGGCCTGCACAACATAGAGCTAGTGCAGCCTTTTGTGAAGATGCATAATATTATAAATCTATAAAATATGGAATATTATTTTTAGATTTATAATATTACGAAAAGAATAAATAAGCAATAAATATTACTATTTATATAATTATTAAAGTAATCTGTAATTTATTTCTTGTTAGATAAAATATTTTCCCCTTTTCCATTTATTCTATTTTCATGTAGCCCACAGCAGCTTTCCTTAAAGTAATATGTTCCTCATCAAATTTCGAGTTATGCAGGCCTGCCTTAGAGGGTTAAAAGAGAGAAAGAAATAATGAATTACTATAAACTTACATGTAAATAATGCTCATTCCATTATGTAGAATGAAGAAAAGCAAAATTACAAACACATAACCTTGGTAAATATTACTTTTTTAGATTTTAGAACAAGTGTTATCTTTTAACATAATTTATATTTTCACTGTAAATATAAAAACCTACTCTTCAAAATGAAAATTTTCTTGTTTTCACATTCAGGAAATCCTGATTAAGGATAGTGTAGTCCAATTTCTGACTGATTTAATGTTCATTAAAAATAATTGCAAGACCTTCCAATCAAGTTTTGGCCATTGTAAAACTTGAGTTGAACTATAAGATTTTATTCATATCATACAAAATTTCAGATTCAGTCATTCTGAAACTTTATATACAATCTAATCTTGGAATTCAATATTCATTAAGAATATGTAACTACTTTCATTAAGCAACTTGAATAAATATACTCTATTTTAATCTTAGGACAAGGTCAACTCATAGCTAACGATGAAATAAGAAATAAATGCAAGATATTAAAAACAATATAATACTAGATAATTTTACACAATGCCAAATCTTAAAAAGTATACAAAACAATTAAATCTGATTATTTAAAAATTTAAATAATGACATCCTGGTCAACAACTGGTCCCAGTCTTGTTTCAACAGAGAAGGAACAAATGACTTTATTATGATATAGTTTTTGTATTGTTTAGGCCAATTTTACAACCCTGTGCAAATGCTCATACAGTAAAACCTCGTTTATCCAGCCCTTGTTGATCCGGATCTCTGGATCAGATTTGTAGACATTTTTAAAATTTAATGTTCACATTAGATAATTTTTAATTATGATAGCAAGAATGTAATTATAAGTATGCCAAATATTCACTTTTTAGTTTGATTCAATGTACAGTTCCTGCATAAATTGCACAATAAATTATGATAATAAAATGCTTTTTGTGGAGTTTAAGAAAGATTTACTAATGACATAGGGCACTTACGTGAATTGATCAGAAAAGTTATTTTTATATTTTTTAATGTCTTGTAAACAATACTATGTAATTTTGTTACAAAACATAGTTTTTTATCATAATAAACAGTAAGTCTGCTTAATTAAGGATTTTGTTTTGCTTATTACCACTATTACCCGAATTTTGATTGGCTGGATTGCCTATGTTCCAGTTAGTCTGGATAAATGAGGTTTTACTGTATTGTACTACTGGTTAATTCTGTCCTATAAATAGGTTCCTGAGGCAAAATTTTCAGTTAAAATAGAATTAGTTAAAAAAAAGTTAGATCATGAAAACTCCTGTCAAATCAATAAGGTTCAGGCCCTGTATCTTTTGGAGAATGCCTAAGGAAAAGTTATAATAAAAATCACAAAGCACTTCAATATAAACTTGAATAATTCTTAAAATTTGTAAATTCTAAGCTGTTAAGAAAAAAATATTGTACCTCACAGTTACAGAAGGAATCTCACGAATACAAATCGTTCTTTTAGGGCGTCAATGTACAGTTGTTCCTACATCAGTCTTATTGCGGTTATGTTTATATCCAAAAATACTGCATTTCATTATCTGTTAGCTAGACAGTGCAACACATAAATGATAACATATCTTTAAAAAACATTTTTTTAATGATAAATTTGTCTTTCTAACAGGAATGAAAACAAAGTACAAACACTTTATTGCAGCTACGAGAGTTAACTCAAAACTTCGGTACTCATTAACTCAATGATCAATAAGACTTTATTTGACAAACCATAGTAGACAATATCCTTCGAAAATATATCTTGAATATTTTCCTAGTAAAGTGCTTTAAAAAAAATACGATAATTAGGAAAATAGTTACCAAATTCTTCAATAAATATACCGTATACCATATACATATACCATATTAAAGTAGCATAACATGAGAGAAACAGACTTTATTATTGCACTTTACAGTAGAATTATGAAATAAGTGTAGAGTTCGAAAAGAGGTGGGATGCAGAATGATTATTAAATGTAGTAGAGAGGGAAATAAATTACTTGTAAAATGCTGAATGCTAGAAATTTCTACCATCTTGCCTCGGAACTTCATAGTGTAAAGTGAATAGCTTAGTGAAAGGAAAGAAATTTGAAATATGACTTAAATCTTTTATATAAGGCTTAAATAATTAAAAATATACTTTATAACTCAATGAATATTTTGATAAATGCTTTGAATTTAAACAAATGCACCCAATAACTAAACTTTCACACTCGTGCTTTAAATTTCCGCCAAACGATTGAAAACAAAACAATTTACTATATTTGTTTTGTTGCCATTCACATTTTAATCACTCTTGCAAAATTCTTAAGAGGTTAGAAAAAAAAAGAAATTTAGTATTAAGAATGCATTTAAAATATAAAAATAAATTTTTAAAATTAATGAAGTTATTCTATCTATTTACGAAGTTTTTTCAAATGATTTATAGGTAGCTTTTCTCTAGATACGAATCAAATATTCAAAGATATCTAGCTGTAACCACGGTGAAAATAATAAACCAAACTGTAATCGCTTCAAGAGTTCAGCATACTCGAGTATTTGTATGTAAATAAATATTTGTTGATCTTGATTGTTGGTATTGAACAGACTTAAGGTAAGGCCTTTCACAGTCTTATTCTTCAAAATTCTATTTTATTACTTTAAATTATTTTATTTATTTAACTTTATTTTTGTTGTCGTTTAAGCGGTAAGTTTGGGTATTGGTCAATCAGTGTGTCAAAAAGATCTTTATGCACTAATTATGTACCAAATGATTTTTCATCACCTTTAGGAAACACATGTTGTCTGCAGCTATATACTCATAGTTTTTAGTAGCTATTTAGAATTTTTGCCTTTCGTATTTTGACGAATTTTCGCCGTGGCACCTCTGAAATTTCATATGCAGTTGGTATCACGATCATTAGATTATTATTTACCCATTTCCCTCGTTTTATGTCTCTTCTTTTTTCCTTGTGTTAGCTGGCCTGTCAGTACTGCATACCTGCTGGTTTATTAACCCAAATTAAAAAAATTAGCTCTTATTATGCATCTATAGTGATCATAAACAGTCAAAGAAAAAGTATTTTATATTATATCCTTGTTTGCAAATGATTATTTTAACCCACTTTCACAATCTGTGACATGTAAATCCACAGAATTGTTCATTATTCAAAATAATTTTCAGGATTTTAAGTTGGGCCACGTTCTCCCACATTTCTTTTGATTGCAGTTTTAATTACCAATATTTCCCCTAATTTATCATGAGTGTTTTACTTCTATGGATTTATTTTTTTCTTGTTAGTTACTAGCTGAAGAGTAATTAGCTTTTTTTATATACACAAATTATGAAGGATATTTCATCTGTGTTAGATATTACGGAATTTTAATAATTTTTTTTAGATTAATTTTTAAAAAAAATTCCTTAATTTTTCTTAAAATTGCATGTTACTTGTAAGAATCATGGTTATATTCTACCCTTTAAAAAAAAAGTGTGGGATTCTTTAAAGCATCAATATAACTTATTGATGTTTACTTACTCATACATTCATAGAACAATTCTAGAATATTTATGAATCTGAAAAGCGTCAAAAAGGAACAAAAAAGTAAAAGGAAAATATTTAGAAAATGATCTTTAATTCAAAGAATTAGTGGGCGAAACTAAAAAAATAACAATATAGAACATAGTGCTGCAAAAATTGGTTTTGGTATCAACTGAAAAAAAGAATCCTAATCATTAAAGGATCTATAATCATGTATATCACATGTCCTACTTATTTGCTTGATACCTGTTATACCTCTCTCATAGTTGTTAATTAGATTTCGGTATAATTTATCTATGTGTAAGTCATCCAATGTCCTAAAGGGATATGAGAAGTGTAGTGTTGGTCCCACATTTAAATTGTAGGTAATTTAATAATCTGATGCATGTCTGCTGGGCTATCAAGTCTGTTAACTATCTATTCAGCTTGAGAATTTAGATTGTTTATGATTCCAGGAATGATTACATTTTTTTTTATCCATCTTTCCTTATTACTGATTCAAAATCAAACTCAGTCAAATTGCATAATTTTCATGTAAACTTTATTAGTCAGATTTTTTTATGCAAATTTAGTGATATTTATATAAAAAAAATAGTAAAAATTTGGTCATTATGAGTATTCTTTTATAAAATTTACCATGCCTCTCCTGGAAAAAGAAACTTAAAAAATTAGGGAAATATCAAGGAATATGATTATTATTATTTTTTTTTAATGGAAGATCTTTAAACTATTTTTTGTGAGATTCTTTTTTCATCTTTTATAGGGTATTATAATTAACTTAGTACATAAAGGGAATGAGACAAATTTTCCTTTCATGGCTTTTGAACATTGTTTGCAGAAATTAGTAAATTTTATAATTCTCTGTATGCTTTATAAATATGTAATGTTAACGGATAAGTGAACTTGAACCATGGGTAGTTGTTACCAGGGCCGGTTTAAGTCGTGGTTGGGTTGATGAGGAGACAGGCAATGGAGAGAAATTAAGATCTGATGCCAGGAAAGAAGAGGCGGTTTGGTCATAGTACAGTTTTTTTTATTCTTGGAAATGTTGCTGGACATCTTTTACTCGATATTATATTACAGCAGATCAACACATCTCATTACAACGTTCAAAAATTGCCAGACATACGGGAAAATCCCGCAGTGCAAAATTCGACATGTTTGTAGGACTAGAGCAGAACACAGAAGGCCATGAAAACCTTGGTTCACGCCTGGAGTACAGGTGCATTGAACTTCTAATTGGTTTAGTCATGACACCTGACTCTATCACGTCATATTGGATGATGATCTCGCCAGGCTTCTAGAACATGTCTCGTTATATAAGGCTATCCGCACGTGGCTTAGGGAAAAACTAATAGGTGATTTTGGTCATTCCCAGGTCGAAATTCAAGATAAGGGGAGTTTTCATATTGCGATAATATAAAAGAATTTTAAATAGGCATTTTCTTTAATGGTTATGAAAGTTATCTTTTCATATATATATATATTTATTAATTTTATAAAGAAACTATTCATCTGCAGTTACATAATCAAATACTTTTTGTCCCTGTTATTTCTTATTACTTGATATAAAAGTTTCAGGTACTGAAAATCATTAATTATTTATTAATCTATAATTAGCTGTTATATTTTATTGGCATAATTTAAGTTTAACTATATTTAAATCAGCAGAATAGTTTTATCTGAAAATAGATTACTTTTATGTATGATGGCTTTCTGTTTTAAATATTTTTTGTTTTCAATAATTTTAGATGGCTAAGCATGATAATCTACGAACAATACCATTAGCTGAATATACATCTGATTCAGAAGAAGATGGAGAAATTGATAAAGACAGTTCATTTCAAAAAGAACCCTCTCTCCAGGACGAAGTTCAAGATAGGTAATTTGGTTTTGGATATAATCTAGGGATTAGTTATTGTTTGATCTTATATTAATTTTCATTGTGCATTGCTGGCTTTCTGATAATTTTTATTCATCGAAGTTCAGTTGATACTTTACTAGTTTTTTTACTAATTCTTTTTTAATTTTACGAGTCATAAATAGAAAGTTTTAAATATTAAAGAATTATTTTGTGAATATTAAAATGTGTCTCTAAGGCTGAATTTAAAATTCTGAAAAGCTGATTAAAGAAAAACTTTTCTACAAATTATCTCGCACATATATCAGATTTTTTTACACAACATGAGTTTTATATTTTTAGTTCAATATTATTTTTAGTTTAAAGTAATATTACATTTCTCCAAAGCGAAAAAGAAAAATTCCTGTCTTAAAAATTGTTAAAAAGAAGAAAAATCAGGAACTTCATAGTTTTGATGATTGAAAACAAACATAGAAACAAACAAATATATTTGACTATTTATTTAAAAGAAAAAGATTGATTTTTAATGTAAACACTTTATCAATATTTAAAGGGTATTTAAGAAGTGTTTTATTTAGGAACTCGTGTGTCTTTTATATCTAGTGATAGTTCAAAAGAAGATGGTGATGATTCATTAGATATTAAACCACCACAGGCATCTGTTAGAGGTTCAGATTCTAGATCTCGCCATGAAGAAAGGAAGAAAAGTAGGCATTCAAGAAAACATGATTGTGAGTATTTCAGAGTTGTTTGAAATGTATGTTAGGAATCTGTTTTTTTCTTTTGGATGAATTCATTTTAAAATTAAGTTATCTGTTTTGTTGTGTATCTCATTTGCGGTAGAATGGTTTGGCAAAGCAAATGTAAGGTAAATATTCTTGATGTCATACAAACACACTAACAAACTTACATAGTAAATGGAGGATTTTGCAAAGTAAATTTTTTTTTTTTAATGTATGACATGAAGAACATTAAGTTTGCCATGAAGCACCTTACATTGAAAGTTTTTGTATTTGTGGTCTTTATTTTTCTTAACTGCTTGATATTTAAGTTTTTTATGTCATATTTGATTAACTGTTTAATCAAACTGTTTAATTGATCATTATATGATGGTAGTAATATTCTTGTAAAGTATATTATTACCAAAAGTATATGTAAGTACTAATAAAGTATATGTTGGTAATAATATTCGTGCAATTTTTCAACATGTATATTTGTTAACTTTTAAGTTGTTGCATCTTAAAAGTTAAACTAGAAACTAAAATGCTAAAGAAGTTTTTAAAATATTCTTTTTTTATTTTTTTATTTGAAGTGTCTGTTATTTTATAGATCATTATTTATTAGAAAGATGGTGTTAGACATCAATATATTTCTAGGAGTATCTTTTTTTCTCTCTCTCTCTTTTAGAACTTCTACTGAGTATTTTTCTTACAGAATTGGTATAACACTTTTTCAACCTTTACATAGAATTAACAATATTTTTTACCACACAATTTAAAAAAGAATATGTTTATTATACATTTATTATAAAAGATAAGTATAAAAATAGTGCTTGTAATAAATAAATAAGTAAATACATTAAAATAAACAGTTGTCAGTTTTGTAGAAAAAGTTGTGTCAATTATGTGTTAACTCCAATAGGTCCAAAAGGATTTTTTGCTATGATATAATATATCATATGTTAACCTGCCCTGTAATTGCTGAATGTAATTCCTCAAACTGTATTACATTCTATTGTAAACTATATTATTTAAAAACTCTTAATTTGCTTCCATTATGCTGAAATTCAATAAATGTAGTTGCTTTAAAGATATTTCTTTTCATTATATTTTTTGCTTGAGTCATTGAAATGAGTATGTCATCAAGATGACTTTCATCCAAAATGACATTAAAAGCTCGAAAGATTTAATTTGTTGATTTCTTGTTTAGTTTTTGTACTTTAGTTATTTATATTTTGTTTCATGGATTTTTAGGTCTATTTTAGGTGTTTTATTTTGCAATTATTCATGTGAAATATTTTATATTATAAATAAAGATGATAAGTCTGATAAAGCATACTAATTAGAAGTTTGCATCTATAATTGTATATGATTAATTTTTCTTCAGCTAGAAGACGAGATCATCATAGACGATATGATAGGAATGCTCGCAGAGAAGGAAAATCCTCATGGAGTGGGGAATCCAGCAGGAAAATCAGAGATACAGAGAGTAGAACAGTTCGCTACAGGGATGAAGCCACCAGAGATAAAGACAGAGAATTTAGAAAAGTTGTTGAAACACGAGAAGTAGCTGATGTTCGGGATATTAGATTTAAGAGAAATATTAGAGAAGGTAGAGACAGACTTAGTGATAGTAAGAACAAAGATGATCGACATATGTGAGTTGCTTTAGTTAACTTTATTTTAAGTCAAATGATTCATAAATTTGATGTTGATAACTGTTACTTTAAAAGTAACTTCAGTCGATTCCAGTTAATCGGACCAGCCGCTTATTCGGACTAAATCCTGTCTTGTAACATAGGGCATGTTCGTTTAATCGGACCAGCCGGTTATTAGGACCAAAATGATCGCATTCCGATGTGGTCAGATTAACTGGAATCGACTGTAGTTGTTAGGACCAAAATGATCGCATTCCGATGTGGTCAGATTAACTGGAATCGACTGTAGTTGTATTGGGTTCGATATGATAGCTAGACATCAAAATGTTTTTAATTTATTTAAGATATGTTAATTACAAATCTCTCATGTACTCAACATGTTTGTGTGATCCTTAAATTAATGATCACATGACAGTCACTATGATACTTATGGTTTTTGTAGCTTATGGCTTAAATACACTGTATTTTACCACAGGAAGAGAGCCATGCATACTCTGAGAAAATTAATATCAGTGGAGCAATACAATGAAATGTAGCTCCAAATGTAATCCATTTTTTTAAGTCCTTAAAATACACCCAAGGAAAAAAAGAAGCATAAGGCCTCTTTCAGACGAGGCGGTTAGTTGATTCAACTAGTTGAACGGGTGGTTGTCAAGGTCATGTTAGCAAAACTTGTGCATGCTGACAAACCACCTGGGCAGACAAGTTGACTGCGTGTGACAGGGTTCAGGCGATTCCCCACCGTTTGTTATGTGACTACACTCCTTAACAGCCGCCCGTTCAACTAGTTGAATCAACTAACCGCCTCGTCTGAAAGAGGCCTAAGGATGCTAATTAAATCAAATGGTACCAATTTCACTTATATTATGGCATAAGATATTTTTTTAAAGTAATCAGAATGGTATTTCTCCTTTTAACAAGATCTGTTAGTCATATATATTTACAATTTTATTTTAACTAATATAATGGATAAATAATCAATTGTTAGAATGTTTAAAAGTTTGCAGGTTTTCTTTATTTACTTTGATTAAAAAAATTTGACAACCTGTTGATAGGGAGTGTTTTATAAGTATTGTTTATATCATATATCATATATAAATGAGATAAGTATTATTTGTATCAGTAACTTCACCAGAAATTAGGTTATATTTGACTATGTTGGATTTAAAAAAAAAAAAATCTGAAATGGTTTTGAGAGTAACTTCAAACAATTGTAATTATGTATAATTTGGAATATAAATGTGTATAATTTGAAGCCTTTTTTTAAAAAAATCAATAGGTAAAATTTAAAAATCTTGAAGAAAAAAAGTAATCTGAAATTTTTTCTTTAAGTAGGTAATAGATGACACATGAGTATAGCTACATAAAATGAAAACCCCTGCAAGGGGGAGAAAAAAATATGTCTAGTAAAGCTGTTTTTAGAAAATTATTCTCCATTATCAAGCATAAGAATGTTTAGTATGAAATCAGTAAAATGAGTCATAAAAATTCTATTGTATTTTTGTGAATAATCAAGACTTTATTCAAGATTTTTGGATGATTTATTTATTTTATATTGAAGTTATTAAATGTATCTTTTTGTTATGTATTTTAGGCTTGAAGAGTGGAGGGAGAAAAGACTCCGCTTTATTGAGCGTCAAAGAGAGCAGAATGGAGGACAATCAGATAGACTCCAGTCTCGAAAAGAAGGTAAAATCCATAAGTATGCATGTAGCAATCAGAATAAGCGTGCATGTATAAAATTTGAAATTTTCTTATTTGCTATAAGAGTTAAAATTTTTATGAAATTTCTATTCTTGTTTTTAGTATTTACTTTATGAAAAGAGGATAAAACGTAAATGGATCTTTAAATATACATAATTATATAGCAAAAATTTTTTTGTTTGTCTTAGTTTGTGTAAAAGTTTATACAGAAGTTTTCAAGTACAGTGGAATCTTGAGCTATTGTTTTTCAAGGGACCGACTGAACTGAATGATATATGTGGGAACATAACAAAGCAATATGATTGTCGGGACTGGGTGAAATAAATGACACATATGGGAAAATGATGATTCAGGGAACCATCAAGATTCCACTGTATTTGCATTCTACTGTTCATGTTTATGTTCTAATTCCTCAATTATATATATTTTGTTTTACATACCTTTTCATTATGGTACTATATAAAAGTACTTCCCATGTTATATAATGGTTAGTATCATGAGCTTCTACAAGGTGAACAGAAATGAACAAAGGTGAACCATGATAGAATCATGAATCTGGCATGGTCTGGTTATCATGGATAAGGCATCCCAGATCAGTCTCCCCAGTACTGTCCATGCATATAGAGTAGTGTTGGTTCATCTAAAGCAGGGGTCATCAACCTTTTAATACTTTTGTATCTTTGTACACAATAAAATTTCCTTACCATCCACAAATGCTACAGTGATTCAATTTAGTTCAAGTGTGAGGTAATTTTTAGAGGGAAGGCTATGTAAAAAATATGTTCTTAAATTTATCTTTTTATTTATACTTTATGTATGTTTATATTTCGATATATACGAATGACTATGGAGCTCTTTCATTGCTCCCTCATGAGTACACTTTTAAAAGTGTCCAGTGTGTTATTATTTGTATTCAGTGTTTAGAGATGGAATTGAAAAGTAAATTCCAAAAGCGTATTTTAAAAAGTCATACTTATGAAGTTGTTAGCAGTGTATACAATATATGAATCTACCACCTATCTGATGGGCAGTAGGGACCAGGCTGACAACCACTGATCTAAACAGTGCTCCCATAATAAAGTTTAAAAAAAAATTGTGAGTGGATAGGTGAACATACTTAGAACTCTTTCCCACTGTGTTCGAAAAAGAAAAAATTATATAAAATTAGTCTTGCTGTTTGTCCATTTATTTTGATAATTTTTCACTGAGGGTAAAGCTATCTCTGCTTTAGTCACATGTATAAGGTGCGCCCATAAAGTAACCGGACAATTTTTTATAAATAAGAAAAATATTACTCACTTTTTAATTATCTCCTTCAAAATAATTGCCAAAGGAGTCTATACAATTTTCCAGCATTTCTTCAAGTCATCGAAACACTGTTTATAGGCGTTGAACTAACTGCTCGCAAAATACGCTTAACATTTGATTTAATATCCGAGACATTTTCAAATCTCTGTCCTTTCATGGCTATCTTAAGCTTTGGAAAAAGGAAAAAATCAGCTGTCGATAAGTCAGGAGAATATGGTGGGTGGTTTATCACTGTAATTGAATGCTTAGCAAGATATTGTAGTACAGAAATTGCTGTATGGGGCCTAGCATTATCGTGTAAAAGAAATCATTGCCCAGAATCAAACAGTTCTTTCCTAACTCGCCTTATCCTGTTTCTTAGTCGAAAAAGCACCTGCTTGTAAAAATACTGATTAATTGTTTGATTTTTAGGAACATATTCATGGGGAATAAGTCCTTTGTAATCTAAAAAGGCAATCAGAATCACCTTAGTCTTTGATTTTGAGAATGAATTTTCTGCACATTTTCCTCATTCTTTGAAGTTGAAGGGCGCCCTGTCTTTGGTTCATCTTCAATGCTTTCTCATCCACATTTAAAGCAGTTCTACCACTCATACACTTGTGTTCTTGATAACAATGCATCACTATATACTGTTCGAATCATCTCTAAAGTGTTGGTAGCAGATTTACCTAATTTGTAACAAAATTTAATGTTTGTTTCATTACGAAGCAAATTTTTCTGTACAATGCCTTCTCAGTAAATGAAAATTACTATGGCATTTTGGTATGCAAATGACTAAATAACCAGTTTAAACTGGCTTTAACAAGAGTGTTCTTTTACTTTTTTATTTTATTGTTTGATCTTTTAATTTGTCCAGTTACTTTATGGGCGCATCTTGTATATATGTCAAACTGTATTTACTTTCCTGTGTAAGTTACATTTGAGTCAAATGATAAGATATGAATATATTTTATCATTCTTTTGGGATTCATTTAAATCTTCATCTGCATTATGTACATAACTTGAATCAAGAGCAGATTAAAATGTTAGAATATTGTGATAACATGCAATGGTGCTTTTGAAACATTTAAAAAATATATAGTATTCTTTTTTAAAATGTAACTTCTATATTTAGATAATCAAACTGGGCGAGATCTGAGAGAAAAGCTACGAGAAAAAGAGAGAATTTTACAAGATAAAGAAAAGCGTTTGGAACGTTTCAGGAGTCCAAAGAAAATTCACGATGCACCAAGTGACACAGAAAGAAAGAAAGACGAAGAACTGCATATTACTCCAGGTATTTGTTTTTTTTATTTTCACCATCCTAAAGTTGGTTAAATACTATTGCCTGTCATACTGGCTACTGTTTTTTTTAAATTCAATTTTATTCTTTTGGAATTTTATAGTATACTAGCATTATTGCCTGGTGTTGCCCGGGTAGATATTTAGATATAAAATTTTTCATGCATTCTATTAAAAAAAGGGCTGCACCCCCTGCTCTTCCTGTTCATCTGGCCAGACAGAATGCGCTTCGTGCATTTCTATTGAAATGATATACAAACTGTCATGGAGAGTGACAGTATAAGAGCATGCACTGGTCTGGCATGGGGTGTGTTTAAAAATCAGCAAGACTTAAGTTAAAAAAAATTAAGTTTATTTGGAACTTCAATAAACATTTAAAAATATTAAAAGCAATAACTTAAAACATTTGTATAATCAAAATAATCTCACACAGAGACTTCTAACACATGAATCTCACTAGCTCGTGAGTTCGACTGTGTGTGCTGCTAGTGGCACCTTTGCTCTAACTCGAGCAGTATTTATACAAGCCAGTAACATAACATTGACATATTTGCATAAAATACACTGGAAAGGAAAAATAACAAACCATGGGGAAAATAAATGAAAAACCCCATTTCTCAGATGTATGACGTCAAAGTTGCCGTGACGCCATTAGTTGTGGTAATAAGTGCTACGTCAGTCTAAAGCGATAGCATGAATGTCGGAAAGTAATGCAAGTAAATGATCTAATAAACTGAAGTTTAGATAGCCCTTTTAAGGTTCATTTTCCTAACACAAACAATAAAAAAGAAAGAAACTTTGAGTGCTTGGACCTTCGTCTGATATTATTGAGAATTAATAACACAGTATTGCGTGATTTGCACGTTTGGATTGAATAAGTTTACTGTTTAATTAGATTTGTTTCATCCACTGTTTAATTAGAAATAAGTTTTATAATTTACATTTGCCTTTATTATTTATTTTTCCCTTAAAAATGCATTTTTTTCTGCATATCCAAGAGACACACTTTTTTCCACATCACCCAAGAGGTAAAGAGCAAGATGCGTTATCCCCTTTATTTAATCAAAGTAAGGTGGGATTCCGCATGAAGCCTATTTTCCTTACTTTGGTGATTCGGTTTTTTATTGATGACAGGCCAAAAACCGTATAAAAAGCAAATTGTAAATCGGTTTTTAATTTTCCCAAGGCCAAAAACTGTAGGAGTGTGTATCTGGGGAGGCAGAGCCAAAGGTTATTGTACCAAATTTCATTTTTGCTGCATTAACTTTCTCGGGTCCTAAACATTAATTGTGCCGAATTTGGTCCTGGTGGGTGAAACAGTCTAGGATTCTATAGCGGACAAACAAACAGACGAGCTCTTTTATATATATAGATATTTCCTGATGTGATAGTATACATACAGAAATCTAAAATTATGCAGCAAGTTATATTATAAGTAAGCACTGGTAAGATTTAGAAATGAAAACATTCACAGGCATATAATTACAGTTAACTTAGTTGGGATATAAAAAAAAAAAATTCTCTGAATTAATTAACATTTTTGTCTGATATGTTCTTAATAGTCAAACTTTTTGACGGGAAAATTAAAATAACTGTACATATAAACTGTAACTTGTGTAGTGTAAATATGGCAGTCATCTCTGAAGAAAATCATGTTTGAAGGCTACTTTTCTCTTTTCTATCTGTAAAATGCAGCATAACTTCATTATGCGGGATTATGTTGTTTGAATAAAGTTCATTACCTTTTCTTCCTTTTATTCTGTCTGTAGAGCTTTTGTTTATTTTGTAGTGCCATTCTCAGAAGAAGCCATGGATTATGAAGATTGCAAAGATGAAGAGGAGGAAGAGATAGAAGAAGAAGAGAGTGAACTCATGAGTGAAAATGATGATACTGATACAGATTCAGAGAGTAGTAACAGTGGCACAGAGGGTAATGCTTTTTTTTGTTTGTTTGTTTAAAGAAACTGATTAATTGATTCTCTATAGATCCATTTTTCTTCTTCACAAGCACAACAGCCTCTTACAGGCCTTGGCTGCTTCAACCACGCACTCCTTCCAGCAGCTTCTATCGGTAACAACTCCTGTCCAATTTTTAATTTTCAAAGTTTTTGAGTCATTTTCAATGTCAACTAACCATCTAGTCCATGGGTGGGCAACCCTTGGCACATGTGCCAAACGTGGCATGCTGATAGCTTGTTTCTGGCATGCCAAACAAGTCCTTGCCTGAAATTAGATCTTGGGATACTATTCCAGAAAATTATGTCTATTTAAAAAACCTTGCAGCAGCATTTCTTTTCATATTTTAATCTACATATGCGTGTGAATCTTTGTTCTCATTGATGAACTTCATTAAGTTTTGTAACAGGAGTAGTCTCACGGATGAAACTAGTAGTGCATACATCAGTGGCGCACCCAGGATTTTTTCTTGGGGGGGGCCGAGATGAATGGATAAAAATATTTATAATGCATGGGGGGGGGGCCGAGATGAACGAAAAAAAATATTTATAGTGCAAAATCAATATTTCTACTTCTTTGGGGGGGGCCAGGGCCCCCTGGGCCCCCCCCCCTGGGTGCGCCACTGGCATACATATATCTCAAGGATACTAAACATAAACCCGATAGAAAATTTCTGCAGCAGCAGAAGTCCCACTGATAATATATAAAAAGAGTCAACAAGTTTTCTGTCTGTAGTATTATCTGATGTTTTCTTTTGAAAGTTTCAAAGGTTCTGGGTTGTTTAAATATAGTTTTGAAGCTAAATAAATATATTTTCTTTTTTATACATCATTTATAAGGGATTTAAAATCAGCAAAAGATTATATGTAATAACCTTTTACTGTGTTTTATTCATACAATTACCTTACTGGAAAAATTTAATGACTGCTTAGTTGAAAAAATAACAGTTAGTGTTAAATTTTTCTTTTGATGCTTATAATGTCTTTAAATTATGTGAATATGTATGGTAGCTAAAGTTATACTTACAAGCTAATAAAAAATATCCACAAAAAACTTTTTCGTAAAAAAAACCTGTCATAATTTTTTTTTATTCAATCAGTTTTACACGATTTACATAATCACTTACAAATCAAACTTTAAGATATCAAATATGTTCTCAAGAAATTTCGGTTCACACATGGAAAAGTTTTTTGCTAGAGGTTTGGCTGATTTTTGCACACACTCTCAAAAAGGTTGCCCACCTTTGATCTAGTTTGTGGTCCACCTCTAGCTCAGGATCCCCAGGGTTTTTAAATGTTAGTGGTATTATCATCCGAGCTTCTCCAAACATGGCCAAGCCATCTATTACTACGGATGACTTGTGTTATTTGTAGTTGCCTATACAGTTCAAAATTCTATCTAGTTCTCCAACATCCTTCTTGTACTGGGCCAGAGATGGATTTTTCTCTCAAACATGTCCAGTGAATGCTGCGTGTCTATGCTCAAGGTCCATGTTTCACTTATGCAAAGTAAGACAGTGTCCTAATTTAGTTTTGTGACTCATGAGATTAGATCCCAATTGTCTTCTCAGCCTAAAGAAGCATTTATTAGCCATTTTGATTCTGTTATTGAGTGTAGGCCCATTCAGTAATATTTATGAATATCAGATTGTTTATGGTGTACATCAAAATCAATCACTGGAAAGGGGCAAAATGGAGCAATATGTACAGTCGAACCCTGTTAGAGCGAACCTGATATATAACGAACAAAAATTTTGGTCCCACCATTTTCCTATGGTGATTAGCATGCAATCATGCATTGATATGCATGATTGTACGTAACTTAATGAGTAATGTGTCAGTTTAATGTAATCAATTTTAGTCAATTAAATTCATTAATGATCATTTTTAATAGATTTTTATCATTTTTTTAATACATCATTACTGAATACACATCGCAACTAATGAGTTATACATTTTGTGAACTCTAGCATTTTTCTTAACGGTTCGGATATAGCGAACAAAACCTTTGGTCCCTTGAAGTTCATTATAATTGGGTTCGACTGTATCAGTATCTTGGGAAAGTTGCAAGATTTGTTTGTTTGGCTAATTTTTTTTTCTTTCTTTCAATGGAGCTTAATAAATTGGCCTACATTTCTTTTCTCGTTATGATACACATTCTAAGAATGTAGGTTGTAGAAATGTATTTTTACTTATTTATTTATTCATCATACAGTTTTTAAAAGTTGCATAAATTATGAAGGAAAAAAATCTGAGTAGTTAAAATTTTGGTTTATTATGGGATTGAAATTAAAAATTTAACCAAAAAGTTTTAATAATGTTGATTGTCTTAAAGAATAGGAAGTCGGGAAATGAGAAAAGACTTGAATCATACTGCTAAATGCTCTTTTATTGGTTTGTATCAAATTTCTCTTCCTTATCCAATCCTACATTATTGGTATTTGGTGTAAATAAGTATTTGGTTGTATAAATGTCATTATTGTATAATTTAAATCTGATTGCTACACATAGCTGATTAATCTGTTTTTCTTACTTATCATGTGAATTTATTAGTGTGATACTTTTAGTCATTTAGTTTTATTTTGAAATTATAAAACTCATTTAATAAAAAATGTATGTAGTTTAAAGTTTTTTCTTGGTGTTTTTTAGACATATAACTGAAATGACTGTTTTTGTCTTATTTAACTAAACAATGATCTGCATACAATTAGATGAAGGTAACACTTTTTTTCTTGTAATATTGTTACTTTTAATTATTCTTTTATTTTTTTCAGCTTCTACCCATTCAGAGACAGATGATGGTGAAGATGAGGCTGTAGAAGTATCAGGTAAATACATTTTACTTTTCATTCATATGCATTCCATTACAAGAGAGAAGTTCTGTTAGTATTTTCCTAGAGATGAGAGATTATTATTAGTGAAAAAAATCATATTAAATTGTAAGTAATGACAAACTTTTATATCAGTAATTAGACAGTACTTTATATTTAGAGGATTTGTTAACTTTTTGAAAATTTTTAAGATATTAAAATTTTTTAAATTTTAAAGATCTTTATGGTACTAAAATGTTTGGACCCTGAAAATGTGTTTGCCACAGAAAAACCTTTAGAAATCTATACAGTCACAGACCAGAAAGTATATTTTAGGGACATATATTAGGGATAGTTTGTTTTAGGAACTATATCGTAGGGATTTCAACTCTCTTTTAGAATTTGGTCAATATTAAACTTTTTGACAAAATATTTGGACTCTGAAAATTCGTTAGTAAAAAAAAATAAAAAATTCAGGAAGCCCATGTGGGGGTGCTTACTCATGTTTTTGTAAGGATTTTTCACAGTTTATTGCCATTGCACAGTCCTTTAATGTTTTGTAAATATTTATTTTTATTTGCTGAAGAGCATTAGAAGATCATATCTGATTTTTCTACTTTTTTTTCTGAAAAGGAATAGGTCTGTAGTACCAAATTTGGACTATTTTGGCATGATTTTGGCGAAATTTCACTCCCGAGCGGCAATTTCGGCATGGGAAAAATTCCCTTTTGATCATTGGTGAATATTATATTCCTACCAATCCTCCTAAATTCTTTCACGCCTAGTGCACTAATCGTTCATTCTTTATGCATTATTTGTGTTACAAAGAGTATTTTTTCTGTTTTATACCTATATTTTTCAGAAAAAAAAAGCTTTCAAGTGAGTATGATGGATGTTTGCTGCTAATTATATTAAAGGCTAATAGAATTAATAAGTTGTATATATATATATATATATATATATATATATATATATATATATATATACAGTGGAATCTCGATCGATCGTTCCCCGAATGATCGTTTTCCCATATGTATCGTTTATTTCACCCAGTCCCGAATAAATTCCATAGAAAACAAGCAAAAACAGATCGCATGGATCGTTCCTCGATCCATCGTTTCCCCGCAATATTCGTTTAGAATATCGCAGCTTATGTATTAATTTATCGGATTGATTGTTTTTTCATCATAACTGAACCTGAAATATAAATGTCTGAATTAAGCTAGAATGGCGCTCTAATTAAACAATGAGCAGAACATTTGAGATGAAGGTTATCATATTTTTGTTCTCTCCTGTTTAGCCTGGTTTCGCATTATCGTGCCACTCCCATTATTTGTTTGTCGTTGGTGTTCCCCGAAAAGTTGTATTGTGTATCGTAAAAATAAAGATGTAATTAAATTAACGTTGCGGTGTTCTATGTGTCCGAGGGTGAGATGAAAAGCGGGAAAGAAAATTAAACATATGTGATGCACGGCCGGGCGACAAGTCATCCATCTTTACCTCAAAAAGAAATACCACTCAGGCCTTCCTTCGTCGGCCCACGCCCGTGCCATTACATAAAGTCGGCTGGAATACCTCCCCTCGGATACAGGCAGTAATTTTAAGCCGCCGTTAGTCGATTCCGACAGAAAAAAAAAAAAAAAAAAAATCCCCCGACTTTCAAATGTGAGATATAGGACTAACCTTCAACCTGAATGGATACCTTGACTGGAAAAAAAAAATATTGTGCTGCGTGTGTCGCGTGAAAATCCCGTGGATTCCCACGAAGTGAACTTTCATTGAATCTGAAAAAGTCGCTGACTTCGGAGTGTGGATTACCTGCTATTAAAGATTTTCAACGACGAATTGTCGACCACCAGTGTTAATTTGTTTACTGCAATATGAATATTTTTCAGTCGTCGAATCGTGTGAACTTCCAGAGTTTCGTGGCAGAGATTTCGTGAAAAAATATTTTCAGATTATGTGAAACGTCGATTTTCACTAATCGTTGACCTGGGGATAAAAATATCCCGAGAAATTCTGCGAAAACATATGCTGTGTGCAGTGGAATAATCTGTTGGATACAACGTGCGAAGTTTTGAATTTAATTGACTGGAAATTCACTTTTATGAGAGACTGTCATCTAGTGTCATCTCCAATTGGGATACTGAGTTCTAGGACTATTTCGAAATAAAAACTGTCACCTTGGGACTAGCTAAGCTAAGAACTTCACCAAGATAAATTCAGAACCGAGCTGCAAATGTTAAAATTATGAAGATATGTAATTGTGAAAATTAATAAGGATAATGGTAAGGAGTGTGAATAACCACTTCAATTGGTAAGCTAAAATTTACGAATTATTGTTAAGGGTGAAAAATTTTGATATTAATAGATACTGATAAAAATTTATTATAAATGTGTTTCGGTGAAAGTATTTTCAAATTATTGATTTAATTAAGTACCTATGATAAAAAATAAATCGATAAAAAGTAAAACGAAAGTAAAAATCATTGGTTTAAAACGTGTATTTTGTTTTTGATTTTAAGATGTTTCATTTTGATTTGCATTTTGATAGAATTTTAAGCGTATATTTTTCATATTATAAGATATTTGAATTTAAAGAAATTTTTGAGACTTATATGTGATAAATTTATTATAAGTGTGTGTTTTTAGTGTAATTTTATAATATTTCCATGTTCTTTTTCTGATAATGAATATTTTAGTGTTTTAAGATAATTAATGATCCTTGGTTACGTTAAACTGAAATATTAAATGAGTAAAGTAATGTTATGAGTATCTAATTTTGCACGCAGTTCTGAATCGTCGCGGAGAAAAAGAAAAAAAAATAACGTAAATCATTTCCGTTTTCGAGCACGTTGTATTACATTTCGAAGGTTGCCTCCGCAATAAATTTGAATGCTCAGTATTAGTTTTGTAAACACAATCATGAAAAGAGCCAAACTTGTTTTGATTCATTTAACCTATAAATTTTACGGTTTTCAAATTGAGCTTTTCTAAATCTAACATCAGATGCTTGTGGTTTTGATTTTGGAAAATATCTGCAGGGATAACATAGTAATTTTCAGACATCAAGAAAATTTTATAATTTAAGTACTTTGACATATTACATTTGATGTTGAAACCTCGTAAATTGTTCTACGAATTAAAGTAAAGGAGATTCCTGGAGGTTCAGTTGACAGTTAAAACAATTATAACATGACTTAGGATGCCAAAAAACCACAATTGGAGAATTGAAAAAACCATTGTATGTTATATTTGGTTCATCCGCCCCAGAAAATTCTCGAAATAGAAATAATGAAGAATAATAAATAAATAGGAAAGATAATATTATAATGAGAAATATGTTTTAAGATATTAAATACAAATGATGAATATTTTGGAACTTTACAGCGAGGATTCATACCAAAATGTGATATAAGAAAAGAAAAATTAATTTTGGTTTATCGATTTCATGATTAACTTAATAAAACTGAGATGTCTATTGGTAAAAGAATTTTGATTATTTGTGTCAATTGATAGAATAATAGTTTGAAATTTGAACATTGAAATTAAGTTACTAAAAGTAATGGATAAATTTGACATTTAATTATAATAGATTGGTGGTGATAATTTATATTTTATACATTTAAAAACCAAGGTATTTTATTATTGTGTGTTTAATAATTTCATATGTTGTGTATTTTTGATTCTATTGATTAAGGAAACCAGAGATCCACTTTCATTTTTTTTGCTGCTTTTCTGTGTTTTTTTTTTCAGGATCTCGTAATTACATTTGTATAATTATGTTGTTATTCTACAAGAATAGGAGATTTTTTTTTGTGTGTGTTTTGTGTTTACATTTAGATAGGGATTTTTTTTTGTTGTTTTGTCAGTTGTCCAAGTGGATCACAACTATATTTTAAAGTGTATTTTTACAATGTGTATTCAATATTGAAATGTGCAATGTCTTGCCATGTGATCATCATACTAAATTAACTTAAAACATATGTTCCTTTTCAAACTTTTCCAAATTTGTGGTCGACGCCCATTTTCCTCACATGGTCGGGTGAGTCTGTCCTCCAATGCAGGCATTGTTGGTCAGCCTCTTCTCGGACGGGGGGGATATGTTGACTGGTGGATCTTTTAAGTAGAAATTTATCAGGCATACAAAACTTGGATAACTAACTTTATTTTAAAACTTTAAACAAAATAATAAAGCTACTGACCAGCAGTATATCAAACAAATAATCACATCCATCTTGATGCTGACTGCAGCTTGCTTGCTTGCTCATTGACCAAACTTGGCCTTTTAAATCATTATGTGAACACAAATCTGCATATACTGAAAAATATGTGCATGTGATGCCATTTGATAAAAAGAAATTAAAACCCAGGGTTGAGGTGTACCTGACTTCAAAATACTCAATCACTATTTGATGACCTCATACCTGGGAACCAATGAGTAATTAACAAACTATTAAATGACATCACATGCCTGTCATACTACAACTTCAACTTCCTCCAAAATGAAAACATTTGCTGAGGTAAGTGAACAGCTCTTAGTATACGGCAGAAAATAAAAAGGTAATTATCAATTACAATTAATATTACAATAAAACATATTTAATTTAAACAAATGTTACTTTATCTATACATTTATATCTTTTGGACTGGATGTCAAGCCTGGGGAAAACCTATTAGGGATAAAATATACTTTATCTTTAACCCTTGGTGCTAACATATGCCCCCTTTTCCTCAGTGGTTAACATCTTATCCAAATAGCCATTCACTATAAAACTCAAATTTTTCAGAAGACAATGCTTTAGTAAAAATGTCCGCTACATTCTGTCTTCCTGATACATGTACTAACTGAAATTTGTCCAAATTTTCTTTAACAAAATAAAATCTAGTGTCAATATATTTTGTTCGTTGGTTTTCAACATTATTTTCAGAAAAACATATGGCACTTTGATTATCACAATATACACGAGGTTTATTCTTATTTAGGTCGAGAAATGGAAAATTACACAATATTCTTAAAAACCAAATTAATTCTTTTATAGAATCTGACAAGGCAATATATTCTGCCTCCATACTTGATAGGGCAGTGCACTTTTGTTTTGCTGAATTCCAAACAATTGGAACCCCTCCCATCAAAATAACATGGCCACTAATTGATTTCCTATCCCTTCTGTCAGAAGCCCAACTAGCATCTGTGTAAACTACTAACTCAGAATTTTGTATTCTAGATAAATTGATTCCAAAGTCTTTAGTGTTAAACACATATTGCAAGACTTGACACAAATATTTCCAGTGTGACCATGAGGGGTTATTTGAAAATTGGGAGAGGGCAATTACTGCATACTGAATATCGGGTCTAGTTCTAGAAGCCAAGAACAACAAACATCCAATTAGCTTTCGGTAAGGCACATTTTCAGCCTGCTCCTTCTCAGAAGTTATGTTAAGTACTATACCTGGAGTTAATGGTAATTTACACTTAATTTTAGGTACATCAAATATCTTCATTAATTTTTCAATATAATTTTTCTGATGTATATACACTTTTCCATTTCTCTCCTGAAATTCTACTCCTAAAAATTGAGTAATCTTTCCAAGTATTTTTACTTCAAATTTAGATTGGATTAACACTATTACATTTTTCAATTTATCATTACTTTTACAAAACACAGCTAAATCATCGACATACACTAAAATAATTACATCTAATCCTAATATATAAACACAATTACAATCATTTACTTTAGTAAAACCAAGTTCTGAAAGAGTTTTGTCAAGTTCTAGAAACCATTCATGTCCAGCCTGACGAAGGCCATATAAAGCCTTTTTTAATTTTAGAACAAAATTCTCTTTTCCTTTTACCAAAAATCCTGCTGGTTGTACCATATAAATATTTTCTTTTAGCTGAGCATATAGATATGCACTTTTAATGTCCAAATGTTGGTTTACCCAACCTTTCAAGACAACCAATATGGTAAAGAAAAACCTTACTAGGGAAAAGGATACAACTGGGGAAAAAGTATCAAAATAATTTATTCCCTCGGTCTGACGGAACCCTTGTGCAACTAGTCTTGCTTTAAATCTTTTTACTCTGCCTTCGGCATCTTTCTTTGTTGTATATACCCACTTACATCCCAATACTTTAGCTTTTTCAGGCCTAGGTACAATTTCGTATACCTCTCTCTCTTTTAGGGTATTAATTTCCTCTATCATAGCTGTCTGCCATTTATCCTTTTCAGGCAAATTTTGGGATTCCTGATATGTATTGGGAATTTTAACTTCAGCACAATGTGCTTCTGCATCAGACTCTGTTTCTGAGCTATTTCCCTCCTCATCACCATTTTTAGGTGTTTCTACACTGGGCGAGAAATTAAAGTCTTCTACATTATAAGGGATTCCTTTTTGTTTGCAATATTTAATTGCATCATTATTACTTCTTAATCTTATTCCCTTTTCTGGGTAATAATACACGTCAGTCCGACCTGCAGTCTTCCCCGTCTGTCTCTTTTTCTCAACCCTTACCCACTTAGAGATATCTGGTTGAGTTGCCTCAAAACCATCTTCTGGCAAAGGATTAACCTTAAAATTACAATCTTGTTTTTCAATTTTAGGTTCACTATCAAAAATATTTTCACAAATCTTAACATGTTTACTTTCAGTCACTTGGTCTGTTCCAGGGTACCATACTCTATAACCTAATGTTTTAAAAGCGTATCCTACAATTACCCCCTTTCTTGATTTACCCTCAAGCTTATTTCTATACCTACTAGGTAAATGAACATATGCAGAGCTCCCAATTACCCTTAAATGTTTTACAGAAAAACCTTTCCCCCTCCACACGTTTAATGGAGCTTTTCCTTTTAATTTCTTATGGGGAAATCTATTTCTAAGGTAATTTTGAGTACAAACCAATTCTGCCCAAAGACTTTTTGGTAGTTTAGCTTGAAGTAAGAGGGACCTCACACCTTCCATCAATGTCCGGTTATACCTCTCGGCAACCCCATTCATTTCGGGCGAATAAACATTTGTATATTGATGCTTTATACCATGTTCTCTAAGAAATTTTTCAAAATACTCAGCAGAGAATTCACCTCCATTATCAGTTCGGATACATTTTATTCTTTTCCCGGTCTCTCTTTCGACTTGACTTTTAAATTCTTTAAAATAATTAAAAACTTGATTTTTGTGTTTTAAAATATATATAAAAGAATATCTAGAATAATCGTCAGTTATAGATAAGAAAAACCTGGCTCCTCCCAATGACTGCACAGGGGCTGGTCCCCATACATCTAAATATAAAAGCTGTAGAATTCCACTTGTGTGGATATCTTTAGACTCAGGAAATGACTCGCGTTTACTTTTTGAAAAATTACAAATTTCACAAACATCTAAATTTCCTGATAGTCCATCAAGTCCAAACACATTATTTGATTTTGAAAATTGAACTAATGCTTTACAGTTAAGATGACCAAACCTACAATGCCATAAGGCTAAATTTTTGTTTACGAAATGAGCCTCACCAGGTTCTTCTTTTACAACTGATGTTCCCGAAATAACATAAAATTTATCTTTTAACGGAACTTTTAAATATATATTATTAAATTTGTTAATAATAGCATGATCTTTAAGAAATTTTACGTTATAATTATCAAGAGCAAGGCATCTTACCGACACTAAGTTCTTCACCATCCCTGGAGCAAAATACACATTATACAAAGAAATTGTTTCTCTAATGTTACCTTGCTGGATAGACATGTTTACTGTTCCTTTCCCATGGATGTCTGTAGTTCCTTCAGCAATGGCGGCCTGGCTCTTACACACTTGAAAATTATCAAAAAGAGTTCTATCGTTGCAAAAGTGATCTGTCGCCGCAGAGTCGAGTACAAATTCAGCATCTGTTGATTCACTAATAAGGGCCGCTGCGTACATAGCATTATGATAGTCCTTTTTTGTATCTGGTTTTCGGAACTCTTGGGGTGGCAACCTGCAATCTTTAATAAGATGATCAGTCCGTCCACACCTATAGCAACTTCTAGTTTTTCTCCTATTCCATTTCTTTTTCTGTTGATGCTGGATGTGTTCCTTTCCATACGAGACCAGGGCTTTTGAACTTGCATTTTCTTGAGATGAGTTCTTGTATTGCACTCTATCGAATTCAGCCAGTAGAGATTTTCTTATTACTTCAGTTGTAAAATCCTTATCTTCTAATTGATATAGCTGCATTGTTAGATGATCATACGTTTCAGGTAGATTTTCTAAAATTTGGTATCCAACTTCACTATCTGGCACTTCTATTCCAGATAATTTTAAGTCCTTTGCTGCATCTAACACACGACTGATGTAGCCATTCATCGTATCCAAGCTCTCAAACTTTATGTTCATAAATTTTCTTCTGCAAGCTGCTGTTCTTGCACGACTACAGGGCTCAAAAATTGCTTTCAGGGCTTTCCACGCTTCTTGTGGAGTTTCAACTTCATACAAAATATTCTTAAGCTCTTCATCTACACTCAGGCATATTAATGACAAGGCTTTCTGCTTCCTAGCTTCTGTATCTGCCTTCTGAGTTTTGGCTGCTTCTTCAGTCACAGTCTCAGGTTCCTTTCTCTCCACAAAATCACCCAAGTTGACACTTCTCAAGTACATACTAATGTTGAATTTCCAGGCTTTATAATTATCCCTATTCAACTTAGGGAAATTAAATGTCCCTTCACTAGTAGCCATTTTCTACTTTATCAAACAACCACGCTCTGCTACCACTTTGTTGACTGGTGGATCTTTTAAGTAGAAATTTATCAGGCATACAAAACTTGGATAACTAACTTTATTTTAAAACTTTAAACAAAATAATAAAGCTACTGACCAGCAGTATATCAAACAAATAATCACATCCATCTTGATGCTGACTGCAGCTTGCTTGCTTGCTCATTGACCAAACTTGGCCTTTTAAATCATTATGTGAACACAAATCTGCATATACTGAAAAATATGTGCATGTGATGCCATTTGATAAAAAGAAATTAAAACCCAGGGTTGAGGTGTACCTGACTTCAAAATACTCAATCACTATTTGATGACCTCATACCTGGGAACCAATGAGTAATTAACAAACTATTAAATGACATCACATGCCTGTCATACTACAACTTCAACTTCCTCCAAAATGAAAACATTTGCTGAGGTAAGTGAACAGCTCTTAGTATACGGCAGAAAATAAAAAGGTAATTATCAATTACAATTAATATTACAATAAAACATATTTAATTTAAACAAATGTTACTTTATCTATACATTTATATCTTTTGGACTGGATGTCAAGCCTGGGGAAAACCTATTAGGGATAAAATATACTTTATCTTTAACCCTTGGTGCTAACAGGATATTCTATAACATTAAAAACCCCATACCATTTTAAAATCTAACATTATTCTAAATTCCCTTGGACGTACGAGCTAAATTTCATTTTTGATTCTAAGTTCTAATAACCTCGAGAGAAAAAATTAAATGGCTGCCTGTTTAAACGAAAACTAAACTGGCGTAGCGTGGGCAGAAAATTAAACGCTTTAGCGCATTTGTCACGCCTTTTCCTAACTTTTAACCAATTAAACCTTACTACGATCACATGACGAGGTAAGTTTATATAAGGTTTGGGATCACGTACATGTACGCTTTTTTGATTTGTAAGTTGCCCCGAAAAGTTGTATTGTGTATCTTAAAAATAAAGATGTAATTAAATTAACGTTGCGGTGTTCTATGTGTCCGAGGGTGAGATGAAAAGCGGGAAAGAAAATTAAACATATGTGATGCACGGCCGGGCGACAAGTCATCCATCTTTACCTCAAAAAGAAATACCACTCAGGCCTTCCTTCGTCGGCCCGCGCCCGTGCCATTACATATATATATATATATATATAATATAATTCAGAATACCCCCCCACACACACACCCCAGAAGGTTACAGTTCCGGCACCTCTATTTCTAGAAATCGAGCACTGTGTATATATATATACACCCACACGAGGTCAATTGTGCAATAATTCATTTTGAGCATCTAATTTGAGTCTTTGGCAGATCTGATTGGGAGTGACAAAACCTCCACATGAGGGGAGTTTGGGAAAGGAGGGAGTCCGAATTTAGGAAGTTACCACAGTTAGATATTATTGCCCGCTTTTGCGCACTGGTCCCAATTCAGTACCGCAGCCCCCTCCTCTACCTGAACTTGATAAGAAAGGTATAAAAATCTGATAACATTACACTGAGAAAAAACTATACATGGTAATATCTGGAAAAACAGTGTCCAGTTTTAGTTGTTAATGTATCAGAATAGTTATTGTATAAATGCCTGGGAAGTGATTTTTACTTTCTGTTTTCAGAAGATGAAGTACAAGAAACAAAGCCTTCTGAAGAAAAAGAATCAGCTACTGCTGCTAAAACAGAGAGTTCACCTACCAAACCAGCAGATCCAATTCCTTCTCCTCTTCCTAACTACCTTCCTGCTATTCAAGGATGTCGAAGTGTCGAAGAGTTTAATTGCCTTAACAGAATTGAAGAAGGGACTTACGGGGTTGTATACAGAGCAAGAGAGAAAAGGACAGGTACTAACAATTAATCATAGTTTTATCCTTTTATTTCAATTAAATATTCTTTCTCAAAGACAAATGTATTTTGTGGTGCTATTTGAATTGTAATGCCTAAACACCTAATATGAGTTATACTTTCTAAAAGTTGTAAGCATAAATAATATAAATTTTCAGAAATGGCTATTTGTGCTCTATACCATTTTCTGTTATGTCAAACTCTGTTCTTTCTTCTATGGACATAATATGTAGGAAATGACTCTTTCTGCGCAACTAAAACACTGGGGACTATGACAGTATTTTCCATCCAGTAGATGAAGTCAATTGAAAATTGCTTTGGACTGGTAACAAGCGTTACTTTTTTTATTTAAAGAAAATAGCCCCAGGAAACATTTCCAGAAGCCATTTTAACAAGCTTTCATGGTAGTAACTATGAAGTGCTGCTAGGGGTAGGATCTCCATTTTTACTAAGTATCACATACAGTACTGCAGTTATCAGAAAGCAAGCATCTTCTGGTGCCGAAGAGATTTCTGAATAGCTACAGACATCCTTCCTAATAGTTGGACCGAAACCTGGTATGGAATGCCACCCCCTTAGCCATTTGGCTGTCATCCAACCTGTGTAGTTAAATATTAAAATGTTTTATTCATTATTGAGTGTTATATCATCAATGAAAATTTAAATTCAGAAAATAAAATATGTATAGAAAGTGCTATTACTTCATGGGCATGGTGGCCCAGTTGGCAAGAACAGCGGGCCAGTGATCTGAATGTCTCTGGTTTGATGCTCGTTGCTGCAAATCCACCACCGTGTTCACTAATGGTGGCCGGGGCATGGCTGCAATGTCCTCCAAGTTCTCAAATTTACCTCTGGAGGTGCGGGGTCAAGTGTTCCGGCCACGTCACTTGACTCGGTTCAAAATGACAGAGCCGGTCATTTAGCCAAGTCGGACTCCGATCCTTGTGATGCTAATTGAAAACAAGAGCCGCCCATTTCAGCCCAATAGCCTATTGGACCTGGTGAATGGAACAAAATTTTTATAGAATTTTTCTCATCTAAAAGTATTGTTGAAAGTAAGGCTGTAAACACCCTTAATAATTGAAATCGTTGCAAATATATATTGAAATAAAAAAAATTTCTTCTTAAGAACTATGGAAATTTATTTTTTATTCTATGTCAGATATCAAATATAAATTACCCTTTTATTTTATTATACTAAATAACTGAAGTAATAAGATATTTACTAAATAACTGAAGTAATAAGATACTTAAAACTGAAGTAATAAGATATCTGAGAATGGATTCTTACGTAACTTTTCTTTCATTCCCAAGATGAAATTGTTGCTTTGAAGCGTTTAAAAATGGAGAAGGAAAAAGAAGGCTTCCCTATTACATCGCTGCGAGAAATTAATACTCTGTTAAAAGCCCAGCATCCTAACATTGTCACTGTTCGGGTAAGTTTTTTTTGCATACATATGATTTAATAAAGCTTTTTTCTTACACTTGTTGAACGTTTCTTAATTTTCTAAAAAATATGCTTTTGAACACGTATTGCAATAGTTGAAAATGATACCCCTTTTTATTGTTTTAATTGCTTTTAATATGGTAGTAGGAAGATCAGGATATTGTACCAACTCACGAAAGTTCCAAGAAAAGCTTTTTTTGAAAAGTCCTTTATATTTCTTGATTTCTAAAGTAGATAAAAAAATTTCTTTTTTTCATTCATAAGCATTCAATAATTTTCAATTTTTAAATTGCATGTTATATTGTGTTTTGAAAAATAATGACTAAAATTGAAAAAGAAAGAAGTTTTTCTGTTCCTTTATTAAAATTTTTCTGCTCCAAAATATTAAAAAATTAATAAGGGCTGAAGATTTCAGACAATCTAAAGTCAGTTTTGTCTATTGAAGTCAAACACACCAGTTTTATTATAATGATGTTGGTCAAAAGGGAGGAACCAGGAAACAGTGTTTATTATGAAACTAGCCGAATGCCCATACTTCGCTACGGAGTACATTAAAATTAAATACAATGGTCAATGCATACAATTAATGCCCCCCCCCCAAAATATATATATATATATATATATATATATATATATATATATATATATATATATTTATAATAAATACAACGGCCAATGTATGCAACTAATGCCAAAATATATATATATATTAAAAATCGTAATGGATCTTTTTATAGACAAAATAATACAGAAGAAAATATTCAAATTAAATATAACAGTCAATGTATGCAATTAATATGTATGTTTAATATCCATAAAACATACTCATTTGAATTCAATTCTTAAAAAACTTCCATCTCAATAAGTCTAGTGGTTAAATTTTATCTTTTACTGTATTTTAATATTTCTTTGTCAATTTATTTCGTCGTTATGCACATGACGCAACATTAATTTAAAGATCACAAAAAGAAAAGAAATCACATGATCAGCATTTAATAAATTAAAGTCTGAAAATGAATCTTGAAAAATTCACCAAAAATCAGAAAATGGAGGTAAAGTTTCGAAAAAGATTTCATTTTAAAGAAATTTTTAGAATCTTTCTAGTGATATACATTTTATAACACTCAGATTATTATTTTAAATGCAAACTTTAAAGAATGTTACAAAAACAGCTTAAAAATTTAATTAAAAAAATCACAGAAGAATTTTTCCAAAATCTTTCTTAATGTACCCCTACACTATAAGAAGAATCACCTTGCAAAATTTCAGCCCTTTGGGTCCAGCGGTTTGGTCTGTGCATTATCTGCCAATCACTTATGGAACTGTTTTATATACATAGATAATAAATAATTGTGAATTTAATGTCAGTATTTAATAAACTTACTGTGGCTGACAAAATGATGCTCCAAATGTCTAGAAAACATGTTATGTATGTGGTTAAGTTCCTACTTTAGTCTCATCAGCATTTTGAATTTATCTAGTGGAGGAAGAGCCCATTAAATATAATCATCATCATTTTGTTTGGTAAAAACTGAGTAAATATTAAATAACTTTCTGTGTATATGTTATAAGTGTTTAATGGTCCAAGAAAATTTCCTCTGTATTATTGGATTGAAATATCCATGTCGTATTTTTTTCTAGAATTTTTTAAAATCTTCTTTTTTAGGAAATTGTTGTGGGTAGCAATATGGATAAAATTTATATTGTAATGGATTATGTAGAGCATGATCTGAAAAGTTTAATGGAAACAATGAAACAGCCTTTCCTTGTAGGTAAGTAAATCACTTTTCTTTTCTAAGAAATAATTATGAAGAAATTGTGTATGGAAATTTTATCAATATGTTCATGGCTTTTGAAAATTTTAGGTTAGGGTCAAGATAACTGCCCCCTTCCTCAATTTTTTGCACTCTGTGAGAATGAAAGTTGGTATAAAACTGTTAAAATATATTTTGAATGGAAAATTTTTTCCATAACAAGGATCTGTTGTAACTGATGGATTTTAGGATCCGAGTTGAATTTATATTTGTTTCCTCTGTTTATTGCTGCTTACCACAGATGAGTTGCAATAACACTGTTTTCAAATGACTAAAGTATCGTGTGACCAAATTTAGTGGCTGCTCTAGGTTAAAAAAAGTAAATTATTAATATAAATGAAGATTTAAAATTTAGCAAAAAGACTATTGAAAAAGAGCACCAATGGAAATCTTAGTACTAAAAGTTTGTTTCTACAGTGATAAGATTTTCGTAATAAATTTTTTATGAGATATCTTTAGTGATGGAGTCATTTATAATGTCCTTTCCTATATCTACAGTTACTATGAGGATGGCTGTCAGAAAGATTGAGAAATTGTTTTGCAATTTGAGATAATTTCTAAATAGCCAAAGTCATCTGAATTCCTTTCTTTAGTCGTCCTGACAAAGAAATTCAGTTGGTTATGTTCTTCCAAAAATATTTTATAGGAGGTGGCTTTGGATTGGATTATTTTCATTTGGGCTATGCTACATTTGGGTGATCTTTCTATCTCACCCTCCCCTGGAGAGGGTGGCATCTACAGAATTTTCTAGGAGGTAAGTCTGTGCAGTGTGTTCTGTTGGTTTTGTCCCATGAATTTTAAAAGAACTGCCATGTAAATAAATTGGCAGGGAGTTGTATTTATTGTTAGTCTGAAACAAATATGATATTAACAACTGGTGCAAAGATAAAAAGAAAAACCTTTAGGATTAGCTGTTTTGAGATTAGGAAGAATATTGCTTTTATATTTAAGAAAAAAATATTAAAATTAGACTCATAGGGATAAAAAATAAAAAGTGCTCTTTTTAACCTTTAGCCTATGGAGCCTATTTTTCCGATTCCCTCTTTAGAACGAGAAATTTCATACTCCTTTGTAAGAACTCCCATTAAGGTGGTTATATATATATATATATATATATATATATATATATATATATATATAACTAATATAAAAGTCTACACAAAAGAAATTAATGGACAAGACCGTAACTACACAGAAATAAGAAAATAGGAAGGAAAAACATATCAGATATGGAAGTCTTGTAGTTGATGACCGGGAGGAGTTGTGACCTCCCTCTCCGGTTTAACTCAGTTTTATGCCGGGCAACACTCCCGGAGGTCAGGTACAAGACTAAAACCTTAAAATGATATAAAAGAACAAAATAGACTAAAGAACAGAAATAAGAATTGATAATCAAACCTATAACATCAAAAAAAAAGCAACACGACACAAAGAAACCAGCCTATCCCCCACCCGCATCACAGCCATTTGCGTTATTTAACATACACTCATTCAACCAAGTAGAGAAGCGCATAATGCGGTTACAGTCATTTAGGTTAAAAAAACCCGGTTAAAATAGAGTTTAAAAAATAAAATGGAAAACCTTGTTCACTTGCCACTAGCATGAATTTGTTAATTTTTATGTCCATTTCAGTTTGTTTTGAATGTAATCTATAACATCTTAATAAATAATTTATAATGACATTACGCTTGATGTTTTTGTGGACGTCACTATTCCAGGACATAATTCGTACGGTTTTAAATGAATAGTGATCGCGTTTATCGTATAGCCTATAAATAATGTTTTGTTTTTCGTCAATTGACAGTGTTAAATCTAAGAAAGCTAGTCCCCCCGAGTTATCACGCTCAGTTTCCACAATTTCTAAACATTTTGGGTAAAAATCTATATTCAAAGCAGTTATATTATTATTAAAACAAATAAGAATGTCGTCCACGTATCTGAAAAACAATAGCTCATTCAGCAACATTACTCCACGCTCATAATGGTGTAAGTATATGTCTGCCAAAGCTGACGAGCAGCCACCTCCCATTGGAACTCCATGAATCTGTTTGTAAAAGTTAGCACCATTAAATAAAACTGTCTCTCGCAGCACTATATCTATAAGAACTTGATATTTACCTATAGAAATAAATTCATTTAAATCATAAGGCTCGTAAAGGCCAACAATAATATCGTAAAGATCGTTTAGATTAATTGAATTAAAAAGATCGGTAAAGTCATAACTCTTTAAGTCAGTTACATCTCCCATACCCTTCAATTGTTGGACTACAGAATCACTGTTTTTGATGAAATATGCACCTTCTGCAATAAGCTTCAAAATAACTGCATTAAGAATTTTTAATAATTTATCATTAGCCATTTTTAAGTACGTATTACAACCTATTGTAACAGAACGAAATTTTAAAGGTGATTTATGAAATTTTGGAATTAAAACCAGATTAGGAAATTTAATTTTATGATTTATTTGTAAGCCTGTTTTACGATACAAGGCCTTTATTCGTTTTTCTATAGCACGTCGTGGAATATCAAGTTTGAGGTAGATCTTATCATTTTTATATTGACTTAGTAAATACTCGCAATAAAAATATTTGCAGATAAAAGCATAGTTGGATGCTACTTTATCAACGTATGTTATTACAAATTCACTCTGTAACTTACCAATAGCATATCTCAAGTTTTTTATATGGCCATATTCATTCCTACACTCAATAGCACTATATGCGTCTGTAAAGTCCCTCAAATAATGGTATTTCCATTCTGCAAATGCAACATCCGGCATGTTAAATTTAATTGCTGTTCGATATATAAAATCCTCCAAATTATTTCTAAAATTAGGTATGACATTGTCCAAATAACCAACACGATAGCCCGTACCCTTTTTCATGACGTTGATCAGATCTGGACAATCAGAAATATTAACATTACCTGTGATGATGTGACCGTAGTGTGTATTAAAACCTATCATATTTTCCTCACAACTACATTTACATGGATTTACAGTATTTAAATGAATGGATATTTTACTATAGTTGAATATTATACGTCCTGTAGGTCTGCAATAACGAAAACTATTGTAAATCTTAACATTTTTAATTGGAAAGAAAATCATGTTTTTATCAATAATTTTAGCAAATGGTATACTATCAAACCGTTTATTAGCGTATTCAGTGACGCAAAATAACTTATTTTCAATTACATTCAAATCATCAGTTAATACAATTTTACAACATCTACTTCTATACTTCAAGAGGTCTATAATGATAGGAATATATTGTGTGTTAATCTTTATAAGTTGCTTTATAGCTTTACCCTTACAGAATCTCCAAAATTCCGGTAACCAGATCTTTTTAACACCAAAAATGAAGTTTTTTATCCATTTAATTGGATAGTTAGTTTTTTTATCAATTTCACTGCATATATTACTAAATTGTGATAAAAAGTTTTGATAATTTATTTTACTTTTTCTACCGCCTCGTTGTTTACGTTTCTGTTGTCTATCATTAATACCAATTTGTCGAAAGACTTTACTTAGTACACTGGGGGTAGAAGACTTTTCTAAATAATTCCATTTATAATTAGTATCATAAAAGTCGGTGTTAAGTCCATAAGGATATATAGTGTTGTAAAAACTTATGTGACGACTTTCCCACCATACATTGTGAATTTGTAATAACATACGTTGATAAAGTAGCATCCAACTATGCTTTTATCTGCAAATATTTTTATTGTGAGTATTTACTAAGTCAATATAAAAATGATAAGATCTACCTCAAACTCGATATTCCACGACGTGCTATAGAAAACCGAATAATGGCGTTGTATCGTAAAGCAGGCTTACAAATAAATCATAAAATTAAATTTCCTTATCTGGTTTTAATTCCAAAATTTCATAAATCACCTTTAAAATTTCATTCTGTTACAATAGGTTGTAATACGTACTTAAAAATGGCTAATGATAAAGTATTAAAAATTCTTAATGCAGTTATTTTGAAGCTTATTACAGAAGGTGCATATTTCATCAAAAACAGTTATTCTGTAGTCCAACAATTGAAGGGTATGGGAGATGTAACTGACTTAAAGAGTTATGACTTTACTGATCTTTTTAATTCAATTAATCTAAACGATCTTTACGATATTATTGTTGGCCTTTACGAGCCTTATGATTTAAATGAATTTATTTCTATAGGTAAATATCGAGCTCTTATAGATATAGTGCTGCGAGAGACAGTTTTATTTAATGGTGCTAACTTTTACAAACAGATTCATGGAGTTCCAATGGGAGGTGGCTGCTCGTCAGCTTTGGCAGACATATACTTTTATGAGCATACACCATTATGAGCGTGGAGTAATGTTGCTGAATGAGCTATTCTTTTTTAGATATGTGGATGACATTCTTATTTGTTTTAATAATAATATAACTGCTTTGAATATAGATTTTTACCCAAAATGTTTAGAAATTGTGGAAACTGAGCGTGATAACTCGGGGGGACTAGCTTTCTTAGATTTAACACTGTCAATTGACGAAAAACAAAACATTATTTATAGGCTATACGATAAACGCGATCACTATTCATTTAAAACCGTATGAATTATGTCCTGGAATAGTGACGTCCACAAAAACATCAAGCGTAATGTCATTATAAATTATTTATTAAGATGTTATAGATTACATTCAAAACAAACTGAAATGGACATAAAAATTAACAAATTCATGCTAGTGGCAAGTGAACAAGGTTTTCCATTTTATTTTTTAAACTCTATTTTAACCGGGTTTTTTTAACCTAAATGACTGTAACCGCATTATGCGCTTCTCTACTTGGTTGAATGAGTGTATGTTAAATAACGCAAATGGCTGTGATGCGGGTGGGGGATAGGCTGGTTTCTTTGTGTCGTGTTGCTTTTTTTTGTTGTTATAGGTTTGATTATCAATTCTTTTTTCTGTTCTTTAGTCTATTTTGTTCTTTTATATCATTTTAAGGTTTTAGTCTTGTACCTGACCTCCAGGAGTGTTGCCCGGCATAAAACTGAGTTAAACCGGAGAGGGAGGTCACAACTCCTCCCGGTCATCAACTGCAAGACTTCCATATCTGATATGCTTTTCCTTCCTATTTTCTTATTTCTGTGTAGTTACGGTCTTGTCCATTAATTTCTTTTGTGTAGACTTTTATATCAGTTGTATAGTAACTGGTTTGGTGACAGCAAGGCGCAACAAATCATGATTACTGTTTTTAGTTTTTAGCTATTAAAGAGATTATTTATTAGTCACTTTATATTTGACACATATATATATATATATATATATATATATATATATATATATATATATATATATACATACACATATTTAGTGGTACCTTGACTTACGAGTGTCTCTACTTACGAGTTTTTTTCGGTACGAGCATTCTTTCGGTAGATCAAGTTACGAGCTAAAATTCGGGTTATGAGCAAGCTTCAGATATCCCACCGCTAGTTTGAGCAGCGAATGCCATGTTACGTGCTCATCAAATGAGAACACAAGAAGCATATAATATTTACAACCTTTATGTACAATTATTATACAATTGTATACATATTTTTCTGAGACTACTATCCAGTCTTAAACCGAGAGATTAACACCCGGGGCAGCTTGCTCTGCCCAAACTTGAGTCGCCCTCTGAAACCAAACAGCGATCAACCGCTCTCGCAGAGAGACAGCTTCAATTCCCTTCCCCACACTGGAACTCCCCATGGGGTCTAAGGGATGGGATGACCTTGGTCCTAGGATCCCAAGCTCTCCCCCTTCTACTGATTCTGAGAAAACGTTCTTCGGATTCTCAGAGAGAAGAATCTGGACATTGCAGTCACAGTGAATGATGCAACAATTGCCCAACTTCCGTGTCTCACTCATTCACTCTAAGAGAGTAGCTGGTAATAACAGTGAAAGTGAGGAAAGCGGAGTGAAAAGGTCAAAATTCAACGAATAAGATTTAACTTTTCAGTTCAGCCTTTCTCCACCTCTTCCGTCAGCATCTTCAAGTCTGATCTCCTAGGTAAATGTTGTACATTAATAAAACTTAATAAAACAAATTTATTGCAGTACATTCTATTGTATTGCATTTTTATAACATGTTCGTTGTCTATAAGCACATTTTCTTATTTAAAAACATGAACAAATTGCTGTGTTTTGGGAGCCCGGAACGAATTAATGACATTTCCATTAATTTGAATGGGGAAAATTGATTCGAGATACGAGTATTTCGAGTTACGAGCTCCGTCATGGAACGAATTAAACTCGTAAGTCGAGGTATCACTGTGTATATATATATATATATACAGAGGCTGTTCGCACATTTTTTAGACGATTTTGGTAAGCTGTAATAAAAAATCATTTACTGCAAGAGAAATAATTGCAATTGTACTATGTTTTTAAAAGTCAAAATTATCGTCTCCGGCTTGAAAGTTTTGTTTTTATTCAAAATGGCGTTTTTAACAAAGCAGTGGTTCGAAGGCTACATTTATGCTCTTTCCGAAGAGAAATATGCTCACTCCGTTATCCAAAAACGATGTGAGAGTCATGGTTTTGTGATATCTAAAGCATCGATAGGAAATATCGTCAACAAGAAAGGAAAAAAATGTCAAATTGGAGCCTCAAGTGGGACAAAAATTCCGAACAAGTATCCAAGGAAAAAACGGACATCTTAGACTATTGCAAAGGTACGTTGTTTAATGTTAAAAGAAAATCCCCCTAGTCAAAGGACAGTTGCAAAATCATTAAAATGCTCGGTGTCCACTGTAAACAAAATGATAAACGTTGATTTAAATCTTAAGAAAGCGAAAAAACGCAATGTGCATTGTCTTCTTCCAAATCATATCGCTGAACGCAGGACACGCTGCAGAATTCTATATGAGAAACACTTATCCAAAGAAAAATGGAAAGCAATTGTCACAATAGATGAATCATGGGTGTATTTAAATGATTGTAACAAAAAAATAGCCATTTATTATCATAAAAGGGGAGAAAAAAATTTAAGTACATGGTTCAAAGAATCGAAAGAAATTTTTTCTAAGAGATTCATGATTGTTGCTGGTTTTTCTTATAATGGCAAGTTAAAAATAAAGAGAGTGGAAAAAAATGTCCAGATTAACTCCAAATACTATCAGGAACATATTTTATTGCCAATTTTTCTGAATGAAATACCATCGCTTTACCCACAGTGCCATCAATCTGTGAGACTCCATCAGGACAAAGCTAGCAGTTACACATCAAAATCCATTGTAAATTTCCTAAAAGAAATGGAACAAAAAACTGGTATCAAGACCATATCCTTCACTGATATCCCTACTAAATCTCCCGATGTATCACCTATGGATTTTTGTGCTTTCGGACTTTTGAAATCTGCATTATCCAAAAGTCCTCCCAAAACCCTTACAGGACTCTGGAAAGCTGTTCAGGATTAATGGGATAGAATACCTCTTCTGACACTTCAAAAGGCATTATTATCCTGGCAATTGCGGTGTCGAAAGATAGTTCAGAATAAGGGATGTCAAATAGAACATTTAAAACACATGAATTTTATGTAATTTAGTTTTGTGAATACAATATACATCGTCTAAAAAATGTGTGAACAGCCTCTGTATATATATATATATATATATATATATATATACATACACACATACATACACACACACACACACACACACATATATATATATATATATAGGCTCCCAAACGTATTCATACACGTACGATTTTCAATGATATAGGATATAGGGGTCTATCCATGAATTTACCACCTATCCATTAATCCACGCTTTAAAGAAGAAAATCGGATCAAAAACAAGATAAGAAAAGGTCGTCCGGCAAAGTTAACAAAACGTGATCAGAGATTTATAATTAGAAAATTTGTGAAAAATCCACATTTGAGTGCTGTAAAAGTTTCTGCAGAATTTAATGAAACATTTTCTACTTCCATTTCACCTGAAACTGTTCGACGAGTTCTCAGAGCAGCTGGATTACATGGGCGTTCTGCCCGTAGAAAATTTTTTTTTGAGTGAGAAAAACAGAAAGCTTAGGCTTTCCTTCGCACTATCAATGATAAATAAGCCCCAAACGTATTGGAATAATGTCTTATTTGCCAAGGAAAGCAAGTTTAACATTTTTGCTTCCGATGGGTGTATAATTATATGGAGAAGAAAAAATAAAGAACTTAATCCCAAGAACTTAGTATGAACAGTTAAGCATAGCGGTAGAGGTGACCTTGTGTGGGGTGCATATCAGCATCAGGACTAGGTAATTTGGTATTTATTGATGGCATAATGAATCATGCTGTTTATATAAATACTTTAAGGGAGAATTTAAAATTATCAACCCAAAATTTTGGTATTGGAAACAACTTTGTTTTTATCAAGATAACGATCCTAAGCACATGGTTCTCAACGTTCGCCTCTGGTGTGTCTATAATTATCCACAAGTTTTGAAAACACCACCTCAATCGCCAGATTTAGACCCAATAGAACATATTTGGAGAGAACTGGAGGTTTAAAGTACGAAAACACGACATTCACACGAAAAGAGAACTAAAAACAATTATGATGGAAGAATGGATGAATATTGATGCCGAAATTATAAAAGAACTAGTGCAATCTGTTCCCAGACGTTTAAAAGCTGTTGTGGATGCTAAAGGATATCCTACCAAATATTAATTTAATGAAAAATTAGAATACTTACTAATATGTAGAGATTTTTTACAAGTGTGCGATGACTTTTGTGAGATAAAGTTTTTGTTACTTTTTGATTATTGGTTTCTTAAAAATAAAGTTTTACTATGTTTTTTAAATATTTCATGTAGTTTTGTTAAGAATAGATTATAGATCTTATTATTAATTGCCCATTCAGAAATATTCATTTTAATTAATGGATAGACCCCTATTTCATTGAAAATCATAAGTGTACAAACACTTTTGGGAGCCACTGTATATACATATACATATATATTCATTCTTGTGCCCATATTCTTGGGATACATGCCACCCCGTAAGGAAAAGGTTAAAGACATTAAAAAATTAAATTTGAATTTAAAGTTTCTATCCTTAGTATCTCTACAAAGGCTCACCAAATTAAACAGGATTCCTTCATGTTTTGAAATCTTGGAAAAGTTTTCAAATTTTATTTTTGTTTACCAGGGTCCTGAAAAACTCTGACTAGAATTTCCAGAGCATTTTCTGGTACAGTCTGAAGTCAGCAGAGTTTTCCTTTTATTGAGATAAGATACTTTTATTTGTTACGGTTTATTTGCTGCTTAGGAAGAGAACTTTTTAAGGAAAGTTACATCATATTTGTGTTATTTGCTTGAAAAATTTACCTAGTAACAGCTTTCCACTGATGTATTCAATTGGAATTCAAGTCCTGAGCAATGATAACTTTTAAAGCATTGACTGCTTTAGAAGTCAATGCCCTCAAGAAGCTTGAGGTGGCCTTGTGGTAAAGTTCTGGCTTTCTGTACTGAGGGTGCTTAGATCAATTCCCGGTGCACGTCATTAAACACCTCCATGTCTAGGCCAGATATGGGCATGTTAAATCCATAGATCGGAAAGTCCCTCTATGAATGTCAGTGAGGGTTGAGGGTGCAGTGGCCCAGTTGGCAAAGGCATCGAGTCAGTGATCTGAGGGTTGCGGATTCGAGACTGGTCGCTGACAAAATCCACCACCGTGTTCACTAATGGTGGCCAGGGAACATAAAATAGGACGTGGCTGCAATGTTCTCCAAGTTCTCAAATTTACCTCTGGAGGTATGGGGTCAAGTGTCCGGTCTCATCACTTGACTTGGTTCAAAATTACAGGATTAGTCCATGGGGGCAGGGGGGGTAATGCTGATCCACCTATACTGTGCTCCCATAAAAGTGGCGAACAAAACTGCGGTGTCATATGACAGTAAGGTTAATGTCCAAGTAACCGTCTGCTGCATTTGAGAAGAAGAAGGTCAGTGAGGGTGGGAGAGGGTACGATCCCCCCAGATGTCACCCCTGGGGATACTCGGTCAAAATAGAAGGTAACACCTGGCTAAATCAGAATCCGATTCTTGTGGTGCCCTTATAAAACTGGAGCCGTAACCCTCTGCCCGATAGCTTATATGGACCTGGTCTGGCATAGATTCCGGCCAGGGAGCATTAGAAACAACAATAACAAAGCATTCAGAGACATAGACCACTCATTAACTATGACTATTACTAACTTAAAGAAGCAGGAGCTAAAATAACCGGAAAAGGTTTGTTATGCATAAAAGTATATTTGACTGTAAATTTTAATTTTAGATACTAATACTTAAGATTCCTAGAGTGTTTTTCAAACTTATGTATTATATTATGGGATTTCCAAAAATTTTTAAGTAATACCATTAATCAGAACAGGTTATTTTATTGGGTTCAATCATCTGGTGAAAAGATTTTTTTGTGTCTTTTAACTGCTTTCATGATATTTGTATTTATTTAATGTAAAATGCATCATGATTGGCCAACTTTTAAACTTCTAGTTGATATAAATCCATGGTTTCCAACCTGCAGACCATTAAGCCAAAAATTGAACCATGTGCGGACCCCCCCCCCCCCTTACACACACACCGACTTGAGGGGGAACCTTCTGGGGGGTATAGGGGTATAAAATATCCCTCAGGCAAAAGGGATACAGGATTAACATACTCATATTCTAATAATAAAATAATTCTGCTAAACTTTTAAGAAATTTTTATTCAACACCTGATAGTCCGGCCCATCTAGTTCCATGAACATCACTTTCAAAATCCCATTTATTTGACAAAATTTATATATATGTTGCCAGACCACCAGTTAGGAACCACTGATATAAATGGTAGCTGTTTAATGTGAAATATCTAAGAGAGCAGGTGCATTATTTCTGGTTGATGGAGTAAAGGTAATCTGCCTGGTGATGCCCAAAGGGTGAGAAAGCCTGATCTAAAAATATTTTAATAGTGACTAATAAATTATTTGTGTGACATGGCAGGAATACCAATAACGCATATATGTTGTGTTGTAGCAGTGAAAATAGAAGTTCAAGTACTGAACCGAAGTCATTCTGCTCTGTGTTCATTAGTCCTATTTAGTGGTAGCAGTCTTGAGATTTCGTTCAGAATTCAATCACCAACTTGTTTTTTTATAAGGGCTTTTCAGTATGATATTGTTGATAATGTTCATTATGCTTCAGGAAAGGGGAATAAAGTATTGTATAAAATCAGTCTGTTTCTACCCTTTTTTATCTTCAGAATGTTTTGAAATGAATCTTAGGTTTTCAATTTATCAATTGCTAAGTTATTTCACTGTTGTGTTTATGTTTTTCATGTTTTTGGATGATCAGTCAAAAATATAAAAGTGCATAGACTTGAATTTTCATAAGTTTTAAATTTTGTATAACTTGAAATGTTATAAAATGAATCACTTCATTGAATGTTTATGTCAATTGTCATATTGGACATGTGATATTGTTGATCATAGTGTTAATGATAAACCAAATGGGTCCATCTGCTTTTGTCATGACTGATGATGTCCGTGGAGATAAAGCTTCAGAAGTTTCTGAAATAAAGAAGAATTCTCAATATATATTATGGAATCCATAAAGTTTAGATTTAAAACTCCTGAATGCCATTTAGCTGGGCAATTGCCAAATGGTCTGTGGGTTCAAGTCCCACTCCTGGCATGGATGTTTGTAACCAATCGGAACTGGCTTTAAACAGTAGGTCCTGGTCTAATTAGCCCTTGTGTAGCAAAAATTGACTGTTGTGCTCTAAACTAAACCAACCTGAATGCCATCGAATGTGATTAGCAGTTTCTTCCTTAAATCTTGACTCCATCACTTTGAGTTTTTATTGTACTTTGAGCTTTAGGTAGTTTGGTAATATACTTTTGAAAACTCTGATGATAATATGCTTATTAAAATGAATGAGAAACTTGTAGAAACTTTTTTTACATTGAATTATTTTGCACTACCTATATAGAATTAAAAGTTGATGTAATTAAAGAAAAAGTTACAGCTTTGACTGTAGTTTATTTTTAAAAATTATTTTTCTGCAATTTCAAGAGGAAACAAGATAATGTTCTTTAATAATTAAAAATAATTAAGTGTATAAATGCAAAAATAAAATAATTTTTAAAAATCAAGATATCATGAGGGAATCAAGCCATCAGAAGCACTTTCAAAATTGATTTAAAAAATGATAAGTTTATTTTTAGAAAAATATTTAATTTAATATGCTATTTATCTTTAAATATCTGTGATGTTGTTTCTATTTGAAATATTATGTTATTAATTATTCTATAGCATGATGGTTCTTATGTATGAATGAAAGACTGCAATCGTTTGTAAACTTTACCATTCATAGTTATTTCTTGGAAGATTTTTAGTAAAACATATGTGATTCAGAATAAAGAGAGATAACCTTTGCATTAATAAATTGGTGTTATTTTATGTATTAAAGTATGTGCTTGACCACTTTTCTCTATGTAAATTGATGTGTTTAATTTATTCTACTGTGGTAATTTGTATTGAAGTATTTTATAGTGCTCTCTCTCTCTACTACCTTTAGATCATATTTGAGGGATATATATGCATAAAAAGAACATACAGGAAGAAAAAACTAAAAAAAATATATATTTTTTTTCATGATAACATATTTTACGAGAAATGTTTCTTATATTTTGTGTTTACACATGAGAAGAACTACCCATGTTGAAACACATTGCTAAAGAAATAAAATTGATGTAAAGGTAGCTCTCCTACAGCACGCATCTTACAACACGGTTTCGCTCTAACACAATAAAAAAATTGCAAAAACCTTTGTACAGCACTAGATAACATGATTTTTGTTTAACACATTTAAAAACTAAATTACCTTAAAATAATGACAGGAAGGAATAATGAACTATAGTAGCTTTACATCAAAATGTATAAACAAATTATAATTTATTTATTTATAACTCTATAAAATTACAAGAAGGCCTAAGCTTAGCTGAAAATCTTGAATCATTTTTCCCGAATGCAGACCCTTCCACCGAAAGAAGCCGAAAATTCAAAAGGGAGCTGTAAAATTGTCTATCCGTGAATCTAAAATGACCTTGTATGAACCAGCAAATAAACCAAAATTACAGATTTTTTAAAGAGGATTGAAGGTGCAAAAAATCTAAATGAAGAAAAAGGTTCCGAAAGTGAAGGTGATATCGTTCAATCAAAAAAACGTTCTTGTTTGATTGTACTGAGCAGTGATGAGGAAGAAATTTATTAAATAAAAGTTGCATGAAATGAAAATAATATCTTTTTTTGTTTCTTTTAATTTTGTGTTATACATACATTTATATTTTTAATAAAAATTAAGTTGCTTATATGAAGTTTTTAAAAAATGTTTGTTTTTAATAAGTTTTCAAAACGTAACCCCCTTTTTTGAACTGTCTCTGGGTCGCATATAACACGGTTTCACACAACATGGCATTTTCTAGGAACCTATCTACCGTGTTATAGGAGGGTTACCTGTATTTAGTTTATTTATGTGTACATTAGACACTATTGATTTATTGTTTAAATCAGTTATTATCCACTTGTGATTATATGTTGCTCTGTTGATCACAGAACGAAAAGTTAAAAGCAATTTTTTTTTATTGCATAATCTTAAATTTTAATCCAGTTTTTTTTTTACTATTTTATTTTTATACCAGGTGAAGTGAAAACACTGATGCTGCAGTTGCTTAGTGCTGTTGCCCATCTTCATGATAATTGGATATTACACAGAGACCTTAAGACATCGAATCTATTACTAAGCCATAAAGGAATACTTAAGGTAATGCTAAAGAAAGAAAACAAAAATATATACTTTAATGTAAATAATTTAAATTTTTTAATTTGCTTTTAAAATGCATAAAAAATATTTGTGGTTTCAGCCTATATTTTTGCCAAATTTTCAAATATTTTGGATTTCCGATTAATCTTGTGAATAGGCCTTGATGCCAGCTACACGCAGCCATTATGCATCTTTTATATTGTTTTTTATTATTTGCTCAAGGTCTGTTTTATCTATCTTTACAAATGAATTCATTCCAGTTGTATATAACTAAAAGGTTCTCAAAGAATTGAACAGTGTCAATACAAAAAAAAATTTCTTTCCGGTGGCCTTTTTCAACTAGGAGCAGAATATAACTTTTATCTATATATTTAAGTCACTAAGCCGATTCTTTGGGCAGTCCGTGAGATAAAACTACTGCATTCATTTACTTCATTTTCGTCTTGAACGAAAGATTTTTAATCTATAGATGTGTCAAATTTGGGTTTTGTAACCGAAAATTTTATTGATTAGCGATAATTTACAATAAAAAATTGCTTTCTGCACATGCTCAGTGACATGTTTATATCTGGCTTTAGATTCTAAGAATGAGGCCGCATAAACACGTTAATTGTTTATTCCAAGGAATCTCTCTAGCTAGCTCTCTCTCTCTACCATTTTTGTTTTTAATTATGTTTGTGAGGTATAGAATTAAGCCTGATGGAAATTGTTTATTTTGCGCTGTTGAGTAACCATATTTCTTTCTATTGGGTTCAATAGTTTTATAAAGTGTATTTCTCTCTTCTTAATATTATGATTTTCAACATTTGGCAATGGTGTGTTGAGTATAATTTGTGTATTAGTGCATTTACTATCCAGATGTCAGGTTTTGAAGTGTACTAACTAGTAAGTATTTAAATGCCAAAATGGGGATCTTTAATTGTTTTAAAAATTATATTATTTGACTTAGATGGTCAAATAATGGTATGCCAAACAAGTAAACAGAAATAAGTATTTCGATAGCTCCATCAGTAGAATGTAGAAGAGAAGTTTTAGCACTGAGTTGATGTTGTCTGTTAAAGTCAAATAATCTTGTGTTTATTGATGATATAATGATCATTGATAATATTTTAACTTTTTAAATTCATACTTTGAAATCTTCAGCTCAGACCCTGTAATATTCTTAAATTTTTATTTTATGCAGGTAAGTGAATATTTCGTAAATATATTTTAAATATGATATATTTTATATATGCTGCATCTGTAAAAAGTAGATCCAGTTTCTAAAAGGTATACTTTTTTAAAAATGATATGAAAAATAAAAGATGCATTAAATTAAGACATATGTAATAAAAAAGTAAGTGGAATCAGTGCTGAAAAGGTATAACTATATTTTTTCAAAAGCTAATGGTGATCAACAAAAAAATTTTGATCAAAAAGACTTTTGGTTCTTGTTTGGTTAAATGGATAATTATGTATTGTTTTTCTGTCATACACATTATACTATTCATACTTATTTCCTCTCAAATTTTTATGAAATGTTATCAGAGGTAGCTCTGTTTACACCAAAGGAAATTTGAAAACTAAAATAATTTTTTTCTATAATAATCCTTTAGTTTTAATAACTGTACGAAAGGCTTAAATCTGTTTGAGTCACAGTATTTTCTAAATACTATTATATTAAATAGTGTTCTTTTGTATCACGGACTGGCCTGACTTTCATTAAGATACTGTATTTACTTTTATTACCAAAAAGTATGAAACCCAACTTTGGACAAGGACTGTGCTAAAAAAGTTCCAAGACTTAGGTCATTATTCTTTGTTGAAGCCACTAGAAGAACTGTAGCTTTCCTCATTTAAATAATGTCCTTCACATAAATTGCATACTTTATACATGTCTAAGCTCAACGACAGATGCTACAGTGGTTAGCTTCCAATTTTCTCTTGATATTGTGTTACTAGTTTGGATCAGGGGAGCCAAGGATTATTTTAAGGGAGCGGTGGCCCAGTTGGCAAGAGTAGCAGGCCAGTGATCTGAATGTCCCTGGTTCGATACTCGTTGCTGCAAATCTACTGCCGTGTTCACTAATGGTGGCCGGGACACGTAAAATAGGGCATGGCTGCAATGTCCTCCAACTTCTCAAATTTACCTCTGGAGGTGCGGGGTCAAGTGTTCTGGTCTCATCACTTGACTCAGTTCAAAATTACGGGACTGGTCATTTAGCCAAGTTGGACTCCGACCCTTGTGGTGCTAATTAAAAACAGGAGCCGCCCCTTTCAGCCCAACAGCCTATTAGGACCTGGTGAATGGGAAATCCAACCAGGGGGCATTAGCAACAACAACAAGGATTATCGTGAAGTAGAAAACATTCTTGCTTCTTAGGATTTATATAAGGAATTTAGAATTTGTTCCTTGAGTTCTCAATACTGCAGTACTATGTCACAATTCTCAAAATGCAGGATCAACATCATCTTTCTTTAAAGATGCTTCAACTCTTAAAATTTCTCAAAAATCTGTGAATTAATGTTTCTATCTTCTTGATATTTGTTTCGATTCAGGTTCAAAATGCTTTATTCAAGGCTCATCTGTGATGCCTATTCAAAGACAAAGTCAGATCTTGTTTCAACTGCCTGAAGTCTGACTGTCAACTGTCTCAGACATTTCCAGGTGCAACTTATAAATTCTTTGTGTCTTCTTGCATCAACATTCATCTGAAATATTTGCTCTTGAACAGATTATTGTTTCTCATCTTTCAAATTTTGTTTAGTTTCTCCTGTTTTTCATTGGTGTAGATTTGACTTATGGTGACTTCTTGAATTATCCCACACATTGTATTTGCCATCCTCAAAATGCTTCATTCAACAGCTTATTGTACTAATGCTTCTTGATTCATCTGAAAATTTGTACAACTTCATACCCAATTCAATTTTGATTCTATTGTAAATAGCATAATGTTCTCATCTGCCATTTTAAAACGCACTTCATGTTTACTACTAGCTGAATACTTGTGCTTTGCTATGGAGTACATTCAAATTAAATACAATAGTCAATGTATGCAATTAATGGCAAAACAAAAAATATATTTATAAAAAAATTATAACGGATATTCAAATAGAAGATAGAATGTTCAATGTAGAAAAAAATATTCAAATTAAATACAATGGTCAATGTGTGCAATTAATTTGTATGTTTAATATCCATAAAACATAATAATTGGAATTAAATTCTTAAAAAACTTTCATCTCAATTGGTCTAGTGGTTAAATTTTATCTTATACTGTATTTTAATATTTTGTTTTGTCAATTTATTTCGTTGTTATGCACGTGATGCAAAATTAATTTAAAGTATCACAAAAAGAAAAAAACACGTGAACGGCATTTAATAAATTAAATTCTAAAAATTAATCTTTAAAAATTCACCAAAACCTTTCTTAGTGTACCCCTACACTATAAGAAGAATCGTCAAGCAAAATTTCAGCCCTTTTTTAGGTCCAGCGGTTTGGTCTGTGCATTATCTGTCAGTCAGTCAGTTACGGAACTGTTTTATATATATAGATTACACTACATCCTTAGATAATGATTGAATGTTGTTTTCCCTCTAATTAACTCAGTACAGATGGTGCAATATTCCTCACTATATGATGAAGTACATTCGTATATCACTAAATGTATTTTCTAATTGTTAATAGGTGGGTGATTTTGGTCTTGCTCGAGAATATGGTTCTCCATTGAAGCCTTACACTCCGATTGTAGTTACTCTTTGGTACAGAGCTCCAGAACTTTTATTAGGTGCTAAAGTAAGTATTAATAAGTTTTATTATGTTTTTTACTGCAGTATCATTTGAATTGAAGTAGAAACGTTGTGTATGTTTTATATTTGTATCTTAAAAGCTCATTGTTCTTTTGAATTTTTCTTTAACCTTTGTTCATTTGTTTTGTTTATTATTTTGTAATATCTTATTCTAATTAGTATGAAGGAGTTCCAATTTTCTGTGACAGTTTAAAATTTAGATGAAATGAGAAAGTTAAATTTTATGTAAATCTGTATTTTGAAGTTTTGAAAAATTAGCCCTCTTTCCATTTTAAACAGATTTTCTGTGTAAAAAAAAAATTAATATTCATAACCTATCAAATTTTGTAGCTAGTCACACTAAATATATTATCTTATAGAATAATTGTGTGTTTGAGTTTAGTTTTACATTTTTAGTAAGTCAAAATGAAACTTTAAAAAAATAATCATACAAAGTTTTTGTAATTATATAATTTATCATGAGAACAAGATTCTTGACTGTGTATATGAGCATTTAAAAAGTGTTTGTAATCATTGTTAGGGGTAATAAAATGATACAACAGCTGAAAGTATAATTCATAGGCTATTTATTGTCTTTCTGGCACCAACAGTTACAGTTCTTTTCACACAATAAATCATCTCAGTTACCCGATTACTTACTTTTTTATGACTTAAAGTCTTATAGTGAAAGTTCTCATTGACTGCTTTATCATTGGGGTCTGATTGAGAGAGAGAGAGAATGAGTGAATGAATGAACGTAAATTGGATTTGGGCCTAAGATTAGATAAAAGGAATATGTGCTTTAAAAACAATACTGTTATTACTGCTTTTATAAGTTATGTATAAATTTAGTTATTGTAAAAATAATAATAATTAGTATTTTTGTGCTCTATGTATCTTGTAATACAGTGGAGTCCCGATAATCCGAAATGATTGGGACAAGACCCTTTTCGGATTAACGAATTTTTTGGATTAGGCAAAATTATTCTTAAAATAAACTTAAATTACATAATAACATGTGATTACATAAATATTTTGTATTACGTGCAATTACACAGTTTATTTTATAAGGTCTGTCTAAACATAATCGGGACATACGTGCCAAGTGTTCCGTAAAAAACGTATTCGTTCCAGTTTTTAAGCTTTGTTACAGAAATGCATTTTCAAGCAAAAATGTCCCATATTTTTATTTCCGCAGTGCCATTCGCTTTTCTTTCCCTACATCGCGTTTTCGAGATTCATATTTTCTCCTACGTTGCAAGTTCTGTCCGTTCTCTTTGCTATGACGTTATCTACTGCACTGCCCTGCATTAGGATCCATCAAATCGGTGTTTTCTCTCCATATACACCACGCCATGCCACGTTAAATATGTCTAAAATGCGAAGGATCCAGACTTATATCCCTAAGTATTCTGAAGAATTTGATTTTATTCTGAAACATCAGAATTTGTCAAAGAATTGTTTGAAAGCGAACTTTTACAGTTCTATTCTTGTGTTATAAAATATTATACAACATCTTGTTGCTATATAGTTGCTAATTTTCCTCATGATTCAGAACTTTTACACCATGCTGAAGTTGTGGATATCTCAAAACGTCAAGAAAATAACTTTTCTGCTGTGAGGTATTTTGTGGGAAAAAAATCCAAATTTATTACTTAGAAAAGATTATGAATCTCCATTTGAGGCCATTGATGCTTTGGAAGCTGAATTTTAAAACTTCCAGCTTGCCGAAATCCCTTCAGATATATTAGCAGAAGAAAGAGTTGATAGACAGTGGGCAAACCTCTCAAAAGAAAAGGGACCTCTTGGAAAGTTAAAATTTGAAAAACTTTTAAGTCTGATGCTCGGTATATTGACATTTCCACACAGTAATGCTGCCTGCAAAAGAATATTTAGTTTGGTTTGCAGAAACAAAACTGATTTCAGAAGCTCTCTTAAGCCTGAGACATTGCAAGCAATTTTAGTTGCAAAGTCTTGTACGGCTGAACCATGCTATAAACAAACTTATGATAAATAATTTTTAAAAAAGGCAAAATCCTGTACACATGCAAGTCTTAATTGAAATTTATGCTATTCATTAAATTTCATAACAGTAAATGTATTTAAATAAGCTACCTATCTTACTGTTATTTTTTCTTTGTGTATTTATTCTATCAAGTATTAAATATGGTGAGCAACCAAGGTAAGCACGCTTTTTTACAATTTAATGTTTATGTTTATAATGTTGTTTAACCATATAATTTATGGTTGCACGCTGTGTTCGTTATTTTTTCTTGGGAGGTTGGCAGCTATTCCGGAACAAAATGGATGATAAGAGAGTGGAATGCTGCTTAGTATAGTACAGTAGAGTGTAGGTTGCTTTAACAATGCATCACAGTGCTCGACAGTTGGAGAGGAGCGGCTGCATGGAGGAGGGGGGTGCAGTTGGCATGCCCTTTCTCAGGGACAGCCACAGCGTCATTACTGTTTGTGTCAGTTTAGCAATAGCATAAACAAGTGTTGCTTATTGTACTGTTGTCTATCTTTGAATTTTCGTGTAATTTTCAGAAATGTACTTTATATTATATAGTATCAAAGTAGTTTTATTGTGACCTTAGTTCTTTTGACTTTTGGTTTTGGATTAAGCAGATATTTGGATTACCAAAGTTCAGATTATCGGGACTCTACTGTATAATACTCTGTTTTTGATGATTCGGTATAGATTATTTATAAAACTAGCCTATTAGTGAAAAAAAATTTAATTATGTAAGTTATTAAATATTGAGATTTCTCTTAAGTTATGTGTATAAAATATTTGCCAGACTTTTATTAAAAATATTGTCAAATAATTGCTCGATTACAGGATTTTATTATTTTTTCAGCAATATTCTACTGCAATCGATTTATGGTCTGTAGGGTGTATATTTGGAGAACTGCTTACAATGAAGCCCCTTTTCCCAGGAAAATCTGAAATAGATCAGCTTCATCGAGTATTCAAAGTAAGAGTTCATTGAATTTTTAGAGGGAAATATATTATGGATGCAAACAAGTATCAAAGTTTATACTTCAGTAATAGACAGTAATCTTACTGCTGTTATTAAGATAACCTTCTTAATGTCTAAAACAATGTTAAAAGACTGCATTTCAAACATAGCTGAAAATTTGAGGTGAGGCTTACAGAAAAGGATTCACTACTTATGCCCTGTATTAAATTTTGCTTAACCCTTCAGCGGGCATGCCCGTGTACAAAGTACAACATTTTCTTAGTTTTGAATGGTTGGTTTTTACATGTAAGGTTTGAATGTTTTAAGTAGTTTCTATTTATAGCTACACCCTTTCTAATGCAGGTCTGATTTTCTGAACCTTGTATTCCTTTCCATTCATTGTTAGTCGTGATTTCACCGTGGTAAACCAGTGATTATATTGGATTAGAATACGACAAAAGCAGGAGTTGATGTAGTCAATCCAATGTGAAGCTATTACATGGTATATCCCTCACATTGTGAAGATGGACAATCTCATTGTTTTTTAGGTTTTTGGACAAAATAGGAATCCATTTGCAAATTGTCCATAGATTCAATAAACCGGACAATTTTGAAATAAGGCGATTGTATCTGCATTCTTTGGCCTTTGATTGTAAATATATCACAATATTATCAACATTTTATATCTTGTCATAAAACACAGTATTATTTTCAATTTGAAAAAAAAAAGTTCATTACAAAAGGATTAATCAAGGTTGAAAGAGACGTTACACTTTGTGCCACACGCACCTGCTGGTGTTCCAAAAATTGCCACGCCCACTGTAGGGTTAATTCAGTGACAGCAAGCATTAAATTTTTAGAAGTTGTTAGGACAATGATGTTGTCATAGCAGCATACTGATTTTCACATGTTGCATATTACTGTACAGCCAAGTTTTTCTGACATTTTTTTTGTATTATATCTTTGAGTAGTTAGTATATTGTTGCTGTTATTCAGTATTTTGTTCTTCTAAGCAGTTTTACTGTGGTAGTCCTTTAAAATGTAAACTAAAATTTTCTATATTAAAAGTACTTCATTCCTCAAGCAAGATCTCCTAGGTATGTTGTGACAAGAGTTTGAGTGCCCTCAAAATTTCTTCAGGCAGAAAAAATTTTATGTTAGCACTACACCATTCAATATTTAAATGAACTTTGCAAATGATATCTGAAACTATTTTGTGGCTATTGGATTTGTGCCTGTTCAGTTTTTATTTTTTTATCTTTGTAAAAAAATATGTGTCTCAAATGATTTTCCTAAACGTGAGTCAAGATAATGAACATTTCTTTTAAAAATTTATAAGTAATATTTTATATATGTTATAAAGTAATAACAACATCAAAGCAGAATTGTTTCTGAAAATGATTACAATTTGTTATACATACTTCTTATTTTCAGGATCTTGGTACACCAAGTGATAAGATATGGCCTGGATATAGTGAATTACCCATGGTGAAAAAAATCAACCTCCCAGAATATCCCTATAATAATTTAAGGAGTCGATTTGGTCATAATTTAACCAATCTTGGATTTGATCTTCTAAACAGGTGATTGCCACATTTTTATTGTTTCATTTGTAAAATGATCTATTTTTTAAATTGGGCTCTGTGAATACATGAAAACCTCTTGCTGTATCTAGGGGCAGTAGCATAAAGCAATCTTCAAGTAAAGTACTCTTTGAAAAAAATTGAATTTTCTAGACAAAAATAAAGCTGTAACTTATTTAAATATGCAAGTAAAATGCCTAAGCAACATTTTGTCATGTTTTCTTTCTTGTACATAAAATTGCAATTAATTTCTTACTTTCAGCTACTGTATCAGTCTGTATAAGTTTAGCATTTCCTTAACCATAATAAATTATAATTTAAATGGCATTTTTGCTGTTTCCTCTTCTATTTAGATCAGGGATTCCCAACAGGGTCCAGGTGGACCCTTGGGGGTTGATGGAAGTTTTAAAAAGGTCCATAGTATTCAAGGGGTCTATGATAAATTTTTGTTTTAAAATTTAATTTAATTTTTTAGTAATGTAACTATTAGATAATAATATCTGTTTTAATATGTATAAATACAGATTTACATAAGGCGGAGTGATCCACGCATCTAAAGTAGAATGTCATGACGCCTCGAATGCCACCGTCGGCTTTTATTTGTGTACCAACACTAGGCAAAACAGGGGGAATCCACTGGACCTTAAACAGCACATGGGTCCTCCCGATGCGACCAATCAGTAGCAGTTTCGTTTTTCTCTTGCCTATGTTTGTGCAATTACAATCTGTGTTTCTGAAATCGTGTTGATATTTGTGAAATTTAAAATGAAAATAGTACAACAATAATAAAACAGGATCCTAATGAACCACTTATTCTAATTTTTTGTTCATATTCTTAGTCAAATTGTTATCTTTAAATGTTTTATGTGTAATTATTAGTATTATAATTATGTTGTATGCTGTACATTATAGAGAAAAATGTGGGGGGGTCGATGAAGAAAATCATTCTTTTAAAAGGTGTCAATCTAGGGAAAAGGTTGGGAACCCCTGATTTAGATAATCAATAGGACTCAAGTATTCTTGGGAATTTTTTTTAAATCAGTTTAAAGGAGTAATTCAATCTTTGATAATGTTTCTTCCTGCATATATTTTGTTAGCTATTTCTGTTTGTGTCATTTCAGGTTTTTAACATATAGCCCCGTCAAAAGAATTACTGCCGAAAAAGCCAAAACTCACGAATTTTTTAATGAAAAGCCCAAACCAGTTTCTCCAAGTATGTTTCCTACTTGGCCTGCAAAGAGTGAACAAGGTCATCGGAAAACTGCCCAGAGTAGTCCGAAGCCCCCCTCTGGTGGAAAGCAATATGCAAAACAAATGGTTAGTACTTTTACTTTAGAGCATGCCTAGGGGTATGTGAATTTTGCATAAAAAAAAATCAAAATTTTGCCTGCCCCCCCCCAAAAAAAAAAAAAAATAAATAAAAATATAATTATAATAATAATTACAGTGTATAAAATTTTGCATTTATCTGCAGTATATATATATATATATATATATATATATATATATAAATTTAAAAATTTTGCATTTATTTAAAAAAATCACAATTTTACTTACTTGATTAGGTAAGTATTAAAATTCTTAGTTAAAAGCCAACATTGTAGTAGTCTCCACATTCGCTTCCTTAAGTCTTTAGCAATAAGTAATAAGCAAATTTCGAGAGTGAGATCTCTCAGTTAAAGACTGTGGATGATCTTAGATAAGTAATTATGTTAATAAATTATTACTATTATAACCTAATTTTGTCAAAATTAGTAAAAAAAAATAATTTTTGCATTTACGCTCTCATATCGGCAAATTTTGCATTTATTTGCATCTATTTTGTAAATATGAAAATTACATATCCCTAAGCATGCCTCTTTAATTTCTCTTCATTTTTTTCATTTCCTCTCTACCATTTTGATTTGACCGTTTCCTTCGTAAGATAGAAATATATTTTCAGTACAAATTATTATTATTTACTTATTTGTGTGTAAGAGAGATTGGAGAGAGAGAAACTTTTATTTCTTCACATGACAAACATTTGCCATCTCTTTGGTTCATTTTAAAAGTTATTTTAAAGTGAATGTTTAGTTATTTTTATATTTATTATATTCATGCAGAAAGAGAAAAATAGTTTAGAGGAAGGTGTTTATTCAATTTCTGAACTATTTTAACTCTATCAGAAAATTTTCTATCTTGTTAAAATTAATGAAAATGAAGCAAAAAGTTTTTTATTTATCATCCAGTATGGTTACCTTCCTATACTGTAAAAAATTCTCATTTTTCTTTTTGGTTGAAATTTTGCATCTTAATAATTATCGTTAAATAATGTCCAGTTTTTGATGCAAAGCATTGTTAAATAAATTTTGTTTCCTAAGGATTTTTTTTCTGGTTTTCATTGTTAGAGTTGTTTTAAATTTTGTTGTCTATATACATAAAACAGTTCCGTAACTGACTGATTGACTGACAGATAATGCACTGACCAAACCGCTGGACCTAAAGGGCTGAAATTTTGCATGGCGATTCTTCTTACAGTGTAGGGGTGCACTATGAAAGATTTTTGAAAAATTCTTCTTAGATTTTTTTAAATTAAATTTTTAAACAGTTTTTGTAACATTCTTTATAGTTTGCATTTAAAATAATAATCTGAGGGTTATAAAATTTATATCACAAAAAAGATCCTAAAAATTCCTTTAAAATGAAATCTTTTTTCGAATCTTTACCTCCCTTTTCTGATTTTTGGTGAATTTTTAAAGATTCATTTTTAGAATTTAATTTATTAAATGCTGATCATGCGGTTTCTTTTCTTTTTGTGATACTTTAAACTAATTTTGCGTCATGTGCATGACAACGAAGTAAATTGTTAAAAAAATATTGAAATACGGTAAAAGAATTTAACCACTAGACTCATTGAGATGGAAATTTTTTAAGAATTTAATTCAAAATAGTATGTTGCAAATGCAGTAAAACTCCTGTATAACGTGATTTCATACAATACGATTTTTCACAACTCCTTTAAAAAAGTGCAACGACTTTATCCATAGAACAAAATTCCTGTATAACACGCTGAATGAAATGCAGGAATTTCCCTTTTAAACACTGTCCATCCATTTATTTTTAGGCACAAAGGGTTTTGGACAATTTGGATGAAGTAGTTAACACATGCCCCGTTGGATATCGCTGGCAAAATAAAGTTTAAACAGGATATATATATATTTTACATGATAAAAGTCTCTCTTAACTTTTTACCTTAACATCATTTGCGTTCTACAAGATTTTTACTTGTACAACATGATTTCCTATAATGCGATTTCATATAATGTGTAACATATCAATTTCATTATATGGGAGTCTACTGTGCTCCTGTTTATTATAACCTGTTGTTTCAACATATTTTGTTAACACTACCATGTTATTTTTAACTGATATGGTTTAACACATAATAAGGCATGTCATCTGCTGTGGAGAAAAGCAACATTGAGGTTAACTTGACTCATCTATATATATAAAACAGTTCCTTGATTGACTGACTGACAGATAACGCACAGACCAAACCGCTGGACCTAAAGGGCTGAAATTTTGCATGGCGATTCTTCCTATAGGGTAGGGGTGCACTAAGAAAGATGTTTGAAAAATTCTTTGTAGATTTTTTTAAAAATTAAGTTTTTAAGCTATTTTTGTAACTTTTTGAAGTTTGCATTTAAGATAATAATCAGAGAGTTTTAAATTTTATATCACGAGAAAGATCATAAAAATTCCTTTAAAGTGAAATCTTTTTCGAATCTTTATCTCCAATTTCTGATTTTTGGTGAATTTTTAAAGATTCATTTATAGAATTTAATTTATTAAATGCTGATCACGTGGTTTCTTTTCTTTTTGTGGTACTTTAAATTAATTTTGCGTCACGTGCTTGACAACAAAGTAAATTGACAAAAAAATATTGAAATACGGTAAAAGAATTTAACCACTAGACTCATTGAGATGGAAATTTTTTAGAATTTAATTCAAAGCAGTATGTTTTATGGATATTAAACATACATATTAATTGTATACATTGACTGTTGTATTCAATTTGAATATTTTCTGCTACATTATTTTGTCTATAAAAATATCCGTTACGATTTTTTTATAAATATTTTTTTTGGTATTAATTGTATACATTGAACGTTGTATTTATTATAAATATACAGTGGCTCCTAAACGTGTTCGTGCACTTGCGATTTTCAATGAAATAGGGGTCTAGCCATTAATTAAAATGAATATTTCAGAATGGGTATTTTATAATAAGATCTATAATCTATTCTTAACAAAACTACATGAGATATTTTAAAAACATAGTAAAACTTTATTTTTATGAAACCAATATTCAAAAAGTAACAAAAACTTTATCACACAAAAGTCATCGTACACTTGTAAAAATTCTCTACATATTAGTAAATATTCTAATTTTTCGTTAAATTAATATTTAGTAGGATATCCTTTAGCATCCACAACAGCTTTTAAACATCTGGGAATCGATTGCACTAGTTCTTTTGTAATTTCGGCATCAATGTTCAACCATTCTTCCATCATAATTGTTTTTAGTTCGCTTTTCATGTGATTGTCGTGTTTTCATACTCGAACCTCCAGTTCTCTCCAAATATGTTCTATTGGGTTTAAATCTGGCGATTGAGGTGGTGTTTTCAAAACTTGTGGACAATTATAGAGACACCAGATGCGAATGTTGAGAACCGTGTGCTTAGGATTGTTATGTTGATAAAAAACAAAGTTGTTTACAATACCCAAATTTTGAGCTGATAATTTTAAATTGTCTCTTAAAGTATTTATATAAACAGCATGATTCATTATGCCATCAATAAATACCAAATTACCTAGTCCTGATGCTGGCATGCACCCCACACAAGGACACCGCCATGCTTAACTGTTCCTACTAAGTTCTTGGGATTAAGTTCTTTATTTTTACTTCTCCATATAATTATACGCCCATCGGAACTAAAAATGTTAAACTTGCTTTCATCGGCAAATAAGACATAATTCCAATACGTTTGGGGCTTATTTATCATTGACAGTGCAAAGGAAAGCCTAAGCTTTCTGTTTTTCTCACTCACAAAAATTGTTCTACGGGCAGAATGCCCATGTATTCCAGCTGCTCTAAGAACTCGTCGAACAGTTTCAGGTGAAATTGAAGTAGAAAATGTTTCATTAAATTCTCCAGAAACTTTTACAGCACTCAAATGTGGATTTTTCACAAATTTTCTAATTATAAATGTCTGATCACATTTTGTTAACTTTGCCGGACGACCTTTTCTTACCTTGTTTTCAATCCGATTTCCTTCTTTAAAGCGTTTTATCACATACTGCACAGTAGAATGGGATAAATTAAGTAATTTAGCAATATTCTGAATTGATTTACCACTACTATGATGAAAAATAATCAATTTTTGAATGCTGTTTGTTGTTTCTTTACGACTACGAGCCATTTTTAAATCATAAATAGAATATTACGGAGTAGGCAAGCAAAAATTAAAGCCAAACGATATTTTAAATGCCACAACAATTCAAAAATAAAAATAAACTGCCAGACAATAATTTTAATTATAAATTTATCCGAAAATATTTCAGTGTATGATGACTTTTGTAAGATAAATTTTTTGTTATTTTTTTATTACTGGTTTCTTAAAAATAAAGTTTTACTATGTTTTCAAAATATTTCATGTAGTTTTGTTAAGAATAGATTATAGATCTTATTATTAAATACCCATTCTGAAATATTCATTTTAATTAATGGATAGACCCCTATTAAATTGAAAATCGTAAGTGTACGAACACTTTTGGGAGCCACTGTATATATTGTTTTGGCATCGATTGCATTGCATACATTGACCATTGTATTTAATTTGAATGTACTCCATAGCGAAGCACAGGTATCCAGGTAGTATGTCATAAACTGAAATGCAAGTGTGTGCACTTGTATTATTTTAATTTGAACTTTCTTTCTCTGTCTGTGTAGGGTGATGCTGATGATGAAGGTCTCCTAGCCGCAGCGGGATTTCACATGTCTGGAGCTCAAGAGGGTCATTCCGCAAAGGGCCCTGGTTTCAGTCTCAAGTTTTAATTTAACCTTACTGTACAAAGGACTTGTAAATATGTTTGTTTTTTTAATAAATTATGTTTTACATATTCATGTTTTACTGTCTCTTTTCAGATAGTACATTTAAACGGGGTCCAGGTGAACCCCTTGGGGATCAATGGAAGTTTAAAAAGGGTCTGTAGTATTTCAGGGGTCTATTGGGGTTCGATGAAAAATTTTTCTATTTTAAAATTTATTTTTGAGGAATGTAATTATTAGATAATAATATCCATTTTAATATGTATAAATACAGATTTGCATAGGGCAGAGTGATCCACCCTAAAGTTGAATGTCGTGATGCTTTTGTATATGTGTCGAATGAAATTATATTATAATTACATATAAGTCAGTATTTTTGAGGAATGTAATTATTAGATAATAATATCCATTTTAATATGTATAAATACAGATTTTCATAGGGCAGAGTGATCCACCCTAAAGTTGAATGTCGTGATGCTTTTGTATATGTCTCGAATGAAATTATATTATAATTACATATAAGTCAGTAAAATGGCTTAGTAAAATATATATAAGTAATATCGCCGACGGCAATCCAACCCAACCGGGTCCCGAAGTTTTTCTTTTTGTAATTCGTTTACCTGTCTTTTTTTTTAAAATCTCATGGGCTATCCACCTTCCCCTTGTAGGGGGAAGTGTATATTCATAAGTTCCTGCATAATATTCTTGATGTACCTTCTACAATAATAATCCGTAAATAATTTACTCGGGGCCCAATCTTGAAAGCCCAAAGGTGGGTTTTGTCGTGCTTCAGCCCATTTGCTACAATTGTATATACAGTGCTTTATAGTTTGTATATTGCCACACTCACAAAGATCTGTTTTAGCAAAAAATCTGTTTTGATAGACTCCTATACAGCCATGTTCAGTTATTGCTTGATTAACAAGGAAATCTGCCGACAGTCTTTTCGTAGAAACTCTAGGGAATACCTCAAATACTTTCCTTCCTACACTGCTTCTCTCCCAATTTTCTTGCCATATATTTATGTAATAATACTTAATTTTATTCTTAATCTGTTCTTTAGTTAATTTATAATTTCCTGTGATTTCATTCAGTGTTGTTGCTTGTTTAGCTGCTGCGTCTATCATCTCATTTTCATTAATGCCACAGTGGGCTTTAACCCAGTGTAAGTTTACTGCTATCTCATGACTTTCTATTAGGTTTTTTATATTTTCAATCCTATCTCCCTTAAAATAATATGCGCATATAGCTTGCAGTGTACTTCTAGAATCACTGTATATGTCGATTTCCTGTATTCCTTTACTTATAGCATCAGTGATGGCCATGTCAATGGCTTCAACTTCGGTGCTATAGGATGATGCATTATTAGGTAGACGTTTAAGTTTTGTTTCTTCTAAAACATTAAGGTTGTAACGTGTACACGCCGCACCAACCCCTTCGTTGGTTTTTGAGCCATCAGTGTAGTATTTAATGTTCGATTTTGATTCCATGTTATATGTCCATTCATATTTCCTCATTTCACGTACTTTCTTTAGAGGTCGACTTTTTGTTTCGCAATTCTGCGCGTTCAGTACGATGTCTCCTAATTTTATTTCTGATCCTTTATTGTAGATTTCATAGATATTCTTTTCAATTTTAGCTGTTAAGTCTAATGGTATGCATCCTGATAGAACGTGGAGTGCATCCGTCGAAACTGTTCTGTAACACTTAGTTAACATTATTAAGAATGGCCGTTGTATCTGTCTTAATTTTAAATCCATTGTACGTTTACCATTATACCATGACTGCACTCCATGCAATAGTATCTTTTCTATAACAGTTAAATATAGCTTTTTGACAATCTCAGGTTTCAAACCCCACGTACTCTTACTGACTCTATTGATACTGTGTTGAAATTTTAATGCCTTATCTCTAATATTATTCATATGAAAGTTAAAATTTAGCTTCTCGTCTAAATAAATTCCTAAGTATTTAATATGCTGATTGTATTTGATGTTCTCCCCTTTAAACTTAATCGTGGGTCTCCTTGTGACTTTCCCTTTGTGTGGTATTATTATGTAGTTGGATTTTTCGACACTAAATTGTAGTTGGTTTTTCTCTGCCCAGCTCGAACATTTTTCCATTATTGCTCTCGCTATCTCTGTAAATCTATATATAGCTTTACTCCTAAGCAGTATTACTATATCATCCGCAAATGCCTGTATTTTGTTGCCATCGCCCACATTCTCTAATAGCAACTCATTAATAATTAGTAACCACAGGATTGGCCCAATGGACGAACCCTGTGGTACGCCAATATTATATTCCCACTCTTGTTCATCATTTATAATTACAGTACGGTCATTCAGATAATCCATTATTATTTTCCTTAAGTTAGTATCCATTTCAGTTTTGTCAAGTTCTTCCTTTATTCTTTTTATTCTAACTGAATTAAATGCATTTTTCACATCCAGAGCAATTAAGCACGTATGGTAGTTATTCTCTTTGTTTTCTTTAATTTTATCAAAAACACTATTCAGTGCTTCTACTACTCCTCTATTCCTCCTAAAGCCAAATTGATTTTCAGACAATAAACTCAAACTTTCAAGATGTTCAGTCACTCTATTGGAGAGGATTTTATCCAAAACTTTCCCCAAAATGGGGAGTAGACATATCGGTCTGTAAGAACTAGGATTTGAGGGGTCTTTACCATCTTTGTGTATGTATACCACGCTAGCTTTTTTCCATTTACTAGGAAACTTTCCTTCCTGCCAACATTTATTGTATAACTTAGTCAAAAATAGGCTATCTATATTCCTGATCTGTTGAACTATACTCTGCGTAAATCCGTCAAAACCCGGGGCTTGTTCAGGCTTCAATTCTTGTATTACTTTTTCCACTTCAATATTTGAAATTAATTGCTCATCCTCAGAATTTACATAATCATAATTTATATGCTCGTCTTCTCGTTGAAAATGATGTGCCGCTAGAATTATTTTTATTTCTTCTTCTTTATACTTAATATTTCCTTCATTATCTTTCAAACCTTCTGGTGTGATTATTTTAGTATTTTTATTCTTTATCAAGAAGTATATATTACCAAATGTATCCTTAATTGTAACTCTTTCAACGAATTCATTAAATTTATCCCTTTTTGCCTTCAATATTTCTCTTCTATACTTAGCTCTCTCTAATTTATATTTAATTTGTAACTCAAGGTGTTTCTGATGTTCCATCTCCTTCTGATATAACCTTCTAAGAGCTCTTACCTTACTTCTTATTGTAGTCAAATTAGGATTCCACCAATATACATTTCTTCGTGGCTTTCCCCTTTTATAGCTACACTTTTTACATAACAAGTCTAAGTCGTAATTTAACTGTGATACGCATTCTTCGCTATTTTTATCTATTAATGCTTCCCTCCATTTCTCCGTTAATTTCCTAAGTTTAACCTGAAAGTTTATCCATTGGATATTTTTCATATCCCATCTTTTCCTGAAGTAATCTTCAGGAAAAGATGGGAATATATATTTATATTCGTTATATGGATATGGGAATATGTATTTATTATTCGTTATGGGAATATATATTTATAGTAAAATATATATTTATATTCGTTATGTTAGTTATTGTGACTATACGATAATAAGCAATTTCAAGCCAAACATTAAAAAAATTGTATCAATGCATCAAGCACAACGACCACATTATTTGAAATCGAACTTTTGTGCAATGACAATCTGTGTTTCTGAAATCTTGTTTATATTTGTGATTTTAAAAATTAAAATAGTTAAAAAATAATAAAACATAAACCTAATGAACCACTCTTTCTAATTTTTTATTCACATTCTTAGTCAAATTGTTATCTTTGAGTGTTTTATGTGCAATTATTAGTATTATAATTATGTTGTATGCTGTATATTATAGAGAAAAATGTGAGGGGATCAATGAAGAAAATAATGCCTCCCGCCTATGCCTTCCATTAAATTTATTCGCTTTAACAAAAACTGGTGATTTAAGAAAAAAACTCAAAGAATGCTTCAGTACAAATCAGATTTAAAATGGCAACAAAATTCTTGTTGTGTCAGGCGGTATACCTGAAAACCTTAAATAAGGCTCCGAGATCTAGCAATAACTCAATACACAAATAGGTAAGGCGCATTCATTCGCAGAAAAAACTTCTGGCCATTTCAAACCTTGCACCATCAGGAACAGGTATACCACTACAGAGGCTGTTCACACATTTTTTAGACGATGTATATTGTATTCGCAAAACTAAATTACATAAAATTCTTGTGTTTTAAATGTTCTATTTGACATCCCTTATTCTGAACTATCTTTCGACACCGCAATTTCCAGGATAATAATGCCTTTTGAAGTGTCAGAAGAGGTATTCTATCCCATTCCTCCTGAACAGCTTTCCAGAGTCCTGTAAGGGTTTTGGGACAACGTTTGGATAATGCAGATTTTAAAAGTCCGAAAGCACAAAAATCCATAGGTGATACATCGGGAGATTTAGTAGGGATATCGGTGAAGGGTATGGCCTTGATACCAGTTTTTTGTTCCATTTCTTTTAGGAAATTTACAGTGGATATTGATGTGTGACTGCTAGCTTTGTCCTGATGGAGTCTCACAGATTGATGGCACTGTGGGTAAAGCGATAGTATTTCATTCAGAAAAATTGGCAATAAAATATGTTCCTGATAGTATTTGGAGTTAATCTTGACATTTTTTTCCACTCTCTTTATTTTTAACTTGCCATTATAAGAAAAACCAGCAACAATCATGAATCCCTTAGAACTTTCTTTCGATTCTTTGAACCATGTACTTAAATTTTTTTCTCCCCTTTTATGATAATAAATGGCTCTTTTTTTTGTTGCAATCATTTAAATACACCCATCATTCATCTATTGTGACAATTGTTTTCCATTTTTCTTTGGATAAGTGTTTCTCATATAGAATTCTGCAGCGTGTCCTGCGTTCAGCGATATGATTTGGAAGAAGACTATGCACATTGCGTTTTTTCGCTTCCTTAAGATTTAAATCAACGTTTATCATTTTGTTTACAGTGGACACGGAGCATTTTAATGATTTTCCAACTGTCCTTTCACTAGGGGGATTTTCTTTTAACATTAAACAACGTACCTTTGCAGTAGTTGAAGATATCAGTTTTTTCCTTGGATACTTGTTTGGAATTTTTGTCCCACTTGAGGCTCCAATTTGACGTTTTTTTCCTTTCTTGTTGACGATATTACCTATCGACGCTTTAGATATCACAAAACCATGACTCTCACATCGTTTTTGGATAACGGAGTATGCATATTTCTCTTCGGAAAGAACATAAATGTAGCCTTCGAACCACTGTTTTGTTAAAAACGCCATTTTGAATAAAAACAAAACTTTCAAGCCGCAGATGATAATTTTGACTTTTAAAAACATAGTACAATTGCAATTATTTCTTTTGCAGCAAGCAATTTTTTATTACCGCTTACCAAAATCGTCTAAAAAATGTGCGAACAGCCTCTGTATTTGCGCCAACATAGCTTGGCGTCATGTGAGCAGTCCATGATCCGATTCGTCATCTGAGCCAATCCATTTCACTTGTGCTTTGATAAATGTAAAAATGTAACAGTTGTTCGTGTCTGGGCACTTGAATTCTGTGAGGTCAGAGGGGATGGGAGAAGGTACGAGCCTAACAGATGTCGGTCTAATTTGTGGTGCTGCCTATTTACTGGTATGGATTCAATCCCGGAAAGCCCTAGTTGCTGTGTCGGGCCCTGTCTGGTGCATTGGAAACAGGACACTGGAAATGTAACAGTTCTTATGATTTACAATCCTAATTTGCCAGAAATAAATGTTTCAAGATTCTCAACTTAAAATACTCCATTCGCTACAGGCATTATTGTATAATAGAAAATTATATTGTGGTATTTGGGTAAAAACAGATAGAATGAAAATCATAAAAATAATCATACGAAAAGGCTGAAATAGCAAGTTTATTTTCCAACATAATTCTCTTACAAAAATTATAACTTAACACAAAAATATACAAAATTCACCTGTACATTTAGTTTCATAAATTCATCTTCAATGTCTGCTTACGATGCATTCCCCCAGAGAATGCATAATACATGTAAACTTGAATTTTAAATAGTGATTTATTAGAGCATTATAAAATGCCATAACTTGCTTTATTTGTTACGTATTAATACTTGAATTATTTGTTGGATAAAAGGGTATTCGTTAAGATCGACATTTCTAATTTTCAGGAATCAATGTTTCGGGATTCATAATTTAAAATACTTCATTCACTACAGGCACTTTTAAGCATGCAAGAAAATAATTCGAAAGTAGATAAAATTGAAATCCATAGAAACACCGAGAGCACGAAAGAAAACTAAACTAAACTAAAGGCATTGTTTCGTTGTCAGTAGTGCCAACAATGCCAGAAGACAATGACTAGCTGTTGCATTAAACTAGGGAAAGTATTGCAGTAAACTAACTGTAAATAGCGAAGGAAACACCGAAAATGTCCATAAAACGAACTTTCTGTAGAGATAGATTGTAATGCAGCTCTCATTTTTAAAATATTTTTGAGGTATCAGTTAACACTAGATGCTGGTTAATCATTTATCTGTGGAATTACTGTAAAAGTCATTGCGAAAAATTCGCAAAAACCTTGTCGTAAAAAGTTGGGGACTGTTTTACTTGTTGCAGGTAATCGGACTCGACGAAAACGATGCTCGTGTCGTTCCACGTCGGTAAACGTTCCGGACCGAAAGACCATCGTCCAATTTTATTCAAGACGAACATCTCGCGGGTGGGCGAAGCTTGTCTGAACGGCATAACCAGAATGAGTTCCGAAATATCGAACAGGGCTTTGAAAGTATGTTTAAGGTTAGACTCGCGTAAATATTGGTGGAAATCATACACAGATCTTTTCGAAAAAGCACCGTGCGTCCGCAGCAGTTCCATTTCACTTTCTGTCTTCTGTTTACCGAAATCTATATCATAAACTTCCGAAAGGTTCTGTAAATGGTCAGTGGTACGTTCGAAACATCCCTCCTCTTCGAAATCGAAGAGACCACAAAAATGAAATTTATCTAATATGCCGTACCTCGCTTCAACTTCTTCGGCCACCCGTCTCACAATACCATTAAACAACGTAACATACCCGTATCCTTCCAAGCCGAATTTCTCCACTGCATCGAATATCAGATAATCGAAATCTTTAATCCGCACCAGTTTGAGATTGTTTACAAGTTCGGCCACCATCCCCTTGCCACAACTCCTCTCGGGTACGTCACTGCTCAGAGCTGCACTTAGACGAGAGGCCAGCTGGAAAAATTTGGTAAATAAAGCGAGCAAAAACACGGCCATCAAATCTTTAAGATATTCTCGAAATCCAAATGCTTTCGCAATATCGCCACCATCCCATTTAGAGTGGTTTGCTATGACAAATTCGAAGAACAGGTCAAAATGCTGTCGATTCTCGTGCACGTAAGTCAGAAATTCGGACGTTACGGACCAGTTGCCGGCACATTGTGATTTAACAGGGATATCTTGGAGTCTGTTTTCAGGCATGAAGTCGTTAAAGGCTGTACAGAGCTCGGAATTTTCACAGAAGTAAGCTTCCAGAGCCGCCATGGTTTTGAAAAAGTGTCCGCATTTAGGATCAGTCGATGCACACTTTTGTAAGACATAAGCAATGCTATGTGCATGCCACGGTATAAAGGTACAATGTTGGACAATGTTGATTTTCAGCATTCTACACAAAACATTTGTTTCATCATTAGGTAGTATAGCTCCGTCTAGAGATACTGCAATGCATTTTGTGCCAATATCGAATTCGTTTACTAGACTCTTAATATGTGTGTAAATAGAATCGACTGATGCACTGCTAAATACATGAGTGAATCCCAAAAATCTTTCGTTCACCGTTCCATCCTTTACGTATCGTAAAATCGATGAAATTTGTGTCTTTGATTTCACGTTGGAATGTTGACTAAGGATTAAAGACACGTATTTGCATGAACCAATTTCTTTGGCGATACTCGATTTCACGACTTTTGCAACAGCGTTAACCATTCGGACGACGACTTCTGGAGACTTTCGCATTAAGGCAATGGCATGATCTGAATCAGATTTGTTGAGACTGTCATATTTTCGCAATAACATCATTGTTCTTATGCAGTTATTTACTTCAAGTAAGCTAAGAACCTTGTCAGGTTCGTTGGGTGGCTGTTGCGCGGCCACAAGGCTGCACACAACATCTGTCAGGCGTTTCAAGGCTCCAGGGCTCTCAACAACAGTCTGGCCATTTTTTGTTTTCAAGTATTGATTGATGAAGGTTTGTAAATGGAACATCGCTTCGATATGTTCCGAGGTCTTTTCATGTTCAGGTGCTCCTCCTCTAAGCACGATCACATCCGAAACACCCGTTTTATTCCACGCTCCGGGAGGCTGAAATAACAAACAAGGCCAACAATAGAAGCTTCGATTAGTAACAGAAGCGGTCAACCACTGTATTTCATCGTATACTAACTGCGCCGAGTTACTCACATCTCGACAACGCCATACGAGTGTATCATAAGAACTTCCTTCATAATTTGTCGTATTCATTTCATTATCTGTTATGGCTACAGACATTTCTAAATGCGGTTTGGGTCTACCATCCGAGACTATCTTCTCTTTGTCTGTTTGACTACGAGATGCAAATGGTGCAGCTATCAATTCATCCACTGTTATCTTCATATCTACAGACATACCGATCGTTGAAATGGTTAAAAAAAACACACACTATAACAAAAAGTTAAAGACTGGGAAGTTCTAGTTGAATCACATTCAGTTAGGCCACGAAACGCCCTTCTATCAATCTGAGTCACAAACGGAATATTAAGACGCACGTGCAGCACTCGCCGATCGATCCGAGAGAGAGAGAGCAAGCACGTTGGATGCATCATCCTTCCCCCCCTCAAGTAGAATGTGGCACATACCCGCGATGACGTAACAGCCGACGCAAGTGCGTAGGGGAGAAAGACAAAAATGTGTACTCCTCATCTAGACAAGCGGTAGCGTTGCGAAGACCTTGAAGAAGTTTGAAGTAAACTTATGTCATATTGAATCGTTTAATTGAAGAAATGCTTTAAAACTTCTCTGCTTAGGAGATCGCTCGTAGGAGAGCACTAACAATGGTCACGGCACTAGCCTGAGCATGACTGGTACAACCATCTATCGGCTGACTTAGAAACTAAAAAGAATTTTTGTTTAAAATTAAATTTCGGCTTGTAGTTTGATTGAGTTACATACTTTTGTGGTAAATTTATCTGGTTTTAAACTGGGAGTCAAGCTTTGCTAGGGCAGACTAGCTCTTTCCCAACTGCATGGCACTATCAGTCAGAGGCATAGGCGTAGCTTCTAACTTTTAGGGGGGCACTTATTGAATTCCGTTAGGGCTCTCCTCCGCACATTGACCGCCTGGCGTCTTTAAAATATGAAATATTATGATTTTTTTTTTAAAATTGAATAACAATAGAATTGATGTTTGAGTAGTATTCAAAAATTATACAGTGAGAAAAATAAATATAGTATAAATAAAATGAGAAAAATAAATATAGTATAAATAAAATGAGAACAATAAATATAATATAAATAAAATGAGAAAAATAAATATAATATGAATAAAATGAGAAAAAAAATATAGCATCGAATTTTTGTTATGGATCATATCATTGTTAAAATCTATGTCAAGGCTAAAGACATAATCGGAATCTTCAGTTTCACGGTTTTGCAAACGCGGGAAAAAACACAGTTTGAAAAAGCGGGAATAATCCAACTTTCTTAAAAGTTTTCTACAATTGTCCGATTTTTAACTGAACTTCCATTAACGTTTTAATTTATTTCAAGTTAGTCGTTTTAATTTATTTTAATTTGTTTCAATCGTCCCCGTCGACGCTACGCCTATGGTCAGAGGTGATAAATTTTGAGCCGAAAAGGAAAATTTGAAAAATGTAACAAACAACAAATTTTAAATTCCGAATTCAATGATATTAGAAACTAGAGGAGTTCTTGTTAGAATAAGTTTTTTTTTCATATTTTAAAAAATTAAATTAAAGTGGAATATATTTCGGGAACATATTAAATTTAAGTCCAAATAAATAGCTACTCCATTGCTGATTTTATGCATGCATTGAAAGATATAAATAACAAACACTAGAATTGGGTATATTAATAGTTTCAAAAATAGACATAGGATTCAGTGTAGTATGACAAGAATTTTTTTGTCGTATTGAATTATATAATTAAAAATTTGCTAAAAATATGCTAATAATTTTCAAATCATGCTGTTTTTTAATTTTAATTTTCGTTCATTTTTAACTAAATGAAGTGCAAATGCATATTAATATTTAAATGGGAAGTTTTAGTCGCGTGAGATTTGCCAAAAATAAGTGCAAAACGTAAGAGAGACATTTGTTTATTATTTTTATGCAAATAAAATAAACCCAAAATTTACAGTTCCCCGATATTTAAAATAGAGTTTATAATATAAAATGTAATTGTAAATTGTAAGATGTGTGTAGTGTAATTGTTAAATGCAATAGTAAGTGCATTGGAGGCATATGAGCAAATTAATGCTTGAAATTAATTAAAAAAAAGAATGATTTAATTACTTTAGAAGAAATAATTATTATAAAAATGTTTACCAGTAAACCTGTTTGTTAATCGTTTGTAATACAATTGTACTATGTATGTAATGTAATTGTTTTAATGCAATAGTAAGTGTAATTATGTTTGAAATTGCATCTTAAATGCAAAATTGTAAGAGTAAGGTAATTGTATTGAAATTTTACCTTGAATGTAATTTGTGAGTATACAATGTAAATCGTAATTCAAAATTGCAATGTATCCATAATGTAGTGGTAAATGTTATTGTAATTGAAATGGTAATTGAAATTGCATCAAAAATGTAAAATTGTTAGTATATAATGTAAATTGAAATTGTAAATCGTAATATGTTATTAATGCAATGATAAATGTAATTGTAAGAGTAAGGTAATTGTATTGAAATTTTACCTTGAATGTAATTTGTGAGTATACAATGTAAATCGTAATTCAAAATTGCAATGTATCCATAATGTAGTGGTAAATGTTATTGTAATTGAAATGGTAATTGAAATTGCATCAAAAATGTAAAATTGTTACTATATAATGTAAATTGAAATTGTAAATCGTAATATGTTATTAATGCAATGGTAAATGTAATTGTAAGAGTAAGGTAATTGTATTGAAATTTTACCTTGAATGTAATTTGTGAGTATACAATGTAAATCGTAATTCAAAATTGCAATGTATCCATAATGTAGTGGTAAATGTCATTGTAATTGAAATAGTAATTGAAATTGCATCAAAAATGTAAAATTGTTAGTATATAATGTAAATTGAAATTGTAAATCGTAGTATGATATTAATGCAATGGTAAATGTAATAGTAACAGTAAGAGTAATTGAAAGAGCACCTGAAACGTAAAATTGTATGTATATAATGTAAGCTGTAATTGTAAATTGTAATATGTTCACAAGCGACTTTAAATATGCCGTACAGAGGCTGTTCGCACATTTTTTAGACGATTTTGGTAAGCGGTAATAAAAAATCGTTTGCTGCAAAAGAAGTAATTGCAATTGTACTATGTTTTTAAAAGTCAAAATTATCGTCTACGGCTTGAAAGTTTTGTTTTTATTCAAAATGGCGTTTTTAACAAAGCAGTGGTTCGAAGGCTACATTTATGCTCTTTCCGAAGAGAAATATGCATACTCCGTTATCCAAAAACGATGTGAGAGTCATGGTTTTGTGATATCTAAAGCATCGATAGGAAATATCGTCAACAAGAAAGGAAAAAAATGTCAAATTGGAGCCTCAAGTGGGACAAAAATTCCGAACAAGTATCCAAGGAAAAAACGGACATCTTAGACTATTGCAAAGGTACGTTGTTTAATGTTAAAAGAAAATCTCCCTAGTCAAAGGACAGTTGCAAAATCATTAAAATGCTCGGTGTCCACTGTAAACAAAATGATAAACGTTGATTTAAATCTTAAGAAAGCGAAAAAACGCAATGTGCATCGTCTTCTTCCAAATCATATCGCTGAACGCAGGACACGCTGCAGAATTCTATATGAGAAACACTTATCCAAAAGAAAATGGAAAACAATGGTCACAATAGATGAATCATGGGTGTATTTAAATGATTGCAACAAAAAAAAAGAGCCATTTATTATCATAAAAGGGGAGAAAAAAATTTAAGTACATGGTTCAAAGAATCGAAAGAAAGTTTTTCTAAGGGATTCATGATTGTTGCTGGTTTTTCTTATAATGGCAAGTTAAAAATAAAGAGAGTGGAAAAAATGTCAAGATTAACTCCAAATACTATCAGGAACATATTTTATCGCCAACTTTTCTGAATGAAATACCATCGCTTTACCCACAGTGCCACCAATCTGTGAGACTCCATCAGGACAAAGCTAGCAGTCACACATCAAAATCCACTGTACATTTCCTAAAAGAAATGGAACAAAAAACTGGTATCAAGGCCATACCCTTCACTGATATCCCTACTAAATCTCCCGATGTATCACCTATGGATTTTTGTGCTTTCGGACTTTTAAAATCTGCATTATCCAAACGTCGTCCCAAAACCCTTACAGGACTGTGGAAAGCTGTTCAGGAGGAATGGGATAGAATACCTCTTCTGACACTTCAAAAGGCATTATTATCCTGGAAATTGCGGTGTCGAAAGATAGTTCAGAATAAGGGATGTCAAATAGAACATTTAAAACACAAGAATTTTATGTAATTTAGTTTTGTGAATACAATATACATCGTCTAAAAAATGCGTGAACAGCCTCTGTATAAGCTTATCGCTGTGGTCGGCGAAACCTTGAGAGTTGTCAAAATTTGCCTCTTTTTTTTGTTGTTGTTGTTTGTTTGTTAATGTTTCATAATTTTTTTATTTTTATTTACTACTACTAAAAAATTTTCATCGGGGGTCGAGTGATTTTTTATTTAAAGAAAGTGGGTCGCGTGTCGTATAAAGTTTTACGAAGCGATAAATCCCAAAGGTCCGGAGCGGCACTGCCTGTGCGTTCTTCGGACATCGTGTATGAAGACATAAAAATGAGAAGGAAAAATACATTTTCTCACACAGACACTGTCGTCTGCTCGATAATTTTTTTAAAGGTGTGTGCAGTGTACGTTTATATGGAAAACGCAAGCTGATATTAATTTTCTAATTGTTTTGTTGTTGTGAATTAATTGTAGGAAAATTTTAATATAGTTAATAAATGTAAGTTAATAAATAAAAAAATTATTACTTATCTACAAATAAGTTATAAAATTATTTACAAAGTATATATCTATACATTAAATTATTTTAAAATTTATTTAAAGATTATATAATTATAAAGTTATTTATTACAAAAATATTTACAAAAGTTAATAAATAAATAAATTATTTAATAAATGATTAACTTATTTATAAATTAGTTATAACTTAAAATATTCTACAAATTTTATTTATAAAATTTAAATTATTATAAAGTATATATTTATACTCTATATTATTTATAAATTTATTTTAAAATTATTTATTTAAAAAAATTATCTTTAAAGTTAACAACAAAACATACTTATTAACTTGTTTATAAATTTATTAATAAACAAATTAGTTAATAAAAAATTATTTTATTTATTTATTTTACAAATGCCACACACTACAAAAAATAGCACCTATGCCATCAGTGCACGTGCTCTCCAATACTTCTCAACAAGATCAGTAAAACGTTTTAGTTTACTGAAACGTTAATAAAAAATTATAAATGAAGTTCAAATAAATAAATATTTTAAGAATTTTTTAAAAAGAATATTATATATATATATATATATATATATATATATATTGTGATGGTGGCGGACCCTCTACTTAACACCCGGTATTATATATGAAAATATGGTGAAGTTTCTTTTCAGTTTTGAATGTTTACCAGAGGCGATTCTGTAGAATTCAGCAGTGAATTCTAAAATAGCGGTGGTCATTATGCTTGGATCACTGCGGATGAAAACCGAGCGCATTTAATATAAGCGCATTTTATATGGAAATGTTTATGTATATGTATGTGTGTATATATATATATATATATATATATATATATATATATATATATATATATATATATATATATATATATATATATATATATATATATATATATATTGTAGTGTGGTAATGTTTTTTTTTTATACCCATGTTCTTGATTAGTGTTTTTATATATTGTTTTGTTATTCTCTATCACACGATGTGTAATGTTATGTACTGATGATATGTAAGGGATCTGGTTTTCTCTCGATTTGAGGAAACTTTAGGGATATTAAATTGAATAGGCATAGCCTCTCCATTTGAGACAAAATGGCGTCGTTTTTGATATCAGTCACGCGTCATGACGCGGGATTTAGCGTCTACCGAGAAATTGCAGGGTTCCGGGAAAAATGTAGAGTTCAACGCCCGGCAAATGCCTTCGCGCAAACCCTCAATTTAAGTGGATTCGCCATGATAACGCGCGCGAGCGAATTGGGGCTCTAGAAAGTGGAGGCGAGGATGGATGCAGAGATGGCTCCCCCTGGGGAAGTGGTCTGGTACTAAGCTGATATTTAAGGGGGATACAAGAGAGCTCGAGGCGGTTTTTTGACAAAAAATTTTAATGGTGAGATAACGGACGAGAAGGTGGTGACCGACCGAGCATTCCGGTCTGCGAAATTCTGCGACGAGGCCTGCATCGCCCGGATGGACCACGAGTCGAGATTTTTCAATTTATCCTGAGCTAAGCTGTAGACCGGACAAAAAAAATTGATACGACGTGATGTTACCTGCAAGCCCCTCCAGTTGAAATGCGAGGCTGCCCTGCTATCCCCCCCCCCTGGCTCACTGAAGAAGCAAGCCGTTCTCCTGACTCGACACCAAACGCCTGCTGGTCTCCCCTGAAATGAGCACGTCTAAGACTGCGAAGTACTCCTGATACAAGAAACCTGTGCCAGTGACCTAATAAACCTTTCCCCTCCACGAGATTCAGAAAGCGCAAGAAAGACCCCTCTGTTCAGGACATTAACCTCCATACTCCAGCGCATCGAATGACGAATCCACTGGGAGCCCACAGTAGATAAGCATATCCTTTTTCGTTATTTTTACTGCCCTTATAATATAATTACCTGTTTTGTTAAAAAAAGGGGGTGTCTTAATGGGGAGAGAATCAGATCACTTTAATTAATTTATATACATAAACTGTCATATCAATGATGATAGAGATTCTATTACTGTTACGGGTAAAGTCTGAGTGCATTTCAATGAGCATGTAGTAAATATTTATTGTAATTTTATGTTAACTTAGTTTTTTTTGTCTCATTAAATTTGCATATGGGCCCATAACTACAGGTTTCAGTGAATATTCTTTCACACCAATCATGACACACCACTAGACCACATCAACTGTCCGGAACCACCTGGATGTTAATAATGAACTATTAATTGCTTTAATTGTTTATTAGTCGTATTGACGAGGAGCGATACGACAATTCCAGGTAATCAATCAAGAGGCGTGCCAGCTATCTAGTAAACAGATGACCAGTAAACCGATGACAACCAGGACTGGAAGTGCAAGTGGTTTCTGGACGAGTTGTTCCTGAGGTATGCAGTGGAAGGAGAACCGGTTTGGACTGGTGGATCGTCTATGCAGGCCAGAGGAGACAGGGACAGACGGAGAGAGACAGAGGTCGGGTGTGGACGGTGGTCGACTTTGTCTCGGACGAGCGGTTTGCGTGTGCGGAGAAGCCACGTGGAAGAATTGTGATTTGTTTGGCCGGGGTGCCTTACAGGTGAATTATTGATTTGGCGGGAAGCCATGAATGCACTGGAGGTGCAAAACTCAAGAGTTAATGTACATAGTTTGTAAATACGCTAAAGAATAAATGTGCTTTTTTTACGTTCCTTAATCCAGCGTATTCTCGGTGATTTCTGAGGGAACCGGGTGGCTGAGGAATTAGCCATAGTTCGGCGCGCTATCGAAATAGACTAGGCAGGGAAGTCGAATTGCCCCAGTTTATGATAGCTGGTGGCAGCACCGGTGGGATCTTACGTATGTGTTTGCGAAATACGTGAGGATCCACGGAGGAGGCGAAGCAGTGGCGGAACTGGCGAGGATAGCCAAGGGAATCCGCCGATGCAAACAGTCAACTAGAACCTGCGGAAAATACTAACAGCCGAGACGGGTAGCCAGACGGAAGTTGTTCAGGAGAAGTGGAACCCGTGCAAGAAAATTCGATCAGCGTGTACAGCTGGATGCGACAGCAGGGGAGGTAAGCTCATTTGAAATCTTCCAAAGAGGTCTGCGCGATAATTGTCGAGGGGCAGTAAATTGTAAGGGTTGGAATTAGTGACTGGTTGGAATTAGTCTAATAATTCAGGGGATTTAGAAAGATAATTTCAACACTTCTTTGAGAAGTACATAAGTTAAACCAGTGAAGGTTTAGTGAAAATAGTTCGAGAAGAACTAGTGTGAAATCCTGATAGAGATCGGGTAAATGTAGTAGTCTTAGTAGACATTAGTAGTTAGTTTTTTCTAAAAGTGATTTTGGGTAATCAAAACATTGTGAGTAAATCCACAGGGAATCTCACGGGCACGTGTTGTGCGGAAAAAAGAAGAAAAGTGTTTTCTTTTGGGTTTAATAAATAGAAAGTGTTTAATGAATTGAATTTGTGCGAGTGTTTGTAGGAAACCGCACAGTGCACAGGAAAGTACTCAGTGTGGGACAAAATGCTGAATTCAAATAGCATATTTGTATTAGTGTTGTGATTCTAGAAGTGTATAAGCAATTTGAGTTTTTAATGTTATATGTTTGATAATATATTGTGATACATGTCTTAAAGATTTTAAACAGTTTAGTATAGTGTGAGATATGCTCCAGTTATTTTAAACGTTAACATTAAACACTGTGATATATGTTCTAGTTATTATTATGTAATTTGATAGGATTGCTTGTGATTAATTGTACCAGTTTATGTGTATAATTGAAAGCTCAAAGATGACAATATTTTGTGTCGTTATATCTAGTACCTGTCCTATATTTCTGTGTTAAGTAGGGCAAGTGAAATTACATGTGTATTTCTGTGAGTGTATTGAGTGTACGGCATTAGGTTAGAAATAAGATATTGTGATTTCTGTGAATACAGTGGTAAATCTTTTAGTTTGGAAAAATGGAAGTTCTTCTAATTAGACAGACTAAAATTGTTCTTGTGGCTTTGGCCGATAATTTGGACGTTGAGGCGTCGATAAATGATAAAAAAATAGTAATTGTCCGACGAATCATGGGAGCGGAAAATTACAGTGAAGTAGGGACCAAGGCGTGTCTAGAAGGAATTCTTGAACAGAAAGAAAGGGAAGCGAGAGAAATTAGGGAAAATAAAGAAAGGGAGCGAGAGAAATTAGGGAAATAAAGAAAGGGAAGCGAGAGAAATTAGGAAAAAGAAAGAAAGGGAAGCGTGTAAAATTTGGGACGAGAAGTATAAGCAGATGAATAGGGCCTATGAAATAACATTGATAAGAAAGAGAGAAAGTTTAGACGTTAGTCAGAAAGCCATAATAGACAATATTTTCGAGGTTTTCGAGTCGAATAAAGAATTCTTTGGGAGACATGATAAAAGAATCTTCGAGAGACTAGAATACGACCTAGACTGCGAGGCGAAATATGCTTTAGTTCAATCAACTAGAATTATTAAAGAGAGGGAATTAGAGTACCTGAGGGTAAAATTACAGGCTGTAAATTCCTATAGAGAAGTTTATATTCCTATAGAGAAGCCGGAGTCACTCAAATTGAGAAAAGGGCCGAAAGTCAAATCGAGGGAAAAATTTGCGTGAAGCAAAAGGTTGAATCTCTGGGTAGAGAAAAAAAGGTGGAGAATGTGTTAGGAAATTTCAGCGGGGGGAAGCTGGGAATTTCGGAAGCGCAAGTACTCGAGGCAAAATTAAAAATAAGGAATTCTGTAGCCAGTTGGTTGCCGGAGATACTTTGAGCAGTTTGAGGGAAGTGCGGGGAAAACAGGAAACCCTTTTAATTGAACAATCAGGCGTAAATTCGGGTGTAGAAAATATAAGTGAAATAGATAACTCGCTCTGCAAATCCTTGAATGTAGAGACAGTTGGGAAAATGAATGTAGATTTGTGTGAGGAAACTAGCCCAGATAGAATGGAAATAGATAACTCGCTCTGCAAATTCACGCATGTAGAGACATGTGGGAAAATGAATGTAGATTTGTGTGACGAAAGTAGCCTAGATAAAAGGAATTTGTCTGAAAGCGACTCTAACATTTGTGATCTCGAAGTGAGAAAAGTTAGTTTCGTTGAGTCAGCAGAGGTTTTAGAGGACTCGAATCCCGAGTTTTGTGTAACTGACCGCACACAGAGGGGGATGGACCTTTGTCCGAGAGTCAATTCATCAGGTTCTTTTCAAGTGGAAGGGACTATAAGTGCGTGTCAGGATTTGATGAATGTAGTCGAAAAAGTTGAGCCGAGAGACGGTTTAGAAATTGCTCCCCAGGGATTAGACAATGGCGTTCGGGAAAATACGGACCGCGAAAGGGTCGAAAGTCCGTCTAAAATGGTTGGTCAGATTTTGACGGAATTTAGGGGAAACCTAAACAATGGTGCGGATGTGGAGAGAACCCCTGTAGAAAATAGAAGGACAGCGATTCCAAGTAGGAACATTTTTAGAGGGAGGTTACCTAAGATTGGGATACTCCATTGTAATGAGTTCAAAGGGAAATTACATCCGGTAGTGATAAGGACTAAACATCGCCGCGAAAAGGCGAGTGGAATAAAGCGCAAGAAAGCGAAGTTTAAAAGATTTTGGAGCTTGAACAAAACTAGCGAGAAAGGTCCGGTAGCTAGAAAGAAGCCGAATTGCGTAAGACATAGACAAAAGGCGGGACGCCAGGGTTTTGTCAAGTTCAAGAAGAAATTTAAGGGAGGACAACATTCTGTTAAATTCAAAATGAAAATGGGTATAAAATACTCAGAAAGGCAGCCTAGCAATTTCGGGAGACCGAGGAAAAACCGAAGGTTGCAAATATTCGCGAGGGTGAAGATTAATAGGCAGGATGAATTAAGGGAGCCGTATGACAGGGTTTCCACGAAAATTCAGCGAAATTAAGCGAGATGCTACGAGGAGGGTTCAAATTTAAAGGAATCAAGTTTGGGAAATTTTAAATTCTCAGATGAGATTTTGAGGGTCAGGGGAGAATTTAATGCTCCGAGGTAATTTGAGTGAAACAGTGACCCAGAAATGTATGTGTAATAATTATGCGTATTATTTTTTTTGTATGATTTTATACCAGAAAGTTGAATTTTAGAAATTGTAGTGTATAATCTTTTATGTGATGATTTTTGTGAAGTTTAAAGTGCATATATGTTGGTAAAATATGACCAGATAGTTTGAGAATGGATTTAAGAAAATTATGTATATTTTCTTATGTTCAATTAGTATAATGATTTTGTTTTGGTAAAAGGTCCTAAGACGCTTTTTGTGTAAGCCGGTGGAAGGTCTCAGAAAGGCTTCATTAATGTACTGCAATACAATTTTGTTCTTGTTAGAAAAGGAACCAAACGAGTGAGTTTATTTTGACTCTATGTCAGGAAATGACGTTAAAAACACCTAATGGAATTGTGGAATCCTAGTGTAGAAATAAATGTGGGCTCAACTGTGAGTTTCGGTTTCCTGGCCAATCGAGTGGAAAGAGGCCGTTTGAGTCACACGTTTGGATAGGAGAAATTATGTTCCGCGGGTTACAGGACCAACAGAACGTCGAATAGTTAATGATGTTGTAATGCCGAATGTTTAATGAAATAGTAAGAATTACATAACTAATATTTAGCAAGAAATGTAAGTTTAATTTTGCCCACTATATTTGGTAATCGTTATCCACGATGATGTGTTTTCGCTTTAAGAGAAGTTTACCGAGCAATTGTGAAAATTTTAATTGGTTGACGTTGTGATCAATGTATGTTGTGTTAACTGTGTTTCTTTGAGTAATGTTTCTTTGTTTAATGTGTCTTTGAGTTTGTTTCATGTTGTTGCAACTATGTTAACATATAGTCGATAATTGAAATATGGTCGAAATTGTGGTAATGTTTGTAATTAAGTTAAGATTTGAGTAATGTATTGTTGTAGTAGCTATGCTAAAATATGTTAAATGAAAATGCTTAATGTGTTGGTGAATAGAAGCTAAACGAGTTAGGGTACGTTGTCGGCTATGACAGGCCGAAAGGTACTGGTGCTAACCGCCCTTAAGTTTATAATTGAACCGAGAAGGTTATAGGCAGATAAGGTAGCCTTGAGACTATGTTTTGCTGTTTTCAGTATGAAATTGTTAACGTAAGTTTCTTAGTGAATTATGAGCATTTTGTTTGTCTTAATCATGTTTGAATTTATTATGTGTTTAGGTAATGTAATATCAGTGTAATGATTATTTGTATCTCTTACTGGAAATTGAATTGATGTTTTTCACTCCCGAAAAGTATTCGGAGTGCAGGTTTAGGAATGATGTGTCCCAGACTGAGTGCAGTTTAGGGCTTTTCGTGGGAAATTTCTAAAATAGGCGGAATTGACCGTATTGAGAGTTAGGGCTGAAGAAAGCCAAATGGTATTGACCTCTTTGGAAATCTTTTGTGTGGACATACCTAAAGGGACCTACCGAACTTTCCATTAGACTTTTTTATGTATAAAAAGGCCTTTAAAGGGGGGGAGGAGCTGTGATGGCGGCGGACCCTCTACTTAACCCCCTGTATTATATATGAAAATATGGTGAAGTTTCTTTTCAGTTTCGAATGTTTACCAGAGGCGATTCCAGGTACTCAATCAAGAGGCGTGCCAGCTGTCTAGTAAACAGATGACCAGTAAACCGATGACAACAGGACTGGAAGTGCAAGTGGTTTCTGGACGAGTTTTCTGGGTGCCTTATAGGTGAATTATTGATTTGGCGGGAAGACATGAATGCACTGGAGGTGCAAAACTCAAGGAGTTAATGTACATAGTTTGTAAATACGCCAAAGAATAAAGGTGCTTTTTTACGTTCCTTAATCCAGCGTATTCTCGGTGATTTCTGAGGGAACCGGGTGGCTAGGAATTAGCCATAATTCGGCGCGCTATCGAAATAGACTGGGCAGGGAAGTCGAATTGCCCCTGTTTAGGATAATACAGTTGGTTCTCTGTTTAACGACTTTCAAGGGACCGTGAAAAATCGTCCTTAAGTAGAGATCGTCTTTAAACAGAATTTGTGAAAAAATAACATTTCTCTTCACACTTTACAGGCTTAGGACTGTCAATATATTTCTTAATATATTGGCGTGTTTAAAAATGTTATTTTTATTATCATCATTATTTTATTCACAAAAAGTTATTTTAAATTACATTGAAAAAAAAGAGTAAATAAGGCCCGTCTCATCTGCATTGAATATGTTCTTCTCATCATATCCATTTAATATCCCCTTCAGCACTATTTTCCAATTATCCACTATTTTTTCATCTACGGAGCCACTTTCGCCAGATATGCTTTTAAATACAAGCCCACATCTTTCTTTGAACTTTGTTAGATAACCAGCCGAAGCCTGAAAATTTTGCATTCCAAACTTTTCTGCCAGAATAATAGCATTTTCTTTAAATATCACTCCGGAAATTGGAATGTTAGATGCTCTTGTTTGATGAAACCATTGCAGGACTGCCTTCTCAAACTCTTCTGATCGGCCACATTGAATTTTCTGCCGTTTGGATTTGGATCCCAAACCAAATTTTTGTGCTGCTTCAAGAATTTTCTCTTTGCTTGCTAAAATGTCTTTCAGAGTATACTCGAGTAGCTGAAATTGTCTTGCGAATTGGACTTTTGTTATTCCAACACTTTCTTCCCAGTTTTCAATAATTTTCACTTTTTCGTGTAGCGTAAGATGCTTTCGCTTTGATTCCATTTTGCTCTGCTCACCTAGTATTCGTACTGGAATGAGCTCCTACACACAACCATGAATTCTCTAAACATGAACACATGCTTCCCAGAAGGAGTGAGAGAGGGGTGCTTTTGGACAGTTCGTAAATCACATGACAACATGGTAGGTACAATAGAGTGATTCCACACACGCACTAAGAAATTCGATCCACCAGGGAAGAACGTTCGATCTTCCGAGAAACAGTAATCCCCCCCCCTCCCCCGGTTTTTTCCACTGCAACAAGTCTATGATTGCAACAAACATAAAGGAAATTCCGGGTCTGTTATTGAAACCAAACTCCCCCATAGAAAGTAACCCTCCTGTAGATAAAATGTTGAAGAAAAAGTTTATCATGTAAGAAAAATCGTCGTTAAATAGAAACAAAATCGTCTTAAAATAGAATTTTTTTACGTCGGAGGGACCGGGACCGGGAAATATCGTCTTTAAATAGAGATTGTCGTTAAGTAGAGCGTCGTTAAACAGAGAACCAACTGTATATATATATATATATATATAAATATATATACATATATATATATATATATATATACATATATATATATATATATATATATATATATATATATATATATATATATATATATATATACATATATATATATATATATATATATATATATATATATTTATATATGGTTAATAATATATATATATATATATATATATATACAGGTGACCCTCCTATAACACGGTAGATAGGTGCATAGAAAATGCCGTGTTGTGTGAAACTGTGTTATAGGAGACCCAGAGATAGTACAAAAAAGGGGGTTACGTTCCGAAAACCTATTATAAACAATTTTTTTTTAATTGTTAAAATAAGAAAGTTAATTTTTATTAAAAATATAAATGTATGTATAACACAAAACGTAAAGAAGCAAAAAATATTATTTTCATTTAATGCGACATTAATAAATTTCTTCCTCATCTCTGCTAAGTACAATCAAACGAGAACGTGTTTTCGGTTGAACGATATCACCTTCACTTTCAGAACCTTTTTCTTCATTTAGATTTTTGGCACCTTCTATCGTCTTTAAAAAATCTGTCATTTTGGTTTGTTTGCTGGTTCTTACAAGGTCATTGTAGATTCACGGTATGGAGAAAGACAATTATGCAGCTCCCTTTTGAATGTTCAGCTTCTTTCGGCGGAAGGGTCTGCATTCAAGAAAAATGATTCAAGATTTTCGGCTAAGCTTAGGCCTTCTTGTAATTTTATAGAGTTATCAATGAATAAATTATAATTTGTTTATACATTTTCATGTAAAGCCCCAATAGTTAATTATTTCTTCCCGTCATTATTTTAAGGTAATTTAGTTTTTAAATGAGTTAAAACAAAAATCATGATATCTAGTGCCGTAGAAGTACAGTGTTGTACAAAAAGGTTTTAGCAATTTTTTAATCGTGTTAGAGCGAAACCGCGTTACAGGTTGCAGTGTTATACGAGGGTTCCCGCAATTTATCCTACCGTGTTAGAGCGAAACCGTGTTGTAAGATGCCGTGCTGTAGGAGGGCTACTTGTTTATATATATATATATATATATATATATATATATATATATATATATATATATATATATATATATATACATATATATACAGGGCTAGATTTGAGGCGGAACGGCGTTCCGGTACCTCTCTTTATCAATAATTTGGAATACCCACCCACACACCCCGGAAGGTTACCGTTCCGGCACCTCTATTTCTAGAAATCTAGCACTGTATATATATATATATATATATATATATATATATATATATATATATATATATATATATATATATATCTTTTAAAATTTATTAACTAATTATTTAAACCGACCGAGAGTCTAACTTCGTGCACTGAACACACGATATTTCCATACATTTCACAGATTTGGGCAGGGCCGCTGTCGAAATAGTTACAATTTTTGACATTAGATGGCGGAACGAGACCTTTTCCATGACTACTCACTTACGGAAAACGAGAACGGTTTTTTAGTGTTTTAAAAATTTGAAGTCGTTTTTTTCCTGTTTTTTGAAGTCGCTGTTCTTTTTTTTCCTATCCTATCCTACATGTAGTCAACATGTCATTTATTCGTACGTCATTAAAAAATTCATAAAAACGCAATTTACATTCTATTTAATCATGTGCGAAGTATTCAATCAATAGTTTTAAAATACTATCGACAACCTTTGGAACAAAGGTAAGACTAACTTCTCATTCTTTATATCCTATTCTTCAAGTATTCATTCATGTGGTCCGTCGAAACCTGAGCTGTCATGTGAAAATATTAAATATTATATATGTATAGATATAAACTTTAAATCGAAAAATACGGTTTACATACATTCTATAGATAATAAATCAAAACAGTAGTTTTACTCTGTTATACAATTATAGAAAATGGTTCCTAAGCTTTCAAAGAATTTAGTTAAATTTGAATTCTTAGTTAAAGAGATCGAAGCCTTTAAAAATAAAATCTAAACTGTGATCAAGAACAATCACGTATAACTGTATTTAAAAAGAAAGTTGAGTCATTTCAACAGTCTCTAAAAGATGTATTTAATGAGTTGACACTGGTCGAATGTGGTGACAAGTTTGATGGATATATTAGATATCAAGACAAATTATTAAATTGGGTCATTGACCTTGAAAGCCGTTCTACAAAGCAATCGGAGAACGCAGGTTCGGAAACCGAAATTTGAGATATGATAAGCAAACTGTTCTAAAGTTACCGAAACTTGAAATTCCACATTTCTTCGGTAATTTTGAAACGTGGATTTCATTTAACGAATTATTCAAGTCATCAATTCTCGAAAATATGTCATTAAATGAAATAGAAAAATTTCAATATTTGCAATCATGTGTTCATGGCGATGCCGCCAAATTTATTTGTGGTTTCTCAATCAAGGCAGAAAACCTAAAAAACTGCTGGGAAATACTATCGAAGAGGTATGAAAATAAAAGACAGTTGGCAGTGAGCCAAATAAATAAGATATTTGGCGTGAAAGTAATGAAAGCTAATAATTCTAAAACGCTACTCGAGATTGTGGACACTTGCAATGAAGCGGTTAGAAATTTAAATACATTAGGGTTAGAGTCAAATAAATTGAGTGATTTGATGCTAATAAATTTTCTAATTTCCAAAGTCGATGAAACAGTGAAACAACGGTGGGAATTAACGTTAGACAACGACAAAATACCTGACCTTGAAGATTTCAAAGCTTTTATTGAAAAGGAGGATAGAAGCTTAAACGAGGTAAAATTCAGTAAGCCGGAATTCAGAAGGGTACAGAGTAAACCAATTGATATTGTAAAAAAATCTCATATAAATAATGTTCTTGTAAAATCTAATGAGTGTATTTTATGTAAGCATGGATTGTTTCAGTGTAAAACCTTTAATTCTATTTCGGTAACTGAACGTTGGAATATTGTAAATGAACACAAACTATGCCAAAATTGTCTAAGCCAAAATCATACACTTGCAACATGTCGTATAGGCATGGGGTGTAAAAATTGTACAGAAAGACACCATACTTTGCTTCATATTTATATTCCAAATGCTAACGACAATAGTACTAATCCTATTGTTACGGTATCAAATAATTCTTATTCTGAATCCAATATGCAGTGTAATGTATTATCCACAGCTATCATTAGAGTTAAAACTAAATCTGGTCAAATGATTAATTGTCGTGCATTAATTGATAATGCAAGTCAAAATTCACTGATATCAAGGAAATGTGTTGAGCGACTTCAATTGCTATTAGAAAATACTACTCATCGTTTGATTGGCATAAATAACACTGCGGCAGAAGCATCATTATTCTTAACTGAATTCGAATTCTCTTCACATTTTTCAGCTGACCCATTTAAGGTAAATGCCTTAGTAGTGGCAAAAGTTACTACTTCCCTACCAAATTTCAACATTCAGAATAATAAGTGGCAACACATTCAAGGCCTTGTACTTGCAGACCCATCATTCTACATTTCAAGTGAAATTGATATTCTTTTGGGAGCAGATATTTTCTTATCATTAGTTAACGGTTTCCCAATAATGGGACCTAAAGGTACGCCATCAGCTTTGCCTACCAAATTGGGACATTGGTTATCGGGAATGGTAAATTCGCAACCTCAACAATCTTCTCTTGTGTGTCACACACTGATGAACATTGAAAACACATTAAAGAATTTCTGGGACATTGAATCAATAGGTCAATCAAGTCTACTGATGAGGATGAAATGTGTGAATCAATATTTATCAAGTCTCATACGAGAAATTCAGAAGGAAGATACGTGGTTAAACTTCCATTTAAAAGTAATTCTAGCCTAGGGGATAGTCAAGAAAAGGCAATGAGAAGATTTTATTCACTTGAAAAGAAACTACGAGCAGACGAGCAATTGAAAATTAATTATATCAAATTCATGGAGGAATATCAAAAACTTGGTCACACGACTCTGCTTAACAATTCAACTACTGGCCAAAATTATTTCTTACCCCACCACGGTGTAGTTAATGAACATAGCTCTACTACCCAACTAAGAGTCGTCTTTGATGGGTCATTCAAATCAAGTAATGGAAAGTCACTAAATGACACATTGTTAAAAGGAGAAAAACTTCAATCTGACATTTTTATGATTTTGATTAAATTTAGAACTTTCCCTGTTGCTTTTTCAGCCGACATTGCGAAGATGTATAGGCAAATATTAGTTTCAAATGAAGATCGGTCATTCCAGCAAATATTTTGGAGAAAATCTCCAGAAGATCCACTGTTAATTTATCAGCTCAATACTGTCACCTATGGCAGTGGTTCTTAACCTTTTTAAGCCGCGACCCAAATTTGAGAAATATGTTCATGTCGCGACCCATAAAAAAGTCAAAATTTTTTCATTGCTTTATTTTAGATCGTATTTTTAAAAAATCTTCAATCCTACGATGATGATTTTTTTTAACTTACAAATTTTTTATTTATTTTTTTAATAATAAAGATAAACAAAAGTACTTTTCGATCCAAGGAAAATTTAATTAATAATCAAGTGTTTTTAATAATTTTTATTGACCAAATTAAAATATATTTATAATTTTTTGAAAATAATTGACATTTTAATTTATTCCTAAAAAAAAAAGAAATATCAATACATATGTTAAGTCTTTTAAATTTTAAATGCAAGTCATACAGTTTTAATGAGAACCTTGTGCTTGAATACATTTTGAAAGATCTTCAAACCTCGGTTGAATGCTTGTCAAGGAGCACCTGATATCTATTTCAGGATTTAACTTGTTCCGGTAATTGTTTTTGATTACACACAGAGCCGAAAAACCAGCCTCACACATATATGTTGTTGAAAAGGGCAATAATACTTTTAGGGCTTCTTTAACAATTATTGGCTTTTCGGTTTTTAATTTTAACCAGAAAGCACATAAAGATTCAGTGTTTTTGTAGAAATTGTATCGAAGTGCTTGGTCACTTTGTATTTCTATTAATCGTTCTTGAAATTGATTAATATTAACAAATTCCTCATGCAAATCACTTACATCAAAATTAAATGGCATTCGAACCCAATTATATTTGAAAACATCGTCTGCAGGGAAATATCGATCAAAGTCTGCTATTAGTTTTTCTAAATGATTAATAATAATTTTCTGTATTTCAAAATCTGTGATATCAATATTATTGTCTTCAACAAGTAAATTAAGAGTCGGGAATGAAGCAAGTTTCTTTACTTCAACCTTATTTCTCCATAATTTGAGTTTATTTTTAAAACATGTAATTTTTTCAGTTAATTCAATAATAGTATGATTACGTCCTTGCATAGACGTATTTAGATTATTTATTTCAAATAAAATATCTGACAAATAAGCAACTTGAGTAATCCACTTCAACTCGGAGAATTTAGATGCTAATGGGTGTTTCTTTTCTCTCAAAAATAATTCGACTTCTGTCCGTAATGATAATACTCTTTGAACAACTTTGCCCCGGGACAGCCATCTAACATCAGAATAATATAATAAATGTTCGTATTCTGCACCAAATTCGAAACACAGTTCGCGGAAAATTCTACAGTTAAGAGCTCTTGATTTGATAAAATTGACTACCGCAACAATTTCATCCAAAACGATACATAATTCGGGTGATAATTGTTTTGAAGCAATATTTTGTCTATGTAACAAACAATGAATCGATATAATTTGTCGATTCATTGTTTTGCTCTTGTCGAAAATCCCTTTTGAGATGCTGTCATGGCAGCTGCACCGTCGGTGCAAATACTGAAACACTGATTCCAATTTAATCCTTCTTCTTTAAAAAACGAATCGACCATAAGAAAAATATCTTCACCTCTAGTTGTTGTTGACGTTGGTTTGCAAAATAAAATGTCCTCCTGTATATCTGTTAAACCTAGATACCGCACGTAAACCATGAGTTGAGCATCTTTACTTACATCTGTCGTTTCATCCAGTTGAATACTAAATAAACCAGCAATTTTTATAGCAGAAATAAGTTGATTCTTAATATCAAATGACATATCATTAATTCGTAAACGAATTGTATCATTTGATAATGGTATCTTTTGTAATTTCTTTGAACTTTCATTTCCGCACATGATACGTGCCATGTCAATGGCAGCAGGTTTTATAAGTTTTTCAGCAATATTATGGGGTTTCTTTTGTCTTGCAATATGCCAAGCCACATGAAAAGAAGCAAGTGTAGCTTGTTTGGCAGAATTTATAAAACCACTACTACTTGGTGCATCCAAACGCTGTCTTTTTAAATGGGCTTCTTTTCTTTCGAAAAAAGTACGATCTTTTCCCTCAAAGGAAAAATTTTTATGTTTTGCATCAAAATGTCTTTTAAGTTTGTTCGGTTTCATCGATTCATTACTTAATATTTCACTGCACAACACGCATTGCGGCTTGTTCACTCCTCGATCATAAATGCAAGTAAAACCTAATTCTAAAAATGCTTCCTTGTATTCACGTTTTGCCATTATTAGGGTGATTACAATTTTACAATACGCACTGCAGCTTGATCACTCCACTATTAATAAGACAAAATTTGTTTCTAAAATGCTTGTATTCACGTTTCACTGTTATTACACGTTTCACGTTTCACTGTTATTACACGTTTCACGTTTCACTGTTATTCACAACACAATACGCAGAAACGAGTTTTTGACAGAGAGCTTACTGAGTCTGCGCGCACGCAAAGCAATGCGTGCGTATTACCAACACCTCCTAGAAGAAAAAGCCTCAGGACAGGAATTGGACGTCACTTCCGGAAGGCCATTCGCGAAGAGCGGTAAAACCGAAACATTGTATTAGGGAATAACTTGTATTAGGGAATAACTCTTCTAGGAGGTGTTGGTATTACTTATTATTTGGTGTATTACTAACTTTTTTGGTTCGACTCAGCGCGACCCAAGAAATATGCTTCGCGACCCAAAATTGGGTCGCGACCCATAGGTTAAGAACCGCTGACCTATGGCACAGCCTGCGCCCCATTTCTGGCAATACGTACTATCAAACAACTATGTGTAAATGAAAAAGAAAAATATCCCCAAGCCTCTAAACTAGCAGAAACCCATTTTTCTGTCGACGATCTACTTGCTGGTGCTGATTCAATAGACTCTGCTAAACCTATCATTCACGAACTTATGGAATTCATGATCGCAGGAGGATTCGAACTCCGAAAATGGTCATGCAGTCATCCAGAAGATATTTCAGAGATCCCAGACTCGTTAAAGGGGAGTAATTTCTCCCATGCATTTAATGAAGATTCTTTTCAAAAATTTCTAGGCCTTTTTTGGAATTTGAGAGAAGACTCGTTCCAAGTCAGAGCAGTCTCTGAGGATAATGTCTCCACTAAAAGACACTTATTATCCGTAATTGCGAGAAGTTTTGACCCGTTGGGTTTTGTATCACCTTCTACGATAATCCTCAAAATCCTTTTACAAGACTTATGGAAAGCCAACCTGGACTGGGATGATCAGTTGCCAACAGATATTCTTGAAAGATGGCATAGATTTCATTCAGAAATCAATTACTTCAAAGAAATAAAAATTCCAAGATATATCCACACATTAAATGCTCAAAGATGCGAGTTTCATGGTTTCTGTGATGCATGCTCAAAGGCATATGCGGCAGCTATATACCTTCGGGTTATATCAGATTCATTAAAAATATTCTTTGTCGCTTCTAAAACTAGAGTCGCTCCTGTGCAACCTGTGACCCTACCACGGCTAGAACTTTGTGGTGCTCATCTCCTCGCTGAACTAATGGCCACTGTCAAGAGTTCAGTCAACTTTCCCATCCATAACACATTCCTGTGGTGTGATTCAACTATTACTTTGAGTTGGATAAGTAATCCTCCAACAAAAGGTAATCAATTTGTCCAACCCAGAGTTGGAAAAATACATTCGCTAACCGAAAAACACTCTTGGCATCACGAACAACCTGATATATTCACGCGAGATATTCAGTCTGATTCATGCATAGAATGTGTTAACCTGTCCACTCAAGTTAATGTGCATTTTGATATACTGACAAAAGCTTCCTCTTACTTAAAATTAATTCGTACTGTATCATGGATATATAGATTCTATAATAATTTGAGGGCATCGTCCGCCCCTCAAAAAGTCCATGGGCGAGTCCTCTCCATATGGTACTAAAAAAGTCTGGTGATTGGAGACCCTGTGGCGATTATCGACGGCTGAACGCTTCTACCGTGCCAGATCGGTATCCGGTCCCACATATTCAGGATTGCACGCAGATGCTGGCTGGAAAGAGAATTTTCTCAACCCTCGACCTTACCCGTGCTTACAACCAGATTCCTGTCTTTCCGGAAGACGTGCCGAAGACAGCCGTGACTACGCCCTTTGGCCTTTGGGAATTTGTTTCCATGCCATTCGGTCTGAGAAATGCCGGGCAGACTTTCCAGCGATGCATAAATAGCATCCTCCAAGACCTCCATTTCTGCATCGCCTACCTGGACGACATCCTGATATGTTAGGCGGACGAAGCAGAGCATATAACTCACCTGAAGGAGGTGTTCTCCAGATTGCAACATTTTGGCCTTACTCTAAATCCCTCAAAGTGTGTCTTCGGGATGAAGGAGGTGAAGTTCCTGGGATGTCTTATCACAGCAGACGGCGTCCGTCCACTTCCAGAGAAAGTGGAAGCCATCACTTCTTTTCCTCAGCCAAAAACTGTTGCAGAACTCAGACGCTTTCTAGCAATGCTAAATTTTTACCGACGTTTCTTGCCATCAGCAGCGCTACGCCAAGCCCCTCTGACCCACTATCTCAAGGACAGTAAGAAAAATGACAAGCGATTAATTTCCTGGTCGGATGACGCCATCCAAGCTTTCCAGAAATGCAAGGACGACCTGGCTCACGCTGCCACCTTAGCATATCATGCAGAGCAAGACAAGCTTTCTCTCGTTGCCGACGCCTCAAACACAGCCATTGGCGCTGTCCTGCAGGCTGAGACTCTCGAAGGCATCAGACCTCTCGCTTTCTTCTCGCGAAAGCTAGCCTCACCAGAATTGCGCTACAGCACGTATGATCGCGAACTCTTAGCTATCTACGCTGCCGTCAAACATTTTCGACCTTTTCTCGAGGGCTGAGAATTTAAAATCCTAACTGATCACAAACCACTGACCTTCGCTTTTACGAAAAACTCCAACCTCTCTCCTAGACAACTCAGACAGTTGGACCTCATTGCTAACTTCTCGACGGATATCGTGCATTTAAAAGGCCTCGACAACGTTGTTGCTGACCGCTTGTCACGCATCAACGACATCACCGCACCTTCCGACATCGATTTTTCTTCTCTGGCAGAAGCACAGAAAATAGACGACGAATTGCTGACAATCTTGGAAAACCCGAAAGTCAGTGGCCTCAAACTACAGCCCCTGAAGGTTGATGGACAGTCGGACATAATTTGCGATACTTCGCAGGGAACAATTCGCCCATTTTTGCAAAAATCCTTTCGGCAGCGAGTGTTCCAGAAACTTCACAATTTGGCACATCCTGGAATCCGCGCCACGAAGAAGCTGATCCAGCAGCGGTACGTTTGGCCTGCAATGCTCACCGACATCACCGAATGGACCCGTGCATGCATTCCATGTCAAAGATCGAAAGTGCTGAGACATACTAAGAGCCCACCCCAACCCTTCCTAGTGCCAGAAAAACGGTTCGATCACGTTCACCTCGATCTGGTCGGTCCCCTGCCTCAATCTGAAGGTTCTACCTATCTGTTAACCTGTATTGACAGATTTACCCGTTGGCCTGAAGCGTTTCCCATTCCGGATATGTCCGCTGAAACTGTGGCTCGCACGTTTCTCTCAGGCTGGATTGCACGTTTTGGAGTACCTTCCACCATCACAACGGACCAAGAAGACAGTTCCAATCTTCTTTGTTCTCCTCACTGTCTACCTTGCTAGGCTTCAAACAAATCCGAACAACACCATACCATCCTGCCAGCAACGGTCTCGTAGAACGTTTCCATCGCTCGTTAAAACAAGCTCTACGATGTAAAGGAAACAACCGCTGGACTGGATCTTTACCCTTAGTTCTTCTCGGACTAAGATCCGCATTCAAGCCAGACCTCCAATGGACCACTGCCGAACTGGTATACGGGTCGACAATTCGTATGCCAGCCGAATTTTTTGTGCCATTTACTGAAACCGACATTGGTACGGCAGAATTTTTGCAAAGACCCCGAAAACAAATGCAAGACCTATCGCCAGTGCAGACATCGGCACACGCCAACTCGAAACCCTTTGTGCACCCTGCGTTAGCGACCTGCACACATGTGTTCGTCCGTCATGATGCGGTACGGAAACCTCTCCAACCGCCATACGACGGACCATATCAAATTCTCGACCGTACCACAAAACATTTCAGCCTAATGGTGAACGGAAAAAAGACGGTCATCAACATTGATCGCCTAAAACCAGCGTTCGCAGAACTTGAAACCGTGTCCACTTCGACAGGTAAAGTCACACCTTCATTGGCTTCAAGACAGTCGCAGGGGGAATCTCCTCCCAACCCTGTGGCTACGCCTACACCAGTTACTGTGACGCGTGCCGGAAGAAAGGTCAGATTCAACCCCAGGTTCCTTTAAGTCTCGTACCTTTGGTACTTGGGGGGGGGAGTACTGTGGCATCGGCTGTTCAGCCAATCACAGTAGCCCATGCTCGCACATGCAGTTGAAGTAATGCCAGCCATAGCTCGAACTTCGAACTACAGTCTAGTTGGACACTGAACGTATTCACTGTTCGTACAACTCTCGTACTTGACGCACGTGTGAGTTCCGATGGAACATTTGGTAAAATCGATGTAACGCTACGGTGCCTGTAGCCGAGTTTTTATATGTGAAGTATAATGTCAACGGTTTTACGATTTTGTTATAATTAAAGTTTTTGTTAATTATGATTGTTTAATCTTTACGACAACTACACTTCTCCAAAAGCTCTTTTCAGGCCTTTATAGGGCATACATACGTACATACGCAGTGAAACCTCACCTTTTTTTCGGAGGCATGCCTTAGAGAAGTTTCACTATTCCGAGGAATGGTTCCTTTATTCCGTGCACATGGCAACAGCTGAGGCTAAGAGGGCCTGAGGAACAACTGTATTCCCTTTAACCATGAAGCTGCATTTCGCTATGTTAAAGGCATGAAGCTACAAGATGTAGCTTCATGCATACGCTTGCTATATTCGCCATGTTAAAGACATCAAGCTACATCTTGTAGCTTCATGCCTTTAACACAGCGAAAGATAAAATAAGTACAGAATATCCGGGAGTTCTGAAACCTAAACTTTGGTGTATATCCTCCATTTAGCAGCTGAATACAGACTGGGCAGGCGAAAATTTATGGATAGGATTACACAAATATTTATGTGTCTTTTTCCTTGGCAGGGCCAAATATTATTTTGTTTAGAATTCTTTAAAAGGTGTGGCGTCATCTATCTTTGAAAGGGTGTACTAATAATTTGAAGGGAGACTTGAGACTAAGTTAAGGAAGTCCCAGAAATCGCCCTCTGGGAACAAAAAGTTTTTACAGGATAGTTTAAATCTAGTAAATATAAAAGTAAAACTACTAAAAATAAAAGTAATAACTAAAATAATATATCTATTAAGTCTCTCCTGAGATACTGTAGACTTCAGGTATGTTTTAATTCATTTTCATCTTTCCACGATTACAGGAATAGCCGTAAGCATATTTGAAAAGCTGTCATTTATAACAAAGAATTTTTATGAAACAGGTTTTAATTTCTTTGATCAGCGTATGGCAAAATCTGCAAGTCTTACAGAGTTCGTTTGGTTGTTATACTGAATCATTTCTACATTTGTAACCTTTTAGATATAATTAAAATTTTTCTGTGGGCTGTCAATTTATCTATTCGAAGTAAATAAGTGTTTCAATTTCTTAAAATGCTCTCTATTGTTTAAGAGAGGTCTAACCGAAATAACTTGTCAACGGTATAAACTGTGGATATACGTTGTGATATTTCCCATGCGTATGAGAGTGTGGAGCTTTTATTTGGATTAATAGTGTCTAATCACCAAAAAGGAATACGATACAAAGAGAGGAATCAATTTATTTTTTTCTTTATCATGATGTTGTGATAATCCTTTGTTCCTGAAGTTAGGAACCGTAGCATCTGCAAGTCACATTGAAGAGGTTGGTGCAGCGTCCGCTAATGTACTTGATGCTTCTGCAATGGTTATTACACAAAGATTCATTGAAAGGGCATCCAAATCCAATACCTGCTGTCATGGTGGCTAAAAGAAACAAGAATGCATTTCATTCATTTATACACAGTTACTTCAAACCCCTCTGTTACGACTAGTTGCCAAGAGATGACGCTACTTGTTAAAAAGTTGCATTTTATTTTCTCTCTTAGGAAAGAAAAAGTTTTTTCGTAGATCTAGTAGTAACGTATTGTGTACCTTCTTCAACACGGAGAAAATTGTTTAGTTTAGAACATTTTAGAAGATAAATTTACGAAGTTACAAAACCTGCATGGAAAAATTGAGGAACTTGACGAGCAAATTTTAAATTCATTGATCTCAGCCACTGTAGAACAGGAAAAGATTACAGAAGAATTGGATGGTTGGGAAAATTCTTCAGATGAGTTTATTACGATGACCCGTGTAGTAAATGAAAAGCTAGGAGCTGTAGAATTACTAAATTTAGAGGTGAGATCACATAGTGATTCTAGTGATTCTGTGTATAAAAGAAAACCTACAAGCTTCCTAAAATTGAGCTCAAAAAGTTCGACGGGGAATTATTAAATTGGCTTCCGTTTTTTCTGTCCTTTTCGCAGTTCGAAAAAATACACGAAGATCTTGATTTGCATGAGAGTGACAAATTTCAGTATTTGATACAAAGTATGAAACCAGGGTCGCGTACCATAGATTTTATTGATAGTTATCCTATGACAGCAAAAAATTGTGCTAAAGCTATTATTGCTCTACGCTATTACGCTTCGTAAAATTAGATTTGCTAATCGAAGTGTATGTTAGGGAACTGATACAATTGATAATAACGAATGTAAAGGCGGATAGCAGTGACAAGTTACCGTTGCCGCAATTATTAGATAAAATCGAAGCACAGTTAAGAGCTCTTGAATCTTTAGATATTAAAATGGCTGAGAACACTTGTTGGTTGTACCCGATGGTAGAATCAAACCTTACAGAGGAAGTTCTTAGAACCTGGCAGAGGAGTTCTCTATTTAATGAGGGGGCCGGAAAGAAAGATTCCTCACGCCTTACTAATTTAATCAAAGTTTTAAAACTTGAAGTGGAGGGTGAAGAAATAAGTTAGCACGCAGTGGTTTTGAAAACCCAGACTCTAAAGATAAGTTTCGCGATAAAGCTAGAGGGGAAGTGAAAAATAAAATTAAATCAAAGTAATTAGCCACTTTTCCTACGGCAGCAGGTTTTCTTACAACAAGCAATTCATGTTGTATATTTTTAATAAACTGCACTGTTGGGAATTCATTTCTCCCACGCGCATGTCCGGATGTGTTAAAGGGCAAAGAGTCACGTGAACTTTTTGATATCTTTTACTTTTATTTTGACTCTTGGCATCACGAACTCATGACGCGTGATGAATCTTTAGAATTGAATTGAATTTCGTTTCTTTTTGTGTATAAAGATTGAAAATATTGTAACATGGATTAAAACTCTTAAATATCTGAAGTTTTTCTTGAAGAATGCCTGGATGTTTTACTTGAGATGAATACTTGAACTTGATAGACTTACTTGAATATGAATGACTATTCGGTATCAAACATGCACAATAGTAAAGATTGTTATGTAGCGCGTACCCTATCACTTCAAGAGAAAATAGATAAAATCAAGGAGAAAAGGTGTTGTTTGAAGTGCATATCACCCGGTCATATAGCTAAATTATGTAAACAACTTATTTGGTGTCATGCATGTGTTAAGAGACATGTAATTTCTCTTTGCCCACAGATGCATGTAAAGGATGAACACCAGCAAGAAAAACAGTCTACTGAGACTGTGCAAACAACCGCAGCTAGTCAAACGTGTACCACAGAAAGGGCTTTGATGACACTAGAAGTGAGAGTCACGGGTAAAACAAGTTTTAGAAAAGTAAGAGCCCTTTTGGATTGTGGTTCCCAAAAATCATATGTTTTGAAGTCGACTGCGGAAGAGCTAGGGTTTACCCCTGTTGCAAAAGAATCTGTAGCCCATACTCTATGTGGAGGGGTTAGGACTGACCCAAAACTATAATCCAAATATCGCATTAGGTTGCGCTCTTCCAATCCATTAGCTAAACAAGATCATAGGAGTTTAAATTTCTAGATCAGGAGACTATTTGTGGAGACATACCACGTATACCTAAAGGACATTTGTTAAAAGAATTAAAAGGTCACAAAATATGGCTTTCTGGTATGGGATCATATTGCTCCAAAATTGAAATGTTAATAGGAGATTATAGGAGGATATTTATAGGAGAATTCTGACTGGAGAAGTTAAGCAGCTCGAAGGGGGTGTAACGGCAATCAAAACTAAATTGGGATGGACCGTTTGTGGCGAACTTGATGATAATTCCAAGAAAAGTGGTAGAGACATCTCTTTGAGTGTCAATTTAGCCATCCGGAACTTTAACGCGTCGGACCTCTGGAATTTAGAGACCATAGGAATTTTAGATCCGGGGGAAAACTTAACAAAGACGTCAGAGGAAGGCATTGCTCGAGAACAGTCTAAGTTCCCTTAGTAAGAGTGAAGACGGTCGTTACTGCGTTAGTTTACCGTGGTTGGAACGAATTTATATTTACCGTCCAACCGTCATATTGCGGAAAAAAAGACTTTTTAGTACAACGTGAAAACTTGGGACTTTAAATATGTACAAAGAGTATGATAAAGTATTTAGGAAATGGCTCACGGAAGGCGTCATCCGAGAGCAGAATGAATTAATTAGAGTAAAAACTAAGATCCTTGAACGAAATGAGGAATATGACTTGAAGTACCTTGTTCTACGTCCTTCAAAACATCACATCGTAGAATGCCTTATTATAGAATATCACAGAAATAACTGTCATGCAGGTATTCAAGTATTAATGTCTATGATTAAAGAACAATTTTGGATCATTGCAGCAAGACGGACAATTAAAACCACGATTAGAAAATGCATTACATGCAGAAGATTTATTGCAAAGTCACCTTCAACCATACCTATTCATTTGCCATTCGATAGAGTACAGGATGCTTCAACCTTTGAGATTACAGGTGTAGACCTGTGCGGTCCTCTTATTCTACGTAATAGAAGCCTGGATAGTTATTTACGTGCGCCATCTATCAGGCTGTGCACTTAGAGCTTGTGACATCACTAAGCTCCGAAGCCTTTCTACAATCATTGCGAAAGTTCGTTGCCCGAAGAGGTCGTCCAGCCATCATATATTGTGACAACGGCGCGAATTTCACAGGTGCTTCTGCCGCGTTGAAGAATATCGATTGTGATAAAGTAGTTGCACATGACAACGTCCGATTGAGTGGAAGTTTATTTCGCCCACAGCGGCATGATGGGGCGGATGGTGGGAGCGCCTAATACGCTCTACTAAAAATCTCCTCGCACGAGTTTTAGGTAGATCATCGATGAATTATGAAAAACTGCTCACCATTCTTTGTGATGCGGAAGCAGTGATTAACAGTCGCCCTTTGACTTACATCTCAAACGATCCCGATGATCTTACGCCTTTGACACCATCCAATTTTTTGTAAGATGTGCAAGAGCATGGAACTCCAGATCTCGATTATGTAGATCGAGGTAAATTGTTAAAAAGACAACGTTATTGCCAAACTCTTCGTCAGCAGTTTCGAAATAGGTTCTGAAAAGAGTACCTCGGGCAGTTGGTCCAGAAATCTTGTCGAAGCAATAAGAACTTAAAAGTTGGGGACGTAGTTCTTGTCGGTTCAGAGAACCAAAAGAGACTGAATTGGCCACTGGCAGTGGTTCAAGAACTCTACCCCGGTAGAGATGGCCATGTTTGAGTCGTAAAAGTTAAAGCTCAACATGGCAATTTTGTACGTTCAGTAGTGAAACTTTTTAATGCAATGGGCAACTTGAAAACTAGCAGCTGTAACGTTATTTTCTGGAATCAAAAAAGTTTTTTAAACACTGGTTTGTGAATGATTCTCTTTTTTCTTTTGTAAAAAATTTGCTCATCTTTCTTCATCTGTTGAAAGGCCGAAGTTAGAATGCAACTTTTCGAAATATCTTTTTATATTGTATGCACGTGAAGTGATTTTTTCGTTACAAATTACACACACAGTCATTTTATTCTTTTCAATCACACCATATTTATCAAACCATTCTGTTTGATATTGTCGGGAACTTGTATCGTTTGTTTTTATTTTTTTAACCGCCGACAAAGTACAGAGCTACAGCTAAAATACATTTAGAATACAATAATTTGGGAAGAAATTTCTTATTAACGTACTTGATATATATGCATGTGTAGATAAGAAACTTTAATAATAAAAAAATAATAATTTTGAATTACACAGGTCTGCATTAAAAAAAAAATTTAAGAGCATTTTTGGTTATTGCACATATTTTTTAAATTTTTCTGTACGCTGAATCTGAAAATGACCTCCGTTTTGTCATAGGACATCATGTTTCCCGACAATTCAGGTAACTATGCTAAATAAGGTAATTTTTCAAAAAAAATGAAATTAGACTTAGAAAATTAGTTTTTTAATACAAATTTTACATGAAAATCATATTTGAACTGAAATGAGCTCACTAAAACACACTAAAATCGTTTCTTCTTCCCTGTGAGACTTCTATGGGTACATTTATTCCTGTGAGTAGCATCTGGAATGTCTTTCTGAAGCATCGAACAGTAGTCTGCCATCATTGTAATGCTACATTTTCCCTGATATCGTCATTCCATCTCTTTAATGTCGCTGGTGGAATCGTTCACCCTGTTCTTCACTCACAGCTCCCAAATTTTCAGAAAAGTAGTCAATGTGGGAGAGTTAATGCACTTCCAAACTTATAAGGCAACCTAAAGCTTGAAATGCTTTCAGCATTCATCCAACGATCTTTATAAGTCGGTATCTTTCTTATTGCCTAAAAATTTCTCTACAACCTCTTTAAATGCAATCCACCCTTCTTTTGAGAGTCCATCATGGTACTGACAAACTCTTGATCAGCTATAAGCCTTCTAATGTCTGGTCCAACGAACACAGCTTCCTTCAATTTTGCCTTCGAGAGGCTTGAAAACTTAGCGACGAAATATTTGAAGCATTCTCCATCTCCTGGAAGTGATTTTACGAATTGCTTCATCAACCCCGATTTTATATGGAGAGGTGGTAGAAGAACTTTATGTAGATAGTACCAAAATTTCTCGGAGGACATTGCTTTGACCGACTGTGAGCACCCTAGGCTGCCAACTTTTCTTGGTCCAGGGATTTTGTCGGTATCAACTGTCCCACAGACACAGAAAGCAAGGGTATTTGGTACATCCAGCCTGTTGTCCGAGAAGCATGCACAAGACCTTTAAAACCCCTCACACTTGCCAACCGTGGTCTTCATATTTAAGTTTACGAAGAACCAATTCCAAGTTCTCGTAGGTTTCCTTCAAGTGTACGAAAAGACCTACAGGGATGGAAACGTAAAAACTGCTTTGAGACTGCTTATGGAGCAAAACTGCTTTGAGACTTCTTTTTGAAGAATCTATGAAAAGACGCCATTGCGTTGAATCATACTGGAGTTTGAAATGACCCATCAAACCTTCGACATTGATGCAATAAACCAACTTGTCTTCCTGGGCAAAGTAAGGCACGAACTCCTTTTCACGATATCTGAACCATGAAAAATTCCTGCTTTTGATACCTTGAACCGAGTAACTCAGCAGCATCTTTGGGAAGATTCAAGTCTCTTACCAAATCATTCATCGCCTCCTGGGAAAAAGGTTTTGGTCTTGTATCATTTTCAATGTCAGAACTTTATTCGTCATCTGGTTCAGGTATGACTTCACCTTCATCGGAGCTAGGTAGCTCTTCCAAGGTAACAGGGGTCTTGGGTACTGGTATATCTGTGCCATGGGAGATGGGACGAACTGCTGAGGGGAGATTGGGGTATGGATTGGGGAAGCATTCCCAATGGAATGCTTCCACTTTGAATTATGCCCTTTCACATCGCATGAACAAAAGTAACAGTCTTCACTATGGTTCTTTTGCTCTCGCCATACCATAGGAATCCCATAACGGAAAGCTTTTTATTTTACCCTTGAACCAATTTCGGAGGTCCTCAACATACCGTTTACACACTTTATGAGGCGTCCAAACTTCATCTTGATTTTCAAGTTTTAGTCCGAAGTATGCGAAGTAAACTTTTTTTCCAATATCTGTGATATTCAGCTGTTGTTTCAACACTGTATATTCACCACAAATGCAATAGAAACTGTAAGGCGAATTAATACACTTCCGCAGAGCCATAACGCTAACTTGGGGAAACACGATTTAAGAATGACGAGCTAACATGAAGTGAGATGAAAAAGTGTGAATAGGTGAGAAGAAGTAAAAAATTGAATCAAGCCGTGCATGTCAGAGCCTGCGCGGTCAGCTTACAACATGTTGATTCTGGTTTCCATTAGCTCACTCTGGAAGTTCTTTTCTTTGAAAGCTAAGTTTTTTGACATTGTATAGCTTAAATGCACTGACGTGAATTAATTAATAGTAATTTTGACTTTAAATTTGGTTAAAAACACCAAGACAAAAAAAAAATACAAAAAATTGAGAAAAATTTGCTAAATTTGAAGAGAATTTTGCATTTTGTGTTAAATCCTGACGTCTAGGATTTTTTTTCAAATTTTTGTTCGTATTCAGCACACCAAAATTCATGGAAATTAGTTGAAAATAATCAAACAGCTTATTAGTTGCAGATCTGTGTTATTCAACACTTCTAGACGCAAGGCTGCCTTTTAATTCAGCTTTGGTACATCCCCGAGCTGGTACATCTCCCCGTTCTACGATGCAACGAATATGTATGCGCGTCAAGTTTATGACTAACTGTCATGAATCATACACGCTTCGCGACAAAAGGACGAAACACGACGTTTTACGACCACGTAGGTTATACACGGATGCTGTGATATGATAGAAAATCAGCTAGACAATGTCCACTCGGAAATATTTTTTATAAATTCGACAATATATATATATATATATATATACACTTTATTTTTTTAATATTTTTGATTGTCTGTTCTCTCTTTCATGATATAAAAAATTAGTTTATAAAAATAAACGCGTGGGTCATTTAAGAAGCCTGCGTGGGTCATAGGTTCGCATCACAGGTCTAGACCATAATAACCCACAGAAAAATCAGGATTTAATGAGCACCGCAAGTGTGGTTTAAGCTTTCTTATAGGTGGCGTCAAGAAAGGAATCACTTCAGCTTCTGACGAAATCAGCAAAGTGCTCACAGTCCTGAAGTGCCAGTGGGTTCAATGTCTGATTGTTGTTCGAGAATGAGGCCTTGTTAAAAAAGAGATATCTAGCACTCACGCTGTCCAGTAAGGCTCTTACGTTTTCTTTTGTTGTGGTTATGACATTTAGTTAAGGATGATTACAAAACACCACACACCAAATCTAACACTATAGGTAACGCCAATAACAATTAGAAATCAATTACAAATGGTATTTTTATTTTTTAATTTAAAGGTTAGTCTTCGAGAGATAAAAGTGAAAGTAAATAAATAAGCGAGCGCGTGCTTGCCATTTAGCAATAAAGAAAATGTTTACGTGTCTCGCGCTCATTTTCCCCATTTAGTTTACGTAAGAAATTTGCCGATCCGCCAATATATGGAAAGTAAAAGCGAGCCATCTAGCGGAAAAGAAAATATTTAAATAAATTCGACGATCACTCCGCTCGAACCGTTGCCCTATCTCTTCAACTGGCAGACCTCTTTCTGATACTTGAACCATATTTTGACGTTCAGGACTTCTCGAAGGATAAAATACCTTTTAGAACTTTACTAACAGAAGGTTAAAAAATTTAAAGTTATCATTGAAAATCACAATTGTAAATTTTGATGTATTCTCGAACTTTGCCCAATAAAAATAGAAAACTTTTGTAATGGTCCTTTTTTTGTGCTGGAAGCAGCTTGTAAAAACCATACTATTCTAGCAGTATGAAGAAGTTTCATTGTTTGGATTCCGTTCCTCGTACTTTCTGACATTAGCGTGTACAAGTATTTTTCGGGGATAGTTGTCGTATGCATCCTTCAACGCCGCTGTAACAAAAATGCAACCAATCGCATATTTTACAAGCTGCCATAACTTTCCTCTTCATTTGAACTGAATGCACATTTTGATCTTAAAACCATTTCTTGGGTAAAAAATACGCATTTAGCTTGTTACTGAACCGTTATGAACAGAGCCTGACTAAGGCAGAGGCATACGGGGCAGTTGCCCCGGGCCCCCACATCAGAGGGGGGCCCCAAAATCGAATAGAAAGTTTATTTTAATTTTCCTTCTTTAATGAACTTTTTTAAACAAAATATCAGTACAGTTTAAAATCCGTCAGTTTTATGTTAGCTTCTTCATTAATCTATCGTATGAACACAAATCTATATTTCGTAAATCCATGGCTTTCTAGGGCGGAATTTAGCTGAATTCCACCCTAATGTCAGCAAGGATATGAATTTTTTCATGTATGTTTTTCTTTATTTATTGTTATTATTTTGAGAGTCTGCAATAAATAAGGTTTAAAAAGAAGTAAAGGTTTAAGAAATCACTCAATACAGGAAATTAATGCAAATATAGACGTTGAAGTAAGAGTGGATACAACAGTTGCAACATCTGCAAAACAATCAGCTAATAGGCCTGATATTGTTATTCACGATAAAAAAAAAGAAAAGAAATAATATTTATTGAAGTTGGTATAACAAGCCAGGAGCATTTGCAAATTGTTGGGAATGAAAAATCACGGAAATAAAACGGATAAATTTAAATAGCATTTTTGTCATATTTGGCTCTTCAGATGTGCTATATCCCTTTTAATGATGGACATAGAATTGTCAGAAAATCAATAAAATGAACAGAACAATATTTCGTCTGACCATTGGAGGGGGGGGGGGGCCTTTATAGCTATTTTAGGTTCTAGTAAATTTTCTTGTTATATATCCATAATGAGGAGAAAAATTTAAATACCTTCATAAAGTTCGGTTCTTCATTACTGAAGTAGTGAAGCAGAGGGGGCCCCCAAAGAAGTTTTTGCCCCGGGCCCCAATTAGGCTAAGTCGGGCCCTGGTTATGAAGTTTTCGAGCGGTGCACTTTTACAATGGAGGAAAAAAAAATCGATTTTTTGTTTTTTTATATTAACTGAAACTCGGATATATTCGAAACTATTTTTGTAATTCCTCATAGGATATTAAAACAATCGTGAACATCCAAACACTGATTTTTACACACAATTTTAACTTTAAATGCATTTATCTCAAAATATGATTTTCTGACTTTGTGCGCATATCTCAAAAGTTATTCGAGATAAATGCTTGAAATTTTGTACACATGTTAATATGACGTTCTACATAAAATATCCCAAAAGCTTAGAGTTATCTTTAGTAGTACAAATTTTACAACAGGTTTTATGAGAAAATTTTTGTAAAATTTTTTAAAAACTAATTATTAATTATAAATATTAAAAATGAAGGTAATTAAAAGATTTTAGGTCAATATGCTAAGCTAAATGTTTTCTTTAAATTAAAGTTAATAAATTAAAATTAACATCGGTTATCATGCGACACATGGTAATTATGAAAATAGGAAAACATGTTATTTAATTAATTTACATCAATCTGATATTTCATCTAATAGTCCAGAAAATTTTTATTAAATTTGCTTCATAGGTTAATTTGTTAAAAATTATGAAAACTTCTAACATGTTTCGCAAGTCAAAGGTGTACTGTCCTCTTTTAACACATCCATCGAGCCCTCTCTTACGCTCGTCCTTGATGCCATTTGATAGTTTATACATCTGCTAATATACTTATTTGCATACGACCAAAAAGTTCAGATAAGTTCCAATTTCCAATGCACCAGACATGGCGAAAAGGCAACATCTGGAGGGATCATACCATTTCCCACCCTCTCAGACATCATAGAAGGGCATTTCCAGATTTGACGGGCCCATATCCGTATTAGGCTAGGGATAAGGTCTCGTTTATTTCTCCGCTCTCGTTACGCTCCCGAAGCGTTACTCTGTTGATTGCTTACATGACTTGTGATTGGTTTCACGTATCACGTGGTCATTCCGTTGATCTCTGCGATTGACTGCTCAAGCTCCGGAAGCAATGTCAACAACGCCTAAATAAAATATATACCGTAAGTTGGGGCTACTTGGACCCTAGGGGGTTACTTGGACCCAAACCGAAATAGTGTTTTAAATTACACCTAGATCTCTTATTAATAAAATATAGATATAATTCACAATCTCTCCAACAGATAGGAGCATTAGTTAGGTCCTGGGGCACTTTACCACGTCCCCGCTGTTCCCACCTTTTTTTAGTTCAGGTTATGTTGCTTTGTGATAAAAACATGAATTTTTGTGACCGTATATCTTCCACTTTCACTTCTTTACACACTACAGTCCCACATTAGAAAAATTTACATTTCAAATACAGTCTTTAAGAATATAACAATAGTTTTAGATGAATAGAGAATCAATTAACCCAGTAAAATGTATAAGTATTAACTAGTGTGCTGATAAACTAAAAATGGAGTTACTTGGACCCAAGCAAGGAAGTGGGTCCAATTAACCCCTAGTCACATTTTTGATTAGACATTCTCAAATTTCACTGCAAAAGTAATTAATATCATTACTTCATGTCGAGTTCCTTTTATTAAATGGTTAAACCGGTTCATGAGCAGGTTATTCGCAGGTCTTCGCAGATCTGATACAAAAACGCCCCGATATTTCAAGAGGTCTCCCGGGAGCAGAAAGTATGCGGATTTGGGTTCAAGAAACCCCAATCAGGGGGTTACTTGAACCCAAATTTCAATAATATATTAAATATATATATATAATTAAAATTTTGGTTTGAAAATGACCTAAAATCGTGGGGAATCTTCAAATAAGTTGTTTAAATCAGGTTATCAGCACAAATATGTTTTTAAAGCTATCATTGGGTAAGAAATGTATAAAAAATTTCCCTTTTTGGGTCCAAGTAACCCCAATCTACGGTATCCATTTAGAAACTAAATCATTGATCTCTTTGTGACATCAGAACGTGCTCGTGAAGATTCGGATACTGCAGTAAATCTCTTTGTCTGAATTCGTCAAGTTGTTCAGTGCTTGCAGTCAGATTTGAAATTTTGGGATTGATTATATAGGGTGTCCAAAAATTATTGTCGGGCTTTCCTTACCTCATAGCTTTTGATTAAAGACCGTGGCGAAAGATATTATTGCATATTTGTAAAGTACAACTCAAAAAAAAATTTTTTTTTAACAACACAAACTAAATTATAAATAAACAAATTAATGAATTATGAGCACAAAAATTAGATAGATTCCACATGACTAAGTGTTCTCCAGCATTTGCGGTGTAACACTTTGGATCGCAGCAGCAATTCCTGCAGTCAGGGTACAGGGGTTTTGTAGACAATGTCTTTGACATAACCCCACAAGAAAGAGTCCAGAGGTGTGACATCTGATGATCTCGGAGGCCATGGGAATGGGTCCATCTCATCCACACCATCTGTTGGAAAAGGTCATGTCCAGGAACTCTCATACAGTTATTTCCCAATGTTGTGGCGCATCATCTTTCTGGAATATTCCATGTGGCTGACGGCATTGCAACTGGGGATCCGTATACAGCTGTAGCATGTCCAGGTGACTCTCAGAGTTGACTGCTACTCCTGAAGCGACGTCGTGTAGTAGTGACGGATTTTGTTTCGAAGAACCACAGTACGCAAATTGCTTTCTCTTGTGCACTCGCCATTTTGCATTCTCACGCCTTCCACAATGCGACGCCGCATAAATTGGATGATGTAATGACTTTGCGCCTCTTTCACACCCGGAATTCCTGAGAGAGCCTAACGGCAAGACGTCCATTATCAATCTACCGTATTCATCGGTGACAGTCGCTTTGTCACCAAGTTGTGGCAGACGCCGCGTCGCCATCGGACAATTAGGAAGCCGTCTTCTGTAAGAAATCCCCCTCCTTGCAGACAAAGCCTGTCCCGAGGATAATCACTTAGCCTTTTAGCGGAAGACGCGGAATGGTTTGAAGACGGTCTACAAAAAGAATTCAAAGAGAGCTCGCTTCAACCACCCACAGATTTTTGTGAGGATATATAGTCGCCACCTTGATGGAAATGGGGGCAGTTGACTTCGTTTTACAGGTGTGAAGAACCCCTCGTCGCCGAACGCGTGCCAGAGAAGGAGAGCCTGCCGTGTTCCATTATGATATCCTGAACCCCGCGAAATAGCCTCAGATAGTGCTTATTTTTTTTTTTTAATTATTGTATAAAGCCCATATTTAATCGGGATGCAAATAAAGCATTTTGTAAATATTAAAGGCTGTCAGTCTTAGTTTTAGGCGAAGTCCTTACAATGAGAACAGTTTACGGGAAACCGAGTTCCCGTCTCGATGGGTTGGTTACAAGGGAAATTTCGAAGATGTTAATAATTTAGAAATGAAGATGCTATTTTAAACTTACCGAAAGAGCAAACGAACAAAGTAGTAAGCAGTAGAACGTAAACAGCCTTCATCATTTCTAAAAACAAAACAATAATTGTAATACTCGTTTTCTTTAAAAGAAAACACATTTAAACGTCTTCCAGAAAGTGAGAAACTACTTTTCTTTCCTGTAACACCACATTCATTCGTTAGAAGTGTTGAATTGCGCTATAAACGCGTACGTTATTAAATCTTACTAGATAAAGGAGGAACATCTTTATTTACGTGTATAGTAGTCACAAAATTAGCGTGTTTACAACACGCTTGTCTTAGCTCTGACTATGCGGTAGGTTGTTCGTAAAATTCACTAAACGCGCATGGTCGTGGGTGAAAATTAGGAAAATATTTTTTTCTCAAGTATTTTGTAATTTAGTGTTAATAATTGACGTGTGTTATTTTAATTTGTATAAAGTCGAATCAATAAATTTTATATCGGTTTTCATTTTAAAAATATATATACAATCAGCTGATTTTTCCCTCATTCTTCAAGAATTATCTTATGAAGAAAACGATAGGAAGGGAACATTTGGATTTGAGAGAGATAGCGATTAGAGTGAATAAATAATATCAGTAGTGGATTTCAACAATATATTTCGGATGATGATGATAATGATTCGGAGGAACGATATGATGATGACATGTTTTATGTTGGCCAGGATAAATCTTCTAAGTGGCGAAAATAGAAGTACGCAAACTGCTCAAAGACGAAAAAGATGAATGATGTGAAAATGTTACCTGGCCTAAAACACCATGCCAAGGATATAGAGGATGAAATAGGATGAATATTAAAACTATTTTGGATTTAAAATATAGTTCTGAAATAATAAATTTTAAATTTCCTATCATGAAATACATCATTTCCTTTCTACCTGACTAATATGAGCATTTAAAAATAATTTACTTTCATATGAATGTGACATCATTTGTATTTTACAACAATAAGGTTAATGTTTTATTTCTCAACAAATTTATTATCAATATTCATTCATTTATGTCGTTTTTCATTCCAAAAACGGTGAAATAACATCTGTCGTAGAAAATAAGACACGCGCGTACTCATGTAAAATTGCTGAGCGCGCGTGCTGGAAGATTAAACTAAAAAGCAAACCCCTGAATTACTCGGATTGACCAAAAGGGTAGAACATTCGGTTCTAGGTTCGATTCCCACTGTTTTAGCCTCTGCTCTAATTAACTCTTGGGCAGCAACACTACCTTTATCGCTGATTAGAGCTCAGCTATGTAGTGATCCCATTCACGGTGTGGATTCGGGTCGGAAACAACTATTGTTGTCAACAACCATTAGGCCGTCTGCACACGGAGCAACTCAAAAGAAACTGATAACTGACTCAAATCACAAACCAGTCCTTGATGAGTTGCAACCTATGTAATTGAATGGAGCCACGCACACGGCGCAACTGGTTGCAAACCCGTGACCCTTAAGGTCAAGGCCGGACCGATCCATTGTGGCAGTACCTTTTTGGAGACTCGAATGCATCTCTATTAGAAATTAGTCTACTTAATACTTAAAACAATAACGGCCATTTCGGGAAAAATATCTATTAAGACAAAGAAAAGTTTTATATGTTATAAGAACCCAATTTTTTTTTTATTATTTATTGCGGCACTTAAAACAAACAGAAAAAGTAAATAAATTTGAATATAATTTGTTCTGTAATAAAAATAATTCATTCTTTGAGCCTTTCTGGCAGCAAATGGCATCTCTAGAATTCATTCTTTTCTATATTGAAATAATTGTCAGATCATTCAATCGCTCTCGAGTTGTTGTCCATAGATAGAATCTGCTACAGTGACAGGTAGTGTTAGCAGAATTGTTACAGCTCCAACAACGTTTCGAACGGATATACATAAGTTTACATGTAGTGGGATTTCGATTTAAACAGTCTCCAAAAGGCATCAGAATTTGAAAAAGCCGATCCTCCCCACGAACAAAACGCATCCGGTTGCTAAGGGATCGGTGTTATATGCGGATTCATGTTCAATCGACAGACTTTGATGCATTTAAAAATTCGGGAGTGTGTAACTCCGGTTCTAACGATCCGATTCGAATGAAACTGTATACTTTGACATGTAGGGATCCCCAATAGAATCACACATGTGATTTTCCTTTGGTAACAAAATTTATTTCTCATAATCTCAAATTCGGCAATTTTTAAATAAAGAGTCGCTTATATTTGTATAAATTTCGTCATATATTAGATTAAACTGTTGATATTTTTTGGTTATTTGTTAAAAATTTCGTGTTTTTATTATGTCTCATTTTGGCGACTCTTTCAATTCGACGCACGAGGAGGTCGCCTACTTGACCGGCCCTGATTCATGTTATTTGCGCATGCTCAGTAACACATTCCTCGATCCTTTCAAAAATTTCGGTTAATCTAGAGCAGGGGCAGTGGCGTAGCGAGGGGTGGGCAAGGGGGTCTATCATGCCCCGAGCGCCACTCGCACAGGGGCGCCAAATGGTCCTTTTCACTAATTCTATATATTATATTACTATATGTTTTTCGGAAAGGGGGGCGCCAAAAAGGTATTGTGCCCCGGGCGCCAGTTATGCTCGCTACGTCACTGAGCAGGGGTCTCCAAACTACGGCCCGGCACAGTTCATTTTGATAACATTGTAAAATTTACAATGTAAGTCAATCATACAAAATAATAATCAGATGTTTTTACTTAACGACCCATTAAGGAACACAATAACCGACATGCATAATGAAATGGAACATTTTAACTGTAGTTAATGATATGAGATTTATCCTTAAAAGCTGACAATAAGTGACATACATAGGTAATTTACATAATAAAACTAAACATCATAATTATGATTAATGAGATTTATGTAGCTGTGACAATTGTTTGCAGTTGTGGATCATGTTTACTGAATCAGCAGCGACTTGAAATGTTCAGTCAATATTTTTTGTATATTTCATTTTGCTGAATGTTTTTTCACACAGATAAGTAGTTCCGAAAGCGGAAAATAAGCAAAGGGCAAATTTATGCAACTGGTATGGATGGAAGACTCTTATAAAATTCGAAACGAAAATTTGCGCGTCATTCAAAACTACAGTATGTTGGTATGATGAGCTCAAGTTGCTAGGTCTTAGGAGGAGAGTCTGAAGTTATTTTGTATCATACTGAATTTCTTAATTAAAGAACGTTCTTAATTAAGAACGCAAAAGAGTAGCATTCTCAAATATTTCAACAAATATTGAAAAAAACTATCCAGGTTGACCCTTTTCATTCATTTTTTTTTCTAGTTTAATTTCATACAGATAAATGAAATTTATAATTTTCAATGTTTTAATGGGAAACTCATCATTTTAAAATTATGCTCTTTTGTAAATTTTGCTAGTTTTTATCTGAATGAAATACAAAAACATATTAATACTTAAATACATATTAAGTTTTAGTCATATTAAGTTAAGTAAACATATTAAGTTTTAGTCACATAAGATTTGGCAAAAAATAAATGTAGATGGTAAGGAAGACATACTTTTTATTTATTTATTTATTTTTACTGTTCTTACGTTCAAAATTAGCTTGTTTCGTTTTTCTATTCTTTGGTTAATTACCAATAAATTTTCGTGGGACTTTTTTTTAAAGAAAGTGAGTCGCTGTCGAAAAAAGTTTGATCTAGGATATTTCGATCATACCGCTTTTTCACCGAAATACATTTGCAATCTGCACGGAAGTTCCCAAGAGATACTTTTCAAGTTGGACAATTTGGGGAAATAAATAGAGAAGGGAATTGGCACTTACAGTAAATACTGCAGACGTCTCCTTTGAAAACTATCTGTAATGAGGTTATGCATAAATAGCCACGCATTTATATGGTTTCGGAACAAGAGAAAAATGGGTTTTTAGCATCGTGAAAAACCAGTGGAATTTCCAATCACAAGTGTTCTTCAGACACAAAGAGAGGCAATAAGAACACAAAATGTATTTCCGACAGACGCGAAATCAAAAGGTGTTTCCTCATCCTTTTAAACTTGTTTCCTTTTATGCCCGATTGCTGGAAAATAGGTACTCGGAGTTAAATCGTGTTTTAACTCTGAGAAGCACTATTGTTCCTATTGTTTTTCCTAGTCTAAATTTCTCAATCTAAACGCAATAATTTAACATTTTTTTGTCTGTCATCTTACGTCTTCTCACACTGGCTCCTTGCTCCCTACTTTCTTTTTTATAACTTTAAATAATTAATACTACGATTTAATGCATGACATACGAGAAAATCCATCGGTATCAATACAAAACATGAACATTCCATTTCATAAATCTCAATATTTATAGAAATAGAATAAAATTTTAAATAAATGCATTGAGAAATACACCAATTTTGAGAGGGAAGATCGAGTTATTTAAAAAACAAGAGGAAGTTTGAAACACTGGTGGAACACGATCGAAAAAGAACACACCCAACTTATCTGGGAATGGTCATAAATATTCTTTTTCATTTGATTTATGGTTTCGTTTCTTGTCACGCACGCCTTGGAAACCACTAGTCCGAAAATTTACAATTTTCTTTACGGGTTTCATGAGATTAATCCTTAAATCTTCACATATTTCGATCTCTAAATAATAATCTACGCAAACGATTTCTTTCTTTTTTTTTTTGTTAATTGCAATCCTTACGTATTTCAGAATTTTAGCCTTATATTAGCTTAATGATAAGCAAACGTATCTAAAACGTAACATCCCAATTTATAATAAAGAAGAAACGCAGGTCTGATTAGAACTATTAATTGCTTGATGTGTGTGTGTGTATATATATATATATATATATATATATACACACACACACATATATATATATATATATATATATACACATTTATTTATTTGATAATACAGTCACATACATAATGAATTTAGAATGGATTTTAAACGAAGGCCTAGATCACATACTTAAAGCAGTCGCTCGTTGGAAGGAGAATGTAAATATTTTAAACACTTACTATAGTTGGTACCCGTCTCAACACATCATTGCCAAACGTTGAAAATCATAATATTAAGGATAGAGAAATACACTTTAAAAAATGACTATTGAACCCAATAAAAGGAAATAGGGTTACTCAACAGCGCGAAATAAACAATTTCCGTCAGGTTAAATTCTATATCTCACAATTAAAAATAAAAATGTTAAAGAGAAAGCTAGAGAGATTCCCCGGAATAAACAAATTAACCCAATTGTTAAGGCCCCATTCTGAGGCCCAAGTGTTAAGCGGCCTCATGCTCAGTAGTACATAAAGCCAGATTTAAACATGTAACTGAACATGCGCAGAAAGCAATTTTTAATTGTAAATTATCGATCATTAATAGAAATTGTGGTTGCAAAAACCAAGTTTGACACATCTATCGATAAAATCTTTCGTTTAAGACCCAAATGAAGTAAATTGATGCATTCGTTTTCTCTCACGGACTGCCCATAGAATCGGCTCAGCAACATGGAGAGCACAGATATAGTCCAAGTAAATTTATTCATCAAAACTTGGTGAAAACATATCTGCAAAAAGCGGAGATGCGCGTTACAATTTCATGGATCAACTTACAAGAGAGAAACAGGCGTGGTCACCATGTTGACCAAGAGTTACAAAAAAAGCGGGAATGTCTTCCGTTCAGTGGATATAAAATGAATACTTTCCCACTTCGCCACCAGGGACGGAATTACTTAATTGGTTAGAATCAGTCATATGGCCTATACGTGGGAGGTATGATGCATAGTTGCTTCGCTTCCAACGTTGTGGTTTTCCCGGACAGCGGTGGAATACCAACCCGAGTGTCTTCCGCCAACGGGCCGACAACCAGGAGTGATGGTCTGCGGTGCCATTTCATTTCATAGCAGGACCCCTTTGGTTGTCATCCGCGGCACCCTTACAGCAGGTGGTTACATTAATGTGACTGGACAATGTGTAGAAGCATTCAAAAGTTTTATTCAACACAACTCAGAACACCAAATGGCAGCAATTCGAACAAATCTGACGATAAGGAATGTTTGCTACGTAAACACTCTTTCCACTTACACACACAGGGATGGAGAGAGATGAGGGTTTGTAGGTGAGCCCTACTATATCTATGGTAAAGTATTTAAAAATTTTGATATTTGTGACAGTTTTTGATTTATTAAATTCAGTCCTCCATCAGACCAAAAACCGCTCAGCACTACCACAATGTCCAAAATGTGAGATATAAGGATAATCTATATATAATGGTTGATTTTTAAGTTTTCTTTAAGGATTATTTTTAGTTATATTTTAAAATTTACTCTACTAATGATACAGCTAGACGAAAGAAATACTCTCACACTTTACTCAGTTTCTAGATATAAACAAATCTTTTTATACTACCCTTTATCAAAATTAAAATTATTCATCCCTGACATTTTTTAAAAACTAATCCCAGATTGTTTAGCAAGGCTAGACAATCTCCATGAAACCAAAAATATCTAAAAGTCTAAAAACAGTAGAGGGTCCCGAAGGACCTCGTCCTTTGTAAAACCCAAACAAGCCAAAAGATGGGCAGGGGAGGCCATGTGACACTCCGGGAAGATCTTCTGCGCCTGCCAAAAAAGTGAGTGCTCTAATACAGTGGACGCTCGTTAATTCGAACTCGAAGGTTCTCAGAAAAAAGTTCGAATTATCCGATGTTAAGAGAAAATATATAACTTTAAATGTGTATCACTGAAGAAGAAACTCTCCTAGTATGTATAACCTCAGAAAATATATTATACTATGTTATCTAAAGTTAAACATATTAAAAAACAATACAGACTTACATTAATCATAAAATGAAGCAGAAGATATGCAGTATAAAGTAAACTTTTATTAAAAATATGAATTACACTTTGGGGAAAAACTGTAAAATGGATGTTTGGTTCTGTTTATGATGCCTACATTTTTCAGCCAGCTTCTCGATTTGAAGTAAACATTTCAATTCATTTTCAGAGGAAGGTTCCATCTGAATAAATGCTTTCAGAGTTTTAATAAAGTCCATTATGGCTTTGTCCATTATGGCCGCATTAGAAATATCTTTCGGCAGGTAAGTAGAGAAAAGCCCTGGCAGTTTCCTACCGAAATTAGTGCATACGTCTTCGATTACATCAGAGCTTTGGCCACATACAGAGATAAGAAATATTGTGCCTTGACTTAAATCGAGAAAGCCATCCATCACTGCATTTAAAATCTTCAATACCCATTCAAATTGCCAATTCATCAGCCTTCGTCAGCAAAGAAATTTTGACACACAAAATAATAAATACAGTGTGTATTTTCTCCATTAAACGAGGAAAAAGAATTTTTTTTGTCAAATTCTTAGTTCGAATTAACCGAAGTGATAAAAATTTAGTTCGAATTAATGAGATATTTTTAACATTAACTCCAATACAAGTTTTTTGGGGCCTTTGGATTAGTTCGAATTAACCGAAAGTTCGAATTAACCGAGTTCGAATTAACGAGCGTCCACTGTATAACCACTCATGAAGCGCGAGAAGGCTGACATATTCTACCACAGTTATTGTTAAGACACCCATCTCTTACAGATAATATGCCATTAGAAAACAGAGAGCCTTATTTTCATAACATTTGATCAAATGTAATAACTTTAAAAGTTCAAAAAGGAAAAAGTAATAAAATCATTAATATTATTTAAATGAATTTATTATAGTTACAATATTGAAATTCATAGACCAAAATATCAAAGTACATTACTGTTGAATAATTTTTTTGCTTTACAAAAATGAGAATTAAAAGCTAAAGCATTTCATCTTATCTATTTCAACTATAAATTTTTGTGCAACCTTTCTACTTTTGTTTCACAGAATTTTCAAGTTCGTTAGACTTTTTTTATAATTTGATTGTCCCTACGAATCTGAGCTTTTTTAGCAGAAACTTTATTTTATTTGACCTGAACAAGAAGCTAATTTTCTATTTTTATTTTTTCTTAAAAACTTTATAAATACTACCACTTTGATTTGGAAATTAGGAGATTTAAGAAGGGTGTTAATTTTTAATATAATTATTTGTTAAGAGATTTATATAGCTAGGAAAATAAAAATTGAAGATTGAAAATGAGGAAAAGAAAGGACTCCCAACACTACCCACACTGCAATAAAAATTAAAGAAAGTGAAATCTGTAAATAAGTTTATTATAACATTAATTTCTAGTGAATCAAGTAGTTATTTAGTTATGTGGGAGAGATTTTAAAGCTTCCTTTCCTAGACATTTTAGGAACATAAAGGCTGTAAATGAGATATTTTTCCACAAATCACATGTTACACAATAATGCCCTAAAAGAGACCTTTACCTTGAAATCAACTTGAACTATCACAAGATTTCAGAAAAATAATACACTTGATCTAAAGAAGTACACCTAAAGAAGTATGTCTTGTTTAATTTAATACCTATTGTAAAAATTCCTGAATATTGAGAAATATCTAACAAAAATTCACAGTTTTGAGGCCTTTAAAAATTTTAATTTAAAGAGTTTTTAAACACTGTAAGAACTTATAATAGATGTAATAAAATAGAATCACAGGATTCCATAATCTGTGCATAATGAATGCAGATTTAACAAGGTACCGTAAGATTTCATAATAAATATGCACATATATGAAGAGCATTAAAAAATTTCAAAATCTTCAGTGAAATAAATAAAGTAGATGCAAATATACACCGATATCTAAATTAAAGAAAGTTAATATTAATTGAAAATAATAATAAACAGCATTATGAAGTAAAAAAGCAATATTTTTATTTTACAATTATGGTTCAATTTAGCAGTAAACAGAATATCTAATAAAATTTCATGAAATCATTTCTCTAAGCATTCAATTTTCTTAAAAAAAATATTTTGAAAATGCAGAACTCAAAACAATTGTGTGTGGCACTTGGGATATTATATAAGTAAGCCTCTTAGTTAGCTTGACACAAAAACACTGCAGTTTCTTAAGTCACAGTAACAAATTATTTCTTTTCCAATATAATGTATGACAAAACACACATAAGTCGCCACAATACCAGTAGAATAGAAGACAAGAATTATTGCTGTAAATATACAATTGTCACAATAAACCGGCAGGACCCTGAGTAAATTGAACACATAAATATGAGCTATCATTTGTACAGAAAAAATGCAATTTTCAGATTTTTTTTTTCATAACAACTTTAATTTAATAAAATTAGAAACACTGGGAAAGATAAAAAACCCAACTTCTTCACTGTAGACCAAGGTACTAAATAAACAAAATCCTCAAATTAAAAAAAAAAAAATTTTTTTTTGAATGAAAGTAAATTAAATTAATATGCACATAAAGAATATATATATTTTAAATCTAAAAAATTGCAATCAGTAGGTTGAATAATATGAAAGGAAATTAAAAAGTCAAAATCTTTAAAGATGAGAACTATATATTTAACTATTTAAAATACTTCATCTATTTGAACCTTCATGAAATGTTTAATATATATATACATCTATATATGTGCACATTTACATATGCCTAATAAACTGCACATAGCGGCTCTGTTGTGCAAGGCAAACTAAGCCCCTATCTTGGGCCTGTCATCAATAATTTTAATAATCAATTTTGAAATTTCTGCACTCTGTAAAGAATTTTGGCCATCTTGAACAGAATTAGATTTTTACAACAAATTTAAAATGGACCATGTCTATTATATTAAATAATTTTTTTTCACTATTAAAAAGTTAATTTCTTTTACTAATATCTAACCAAAATTAAGAATGTCATAACATAAATCTGACAATGTTGGGGAGGGGGGGGGGGGATTAAGAATTAAGAAGGCTTTTAACTTTAATGGATAAAATTTAACTCTCATTACAAAACATTCTGTAACAAGATATCTATATTTCTGCATACAGTCTGAAGTGAGAATTAGACTGCAAAATAAGAAGACTAAATATTCTACAGCAATTGTCAGTAAAAACATTTTTACTAGAATGGCTAAAAATATATAATGGGCATGGATTATTCCATTATTTTGTAAATATTTACAAACAAATTTATCCTTGAATTAAAAGCAAATTGTTTAAGTTTACAGCTGGACATTTATATGCATGTTGTATGTTTTCAAATGTAAACACTTAAGGTTCTTTCGTACAGATAATGTTAAATGGATACTTAAAAAAAAAAAAATTTCTGGCAAGCATGAAATTTTCATTGATTGGGCATTCATTAGTAGGAAAAACATTCTTAGAACAATAAAGAAAACTTTGAAGGAAACAAACATTTATATAATAAATTTTATTTCAGAACTCATGTGAATGTGATAGTAATTTTATATACACTAACTCTTTGAAATTCAGTATATGTTTAAATGAAACATTAAGATCATAAACAAAAATAAGGATGTTTTAAATAACAATAATGTGAACCTTCCACAGAATGCTAGATATGCTTAGAACTAAATGAATAAAAACTGAAGGCATGAAAAAAAAGTCTTAGACACAAAAGAACTCATGAAGTAAATGAATTTGAGGACTCTATATTACATTTACTTTATAATATTTTTTTTTAAAAGGAAAAATTTTAAAAAGTTTCAAGAATAGCAGTGGGAAGTACTGTTAGTACTTCAAATATCTCAATCATCCTAGAATTTCAAAGAGTCATGCAGGCAAAAAAAATTAAGTAAAATATTAAAAATGGTTTTATACCCTAAAATAAAAAAATAAAAAGGCAAGGAAAAAAAAAATCTAGAATCAAGTATGATGAACTACGCTGAAACTTGAGCATTCAAATATAAAATAAATGTACGGAAATTAATAAAATCACAAGCAATATATAAAATTAAAATGACTTACACAAAGAGGATCATTTTAAAAATTAAACACAAGAATAAACAAAACATACAATTAATTTACTGGCCTCTTCAAATAAAATATCTCACACATAATGTTAAGCAAACATTAAAAAAAGAAAAGCTAGTTGAATTGAAATTGTCATTTTCAACAACTAAAATTCTTCAAGTATAGTATAAGTATTGAAATTCAAACACATAGAAAGAAATACGTAAAATGTTGCTGTAATTCCTGTATGTGAAGGGAAATTGAAAATTTCTAGAAAAATTTATCCATCATTTTGAGAAAATATACTCAAAACTATAATTAAAACAGTGAGCAAAAAAAGTATGTTGACAATTTTTTCTTCAGCTTAATGTTTAAAAATTATTTTCTACATTCCTCGCAATTACGTGAAATTTTTTAACAATACTTACATAAGATAATTAAACAATATTATTTAAAGAATAAAAAAGAAATGAAACTTACAGTAAATTCATATTTATGTGGTTTAAAATATAATGGTTTCTACACGACTTTGTACAGCCTATAGTCCGTAATTCCAAACAATCACAAAAATTCAACATGAAACAAGAATTTGGGCTTGAAAATCTGAGAAGGCATCAATATCAAAGATAATCTATGCCAAAACATTGTTTGAAAGATTTAATGTACAGTAAATCTTCCACCATCAGGAGAGGCATTTAGAAGAACACACTTTTGGAAGTACAGGTTGAGGATTCCAATTCCGAAATTCCAAGAACTGAAGTACTCTGAAACATGCTGCCTTGCAATTCCTAATGAATTTACCTAAAAGTACCCTCGTAATATTGTAAAGATATGACAAGGTTGTACAGCATAGATCTGCAAGGACAACATTAACTAACAATTAATCATTAAAAGTATTTCATCATCCCATTTCTGCTCCTTATTTCTGTTCTATCATGTTTCTTTTTAATAAAATACACTATGCTTAATTGAAAATGTTTAAAGGGTGACTGCTGTTCATAATAGAGATATGAAGAGGGTGACAGATTTTGCACTTTCATAAACAAAACCTTTTGTTAATGAAACGAATGATGCTAAAAGAAATGTTAAGAAAAGTTCGTCTACCTCATGAATTTTCATTTATTCAGGATCAAATTCCTGGTCCCTTATTTCATTTAATAGTCTTTCTGAAGATGAAAAATTTATATTGTTTTACCTATATGTTAAAAAATTTTGCGTAAAGTTAACTTTAATCTTCTCTTCGTCCCAAGCATTTCAGATTACAGATACTCAACCTGTACATTCATCATTAGAATGGCATAAAACGAAAAAGCAAGCCTTGATAAATAAAACTGCGTTACACGATGTACTACAACAACAAGAAGTTAGCAAACTTTTTCTGATAGTTAAGTACATGAGAAAGTAATACATGCAAAACATTTTCGTTGCCATCAAAAATGTAGTTTGTTTATGTTTTAAAAACTGACACACATAAACTCTTCTACCATAATATTTTGATTCTTCACAGTAAATTGCACACTAACTTTTGAGAGCTTAAAAGAGGAAGAATGCAACAGTTTTGTGCACTTAACACATTCAAGAACCAGTGGCGTAGCGAGCATAACTGGCGCCCAGGGCACAATACCTTTGTGCCCCCCCCAAAAACATATAGTAATTTAATATATAGACCTTATATTGGTGCCCCCCTGAAAAACATATAGTAATATAATATATAGACCTTATATTGGCATCCCCCTCGAAAACATATAGTAATATAATATATAGATCTTATATTAGCGCCCCTCTGCGAAAGGCTCCCGGGGCATGATAGACCCCCTTGCTACGCCACTGTCAAGAACATGGAGGAAAAATTAGGTACTTCAACAAGTCCTCCTCTTTACTCAGCTCTATAAATATTAAAACATACGTAAGAATGATAAGGTAAAAGGAGACAAAATATTTATATACTGAAAAAAAAATTAAATATTTTCATAAAATCCATTGTTCCTACATTAGATTTAAAATATAAATCTGATGAAAAGAAATTAGTTACTAAAAGAGTCCTCTTCCTTCTCTAAGCACACATATGTACATATACAAACACACATCCTTGTAAGTGAAAATAAAGATTTCAAAAAAGAAAAAAAGTATGGGAACATTGAGGAGAATGAAGTTATGTGTGCAATTTACAGTTAAGCACTTTTATATATCAAACAGAGACCTCTCCTCATCATAGGCAGGAAACAAGATATCCTATTTAATCATTGCACTTATTTTCAAGCATATCACAGTTTGTTAATAAAGAAGATTGTATAACTTGCTGTCCTAAGTATTGAGCTACTTGAGCTGCAAGAGAATAATATTACATCTACAGTAATTATCCATTAACTCAACATACAATAAATCATAACATTCTATAAATACTCTTGTTTACTATTTATCATTAGTCCACAAATTGACCATATACACCAGGTTATAAAAAAATTCAAATACTACCAATAAATATCAGTATTACATTACATTTAATAGATCTTCAAATTAATTATCCTCAAAATATTCATAATTTTGCAGCATTTATCTTCTCATTTATATATTTCTTTCCTATTGTAACATATTCTTTATACATAAACATGAAATGTTTTAATGACACTTTCAATATTTCTGAACTACACACATTCCATTCTTTTAAATTACTGATTCATTGTAAATATATTTAAAACTTATTTTATGTATCATATATAAATGACAAAGTACAAACATTAAAATTCAGTAAGTAAATACATTTACAATCACACCCAGAACATTCAAATTTAAAATATAATTCACGGTTACATATATATTTCCACTAGACTTTCTTAAACACAAATCTAAAATTTAAAAAAATAATAATAATAAAAATAAAATTATTTTATTTTATTCTTTTAGGAAAAAGAGACTGTCTTTCTATTCATATACTTAAAAAAACCTCTCAGTACATATAACATATATACAATAAATAAAACTTATTTGCTAATATGACTAGACCTTAATAACATTAATAAATTTATACATTTAAGTAAAAACTCAACTCAAAACTTTCATCACCATAACATGAATATGTTAAATTGATTTTATAATATTAACAAATTTAATCATAGCAATTATATTCTCTATCATAATTTAAAGTAAATCTTACATTGTTATCACAAAGCATACATTACATGAAAACAAAACACTTAAATACTTAGCACAAAAATATACACTTAAAAAATTATCTCCCTTGGAATAAGAAACTTGCTTTCATGCTAAATTTTTTTTCATCTAAAAAAAAAAAGTTACATATAGCTCCAATCAATTGTAGACATAATTTTGGAAAAAAAAATTGTTAAAAGTTAAATTTATAATTGCAATACATCAAATCCAACTTGAATAATTTTTTTAAAATCATTGGCAAGGGGGGGGGGGACCTATTAAATTTAGCTTTTAAACACACTACATTTTAAAAATAAAATGAACTTGAAAATTAATTTAACTGAAATACAGTAGCAATCGTTCCTGAAAAATAACATCTATTTTATCGAGAAGTGTTGTTTCATATTTGTCTCTCTTGAATCATGTCAGATTTAAATGCTGGTTAATAATCTTCTTTGGATTCCAAAATTATATTTCATTATCCTCACTTCAGCATAATTTACTTTAAGGATTACTTTTAGGTAGGGTAAATCTTAAATACAGTTTAAAAAATATATATATTTGTTAAATGTGATGCTTAAGACAATAAAGATTTTAAAATAAATTCGCAAAGTTCAATTCAAAGAAAAAATGAATACATATTGCATACAACAAAATACATAATCATAGGTATAAGAAAATATTCGTGCAAGTAGACCTCTAAATAATGGTTAATTTTTCCATACTTTCTATGCTTTGATAATCAAATTTATGGCTCTTAATATTGAAAGTAACACAAAAAATTTTGGACTTCAGAAACAACACTATTTGAAAGTTTAAAGATGCCTATCATAACACAGCTGAAAGCTACAGAAAAAGGCATCAAAATTAGCCATTTAGAACAAAACTGATGTAACAGATATTTACCCTTTTCAAACTGTCATTGTCAATGCCAGAAAAAGAAATCTATCTACTCTACTATTGTCAAATTCATTTATAAATACATACATAACTTGTATTTTTTTTCTTTTTGTATCAGAAAACTGTAAGACTATAAGAAATTCACATTTGAATATATTTTACATTGTGAATTATGTAACTAAATAAACGTAACTCATCTCATCCTTAATATTAAATATTGTTCAGTAAATTTTAAGTTTTAAATTGCCCCATTTCAGTTTAAGCACTGAAATAACTCTGTTTAAAAAATCTTTTATTTCATTTTAGTTTGCAGATATAGAAGCTTCTTATTGGACTGATTATTGATGATATAAAATAGAAAAACACACTTTTTCAAAAATTCATTTTTTCATTATCGCAATTTAAAAAAAATTTATTTAATATTTTCTCAAGCTTGCTGATATTTTCTAATCCTTTTGGACCATAAATCAACCTTTAATTCACTTTTTAAACTAAAAATCTATTTGATGACAACTATTATTCTGTATGTTATGCAACAGGATGTCAAATCCACTTTCTTTTCAACAAATATAAACTATACACTGCACACACACACACATATATATATATATATATATCTGCATACATACATATGAATGTAAGTATACACATACATTCAATATATATATGTGCATAAAATAGAACTTACCACAGACACTAGCACAAAATGGTTTCTGTTCTTGTGCAACATTTTAAATGTTAGTTCTTTATACAATCTAGTTTTTATAGCCAAACATTACTCTACCATCAGACTATGATACAAAAAATAATACTGGATGCAAATTTTATGAATTTAATGAGGCAACCCAATAATCAAATAAGACTCAAAAGATTCTAGATTATTGAAATAGTATAATTTGACAACCTCAGTAAAATTAGTTTTAATAATAAGGTCGTGTAACAATTACTTTTCTGGAAAGTAGAAATAAGTTAATAATGAGAAGAGTAGTATGTTACCAAAGACAAATATGATAAAATTCCCCATGTATTAGGGAAATCTCAAAACCAAACCAATGTCCTTTACAGGCAAAAGTTTGAAATTTGTTTTAAGTTCAAAAATGAATGTTTCCTCACAATTCAAAAATATATAAGGATATCAAAAATCAACAAAAGTCTAACTTTAAAATGCCTGTATAAAATCAAAAGACAAAAAGATCCGTAACACAAATGCAAAAGGAGAAGATAAAAGTTATGTTTAGGAGTCAATATCATGCAGTTCAAAAGATACAAGACAGCAGATTTAACAATGGACGTCTGCCATTTATGAACTGTTAATGGGAAAAAGCACCAGGTATCACTGTCTAAGAAGTTCTCAATGGTTATAAAACAAACCAGTATAAGAGGATATGAACAACAGTCACATTTTTCAAATGCATGTACATTCAATAAAATATATATGATAACCAAATCAATAATGAAAACAAATTTATACATATAAAACAATTTACAGATATATGAACAGACATTAGGTGGGATACATTTTCACTCAATAAAATTCAAATTAATAAGAACAGCAATCAATAACATTTAAGCTCTAGGCTATCTTATTATAAACATATCACAATAGAAACTAATTGAAAAAAAACATTTTCATACCAATAGTCATTCTTGTAAGAATTTTTAGTAGAAAACAGAAAAAACATCAAATAAATGCATTAACATAAAGACTTTTAAAATTGATATTTTAAGAAAAATATTCTTTAATCACGATGAAGATTTATTTGTGTGCATAGGTAGAAACAGTTATGAGCATCTGCATGCAAACAGGCAGCATGTGTGTTTCGTACTGTTTAGAAAATAACGAATCTAATTACTTCTAAAAAGAGAACAAGGAATAAAATCTCTGTGCAGTTCAATTTGTATACTTGAATACAGGGAGAGTTATTTTTCTACTTCATATGTTTCTTATTTATATATAAACATATCAGCTACTTTTAGTTAAAAGTAGAAATATGCTTTCATTTAATGAGATGAATAAACATATTAATATTAAATTTGTAACAATTACCAAATTGAGGATCTAATAATACAGCATTTATATGCTCCACAAAATATCCATTTAGCAGAAACATGCTTATGGATGTCAATTTACCTTTCTATAAATCGAAAGTAACAAATTAAATTAATATTTTAACAAAGATTCAATTGAATTTACAGACTACTTTACATTTGTTCACTGAATTCAGAGGCTTAAAAAGATTGCCTCTTAAAATATATTGTCTTGATGAAATTTCTAATTAATGAATACATGATAGAAAGCAAACTACTATGTCATTGATTCAAACTACACTAAATTTATACAGTGTAGATCATAGCGAAGATATTCTTTTAATGGAAAAACAACTTTTTCCCTCTTCTCTATCTATTGGAAGTTGATGAATAATTTTAAAAATTCTTATTTATATTATTTCTAAAATTCTTAACAGTTACCATGCATGAAACTTAGAAATAAGCATTTTTGGTTTCAGCTACTATCACTACACAGATCAACTTGATAAATACATGATTAATCAATTATCAAATAACCTAAGAGACTAGCAATTTTCAGTATGACTAGCAAGTTGATCCCAGCAAATTTAAAAACAAAACAAAACAAAACAAAAACATTAGTTTAGGGACCTGGAAGGCGATTTCAATTCAAATTGAATCACCACTTCAAATATGATACAGAGGCATTTTCTGGAAATAAAATCACCGCAAGTACCATATACAGTATGATAATTCATTTGCAAACACAAACAAACTTTTCAATTTCTCAACACTCATTTATAAATTTTAATTTGGGATTACTAATTACAATTAAAGAAATAAAACTCTCGATTTTAAATCCCCCAGCTGGTAACAAATTTAGAAAACAAGTTATGATGTAGAAAAATACATTTTCGTGGCAATGTAAAGAAAGATGAAAAATATAGCATTTGAAAGAGGGGGAAAATTATAGCTGGGCCTGTTTTTTTTCTTCTTTTAACAAGAGGATTTTAAATATAACTTAAAATTTAAAAATCTGTCTTGACGAAACAATTTCAAACAGCCAAGAACAAAGTGAAATTTTAAACAAACTGAAATAGCATAAGTATATCTTTATAGCTGATTCACAATTTTTAATTCATTCTTTAAATGAAACTTGTGGTTTCTGTTCTTTTTAACAGCTGTAGCAAACAGCCTGCTTTATTGAATTGATGAACTCTATTTGAATTCAAATCTCGAAACTTTACAAGCCCCAGATTTAGCCCAATGACAAAATTTTCTTTAGACACTATGCATGTAAAAATCAACTGACAGAGCGTATGCCAAGCCAAAAATAGCCAAATACAGTTCCAAAAATCCATGTTTTCCAATACAAGGATCGTCCATATGATGTTAAAACAAAGGGGGCACTCAGTGTCATGAAGAAAATAAAACTGCCAAGGTTTTGTTTGAAGTTAGCAGGTGATCGGATTCCTTTTGACATCAAAAGAGTCTTGGACGGATTTTCTTTCCCAGAGTAGTAATCATCAAGCAATCTAATTGGAAAGAAAACATAATGCCAAATACCATCAATAAAGCAAAGACAATAATTGTATATTCATTTCCCTTGTATAAAATAGAAGGATTTTATACAATTACATAAATTAACACAAGGTAAAACTACACACACACAAAAAAAAATCATGAATGAAGATTATAAACATTATAACAAAAGATGACATACATAGACACTAAAGTGGTCATGTTAAAATGTTCTCCCAATGTGCTGAAATAGTTCATACTGTACAACTAGCTGAAATATGTTAACAAACCTGTATTGGTCAAGCTCATAAATGCCACAAACAGCAAACATATTCATGCATTCACAAAAGACCATTTGAACAGGTTTTTCAGTATAACAATTGCTATATTGATAGGAAAAACAGCCATTTTGTAAGTGGAATTAATTTAGAATTTTTATTGGTGATGGAATTTGTTAGAATTTGAAGCTCCCATGAGTTGCAGTTAAAAATGAAGAAATGAGAAAATGACAAAGTAGCGGCAGTTTTTACAAATGAAACAGACATCTCCTAAATATTAACAGAGTATTCATGAAGAGAAAAGCAATCAGCATATCATATGACATACATATAACATATCATAAAGTAAGCATGCTCTCATTCATTTAAATCTGTACCTCTCATAATTTTTGACTGTTTCAGGCTATCAAACTATAGAATTTTAAAACTTTTGTATAAGCATTTGTATGACCAATATTAAAAAATATTTTCAAACAGCTAAAATGAAAAATCTATTACTAACCTATCTTTCTTGAGAAATAGATTATGTATCCAACTTCTCAAATCTGTTTCATTCACAGGTATACTGCACAAATCTATGCGATTAATATGTACATACACAGCATCACAGCAACCAGTAACAAATTCTGTAAATGCAAGAAGTAAATAACTTGAAGTCACTAGAAACATAATCTACTGCTACAGCTCAGATTCAAAATATTAGAATAATTACTTTTTTTTTTTTACAAATTGAAAATATCGTTTGGTAATTTAATGTCTTTTAATGCAAATATGCAAATGATATTTTTATTAAGAACTTATTGTTGATTAAACTTATTATCTTAAAATTAATATCATTTTTGAAAAGATTAATTGAAAAAAAATTATTTTGAAAAGTCAAAATATTAGAATATTTATTCAAGTGGTTCAAAATATTAGAATATTTCACATTAATTCTCCTTTAATTATCACCAATTCATAACTGGTGGCATCATTGATTAAATTCAGACGATTTTATTTAAAATCAGTATTCTTTTTGCAGTTTGTTTGCTTTTTCGTCTTAAAATAGGTCGTGTGAGTGATATTCCTGAATCTATTAAACTTCGTATGGTTGATTTGTATCGGCTCGGTAAAAATCAATGTTATATAGCAAATTATTTACATTGTTCGCAATGAAGCGTTAGTAAAATACTAACGCAATATTAAAAAAATGGAAAATTTCAAAATAATCACCGAAAACCAAAAACATCTGCTAGAGATGACAGGAAACTGAAGCGTATATTTAAGAAAAACCGTTTTAAAAGTGTGCGATTCTTGCACCGAAAATGGAAAGAAGGAGGAGTTGAAGTTTCTAAATTGACAACATTAAGACGTCTCCATAAATTTAAGTTTGAATCTCGTGTACCGAAAACAAAACCTCTCATGACTGCAAAACAAAAGCGTATAAGATTGAATTGGTGTAAATCAAGACGTTTATGGAGCGAAGAAGATTGGAAAAAAATATTATTTAGTGATGAAAGTATGTTTTGTGTTTCATATGGTAATCAAGGTATTCGAGTTTGGAGAATGAAGCAAGAAGCATTTGATAAAGAATATCTTAAACGTTCGGTAAAATTTGCCGCTAGTGTCATGGTTTTAGGTTGAATGAGCGCAGAAGGACCTGGAAAGTTATGCATCGTCTACGAAAAGGTTAACTCTCAGATATATCATAAAATTTTGGAATATTACATGAATCCATCATCAGAAGATTTATTTGAAGATGATTTCATCTTTCAACAAGATTTAGCGTCACCGCATACCTCGTTGTCAACTAAGAATTGGTTCCACCAACGTAAAATTAAGGTACTTTCTTGGCCACCAAACTCACCAGACATTAATCCCATCGAAAACTTATGGGGTATAATGAAGAAAAAACTCCAAGAAAATCCTCCTTCAAGTAAAACTGAGTTAGTGGCACGTATAAAGTCTATTTGGGCTAATATTGATAGAAATGTTTGTAAACACCTTGTGTATAGTATGCAAGATCGATTGTACGCTGTTATTAAAGCTAAAGGGGTTGCTACAAAATATTAACTACCATTTACTTCATATTCATAAGGTAATATTTTTGCGTAAAATAAAATATTCTAATATTTTGAACCAATCTAAATTTTATTCTAATATTTTGATGTGTTTCAGAAAGCTGTTGTATACCTAATTTATTGTATTTTATATTTTGTAAATGTTAAAATCTTATTTAAATATTCCAGATTTAATTTATAAGAAATTTAATTGCATTTACTTAGTATCAAAAATAAATAAATGGAAAATAATTTCTTTCTTATTACTTTTTCTCAATTATTCTAATATTTTGAATCTGAGCTGTATTAGTCTAGTTTGGTAAATTAGTGAGTACTGCCATTTCATTAAAAAAAAAAAAAAAAAATAAGTACTTTTTTAACCCTTACGTCGGCTCATCTGTCATTATACTGTTTCCCAGCTCATTGGTCTCACAGATCGCCACGCTATAAAATTAGGATATTTTCCTATTTTTATAAGTTTTTCGCAGTTATAAGTCATTAATGCAAAACTACTGACACCTCTCATTCTTGAAAAGGGCAAATAAAAAATAAATTATTCAACAAAAATTTTAGAATCCGATTCTTTAATCTGTGATATCACGAGAGAGACAAAATGTCTGGCTCGTCGTGAAATAGGAGGAATTCTTCCAGCCATGCTAGCTACAACAATAAAACAAAGATCTTGGAAATAGAATGCATGCAGACTGACAGATAATTAGTACGGTTCGAGGCTTATCGGTCATACAGATCGGCAAAAATTTAAATCAGTTCAAGGCTCATTGGTCCAAAATACTGACTATGTTTTACAAAGATTAAATTTACCGACAAAATATGAGTGGGCGAAAATCTCTGATGTCTTGTACTTGAAGGTCAGGCCCCGACCGAAGTACTCACAAACCCTCAACCTGACCACCACCACCCCACCCTTCAGAATAGGTGCAACAGCGGTCTCCTAGACCGATAATTCAACGTAAGGGTTAAGCACATTTAAAGACAAAATTAAGAACCTGTGTTTACATAAAATTTTTCTATCACTGTGTATGTATGAATTTTTTTTTTCATGAGCGGTACTTCATTAAAATTAGCTCTTAACCCATTAACCACCAAAACTATGAGGGGTGAATTTTTTTTAATGCAAATAATATTGATTATTCATTTGAATATATACAATATTAATTTATGGGGAAAATAACAAAACTTTAGAAAAATCGAGTGTTGTGTTTGCACAACGTCAGCAAAATAAGAGAATTGATGTTAAGTGAGTTCAACTGAATTTCTACAGGGTTTTCAGTCATTTGAGCACTGGGAAAGCAAATGATCACTTTACAGGTAATTCATCTATATATATAAAACAGTTCCGTAACAAACTGATTTACAGACAACACACAGACCAAACCGCTGGACCTAAAGGGCTGAAATTTTTCATGGTGATTCTTCTTGTAGTGTAGGGGTGCACTAAGAAAGATTTTTGAAAAATTCTTTTGAAAAAGCTGTTTTAGTAACTTTTTTTTAAGTTTGCATTTAAAATAATTATGTGAGGGTTATAAAATTTATATCACAAGAAAGATCATAAAAATTCCTTTAAAATGAGATCTTTTTCGAATCTTTACCTCCATTTTCTGATTTTAAGTGAATTTTTAAAGATTCATTTTTAGAATTTAATTTATTAAATGCTGATCACGTGATTTCTTTTTCTGGTACTTTAAATAAATTTAATGTTACGTACATAACAACTAAATAGACAAAAAAAAAAAAAATATTTTTTTTTCTTGCTAATGTGGCAGACGATTGGACATTATCCAAAAAAATATTAAAATACAGTTAAAGATATGTTCCTCAAACTGTACTATATTCTTTAGTATGTTCTATTACATTTAATTTGAATATTTTCTTCTACATTATTTTGTCTATAAAAATATCCCTTTTTTTTTTATAAATATATTTTTTTTGTTTTTTTACATCAATTGTATACATTGATCGTCGTATTTATTATAAATATATATACATATATTTATTTATTTTTTTTTGGCATTAATTGCATACATCGACCGCTGTATTTAATTTGAATGTACTCAGTAGCAAAGTGCGTGTTTTCAGCTAGTCTTTGCATATGATCACACACTCAATTCATTTTTTAGATAAGTTACAATTGCAGAACTGCTACAGAATGACAGTATATATATTTAACAGTATGTATTACAGTAATATTATAGTATATATGAATAGACAAATGCACAAATAACAATTCATTGTATAATAAACACAAAGATGACGAATAAGCATAGGTAATCAAATTACTTTCCATGTTTAAAATGCTATTTATTTCTTACCAAACATAGAAGGGGCTTTGGTGCGTAAAGTCTTTTTATTGCCTTTTGTACAAGAATAAATCACAGTTGCATCATATATGGCATCAAGATTATTCTTCATATTTTCAAGAGCTATGTGGAAGCCCTTATATTTAGGTGTGAGAACATGTTTTAAAGGCACAAGACCTTGAAAGAAAAAGACATGAGACAATTAAAAATAAATATAAAATAGCAGTTAACAGTATAAGATACATATTTCACATCCATTTAGGTAAAAATTCGGAATGAAAAAGTTACAAGAGTCAAATACACATTTTAATTACTAATTTGAGAGTTAATACAAAGTAAATTTGTTTCCTTTCGTTTATTCATGTAAAAAAAATTGTAAATCAAAATGTCTACATCTATAATTCGAATTTTTTAATGATATGGAACTGCTTAAAAAGTTTTTGTACCAGGAAATAAAGCAATGTCATGGATGCAATGGCTTCTGAACAAATAGGCTTTAACTACTACTTAGGGCATAAGCACAAAATTAACAACATGTATCAGTCATGGAATGTTCATATACTATTTTAGCCTACTAACTAATGAACTTATATTGAAAGTCTTCAATAGATGACATGTACAATGTGTTAGCATGTTTTGATCCATCTCTCAATCAATTTTTGTAAAAAATATTTAATACTATTTATCCTTTAATGGCATTAAAATTAGTATATTTTTGAGTGGCTGTTTATCCTTTTCCCCCATTTCACCATACAGAATTTTAATTGATTAGCACTTTTATACTTTAAACCATAAATATTACATATGAAATTTCATAGAACTCAACTTTACTGTCTTATATTCATAGCATCTAACTCAAAAGGAGTACTCTCTCTTCATGCCAGGCAAGTTGTGTGTGTGTGTGTGGAAGGGGGGGGGGGGGGTATACGGGGTTAAGAATCTCCAGGCAAGTAAGGTATTTAGAGGATTTGTCTAATCTCAACACTGAAGTTCATGGATGTTAAAATCTTCCTTCTGTTCTGACACTGCTGACTTACAAAAAAAACGATTCAAATTTTTATTATCCAGGCCATTTCTCAAAAGATGATTTTAATTATCATTATTTTAAAAACAGTAATTTGAAATATTTATATTTTTAAGTTGCATATATGTTAAATTTTAAATGCTAGGCCTCTCCAAAATCAGTCATCTTCATATGTACTACACAGCAGCAAAAGAATATCTAAAGAATGTTAAGAAAACTATGTGAAATTGATTACATACGACTATCACTTAACATACCTCGTTCTTTAGCAAAGGATCTACTCTTTTCAATCACATCTGTAGAGAGAGGATTATATCTTGTTCCCTCAGGAAAAATGACCATCCAAGTCTAAAAATGAATAAATAGCTTATAAAGATATAGAGATCTAAATATTTAGTTTATATTCAACCAGAGAGAGAGAGAGAGACAAGAAAATATACTGTAAAAATAAAGATTAAAATCAAGATGATTATCGAAGCAATGCTGAAGTTACCTTACACACAAATGAAAAAGAGTTATTACTGATAGCAGATACCACATCATCTAAGCTTTCAAGTAAGAAATAACAAGCATCATACATTAAAAACATCAGAAATCATTATGCACTTGTTAAAGCATAATTTTTTCATTGTTTGTAAATCAATTACTCATTTCGTGGATCTTAATTCATGTATTTTAAATTTATTACTGATAAACATAAATAACTTATTTAAACTATGTTTAATATTTACCAAGAGAATGTTAACATGTCACTTGCTTTATAAAAAAGGCTACAGTAAAATTGAACATTAATTAACATTTCTGTCAGGATAGCAAGGTTATCTTATAACTTTGAAAATGTAGGATGAACAAAATCTATATATATAAAAGGCGTAGGTATGCGGCACAAAAATCGATGATATTTCTACACTCCTAATGGCAACGGCTGCCACTACCAGATGTAAACATTAGCAGCCGTCCGCAATTTACAACCGCATGTCAACATGGATTTACACACTGAAACCAGGAATGCTCGAAAGTGAGCTGCATGATCAAGTGAAAATTGGGAACAGTCTCAAGAAAGAAAGTGAAGAAATTATTCATTAAGAGAGAGCATAAATGATCACGAGGGTAGGCTTAACCGTTGCTGGCAAAGCAACCAACACCAGTAATAGTTCATTTTCTACACTTTTTTCAGTACATTGGCTGAATTTTTACTCCATTTTATAAGTGAAGAAATTTTCCCAACAATTTATTATTTGATATGATTATAGTACATACAGAGAATGATGTAATCCACACTATATTTTAGTGCCTGCTGAATTTGTGCTCCATTTTTTTAAGTGAAAAAATTTTCCCCCAACAATTTCTCATTGGATGTAATGATGAAGTGTAGATATCTTAATTTTGAAAAATAGCACATACAGAGAGGGATATCATTTTAAAAATCATTGGTGTTGGGTTTCTTAGTCTTATCTTTAACTCTGTTCTGAAGTAATGGAAATTCATATTTTTAATCACGATGTTATAGAATCGGCCTTATGGAGAATACCCCTTAACAACGTATATTTATCATGATAGGTAATGGTAACATTCCTTACATATGTTACTTTCAGTTGAGTTGTTTTGCAAAAGAAAATATAAAACTAAAAGCGACCATGCTGGTCGTGCAGCAGCTAGTGAATTTTTAATAACAAATTACATATCAATGATTCCTTGAGTTTTATCCCCAAAGTCCACCGATATTGCCTTAATACCTTTTTACTTAAACACCTTGAAAGGGTGATCAATGGTAAAGGAAATGGAAACATTCCTGATGGTTTATCTAAACAATTATCCATCTTGGAGCACAAATATCAGTGTGCACAGGAAACCACAACAAGGTGATGTTTTTGTATTTCAATTTTTAAGGAGTCAATATCTACTTTCCTAAATAAAAATAGTCCCTACAAAGTCACAGATCCGACACCTTAGAGTGCTAACATGTAAACAGATCTATCTCCCAAGGAAAAGCTGTTCATTAAAAACTACAAGGAGAGCCAATAGCTGTGCATCAACACTTGTATATCGAATCAAACAAACCCAAAAAGCTACATTTAATGCATTAAAGCAATTTTCTTTGACTCTTGTGTTGTTAAGATCATTTGATCCACCAGTAAATATCTAAAATTGATGACAGTAAACTGCATTTAACCCTCTGAGTAATTGAGCAAACTTTCAACTTGAAAAGTGTTTGTGATGGATCATTCCATCCTTAATTTGTTGTTCAAAAGTGTCTCAGATGGTATGATCTTGATACTTTTGAATACCAAAAATAGAGGATGGAATCATTGGTCAAAAAGCCTTTTTCCAGCAGAGAGAAACAGACAGAAAAAAGTCTCATATGCTTACAGGGTTAAAAGGCTTAGGTCTATTGCTTTAAAAGATTCTCTTAGGAATAGCAGTATGTCAAAATTTATCTGGCATCCTAGCAAGGTTCAAGAAAACATAAGAGGAGAAGCAAAAAACATATACCAGAACAGAATAGGGTAGTAAGGGTACCCAACTTTGTGGCAGAAAGACTGTCAAGATTGATGATCATTAAGTGAGATGGGTTTCTTTTAAGTAAGAAAAGTTTCTTTGTGTTGTTCTACTGTGAGCTCCATCTCCATGGAATCAATAGGAACAGTTTTAGGACACCTCAAGGAAAGTCTTAAGGCTGAATTTGGAGTCATGTTTCATTTCTTAAAGTGGGTATCTCAAATCTAACCTGCATAAGTCTTTTTGCACCCAATGTAAATTAGATAAAATGGTCGAAGAGAGATGGTGTCTGCTCCCCAAATTATGCTACAGAGTTTCAAGACGTTTGGTCATTTTTTAAACAAGTAGTTAATAGGTACAGCATGTGGCGATGAGTCTAACCTTTCTATTTCATATGAATAGAATTAGGAATTAAAAGTTTGAAGCGTCATAAACATATACATTTTAACAATGAAAAGATTCAATTTTTAAAATACAACAGTTAATGTCGATAATAAAGAAAAATCAACAATATTAAACATTTTGTCAGTTTCAAAAGAGAGAATGAATAATTCAAAAGTTGTTAGATATTTAGACTGGTGTACTAAAAAGAAAATTAAATCAAGAAAAACTTACAGGAATTCTGCGATTCTGTAAATAATGCAGAGAAGATATCATTTTATTGGAATCAAAATAATGCCTTTTCACAAAAACACAGCCATGCTGAAACACAGAAGATCAGTAAAACTATATATATTTTGAAGTTTTTAACATCAATGTTATTGTACATGCATAATATTCACAAACAAGATTTCTGACACAGCAGAAATAAAAATAACAATAATAATACTAATGTTTTAACCAGAATTCAAAATGCTATTGTAACAAATGTAATGCGTTAAAATACCCATTCTTAATAATAAAAGAAATTTTTAAAAGTAAAACTATTAAATCTATACTTCTATGGGCACATTTGTATGTGTGCATGTTATAATAGAGTACCATGCAGTCATACATTAGGTTTTGGTATATACACACACAGAAGTATTTGATTTCTTTCATGTTTCTGATAAACATAATGTTCATCCAAAAACCAAGCTTTTACAATAAAGGTTTTAAAAAATTCTATTTTTGTAGAACACAGGTTAAAAGCTTAACTAATAATATAAAAAATTTGATAACTTCACAAAAATATCAAATAAAATTTAAGCTCCCAGACTGAATTTACATAAAACATTTACTAATTTACTGAAAGAATTTCCCAGTAAGAATCAGATTACCTTAAAAATATATTTGTCATTTACAGCAATTCTGTTACTGCAGATTAAATTTATGATGATCTGAATAAAGCCCATGAAACACAGGATGGTAGAATTTTAAAAGTTTTTTAACGTGCATTTATTCACTTTAAATTTTAGGAAATTTACCCAAACCTTAAGAAAGAAAATTTATTTGACCAGCAAAATCAGGTTTCAAGTTAATCATGTGGAAAAAAGGTTATACTCAGCAAGAACCACAGCTCTATAATCAGATAACCTTCTTGCAGATTTGGACACTATTATAATTATGTTTTATGCTCACTGCATGAAATTGCAAAAACTTCATGCAGTGACATTCATGCAGTGAAGAAGTATTCCTTTGAGACATATAATAATGAAAAAATTATTAAAACTTTTCACTTTTCTCACTTCTTTTTTTAAGCAGTTTGGAATAATAAATGTAGAAAAACTTTAACATTGATAAGAAGAGGAAATCATAACACTGTCAGTTCAACTGTATTATTATTATTATATATATGTATAATAACACAGTTATGTACTGTACTGTATTATTATATACTATATTATGTGATTATACATATAATCCACAACTACCAACAGTTCAACTGACAGTATTTTATCTTTACAATACAGCAAAAGTGATACTAATCTAGTAGAAACCATACTTCAAATTCCAAATTTGAACTTTTCAGATGCTAGCATTAAGAGGAACAATAGCAGATGATATTAGCATTGCTTGTCGATGTAGCTGTGTTATTTTGTTTGATAGGATAAGCGAGTTAAATGCATTTTGAAAATTACAATGAATTTTTCTGGAAATACAGTAAGAAAGACCTTTCTACTTACAGTAGGAAAGGAACCTGCATAACATATATATATATATATATACATTTATTTACTTGTTAGTTTGTGTGATTTAACAAAGAATAGTGTTCACTTTGAAAAACTTTAGTATTTTTATTAATTTATGAAGAGCATGAAAACCTAAAAGATTGGAAAGGTTATAACTACCATCATAAGATGAATTCCTTATCTCAATCTTGACTAACAATCAATTCAAAACAAAACTGATATTTAATATTTATAACTAATTTATCCGTATCAAGAAACAGCTTTTTGTATTCAGATATACATTGAATAACATTATTTAACATTAGAAAAAATTTAGCTATTTTAAAAACAAAAAATAACTAATATGCACACAACAATAAATAGTTAACTTCTCAGTTTAGTATAAAAACATACCTCATAAAAATAGAACCCATACATTGGAACAAGCTGCAATGAATCTTTCATTACGTAGCGAACATGACCAATAGAACCTTGTCTATCAGCCAACATATGGACAATAACCCAGTCCACTGGAAAATTAAAAGTTAATATGTGATTAAGATGTACCTATTTACTGTTACTGCATTAAATAAGACTGAGTATCTCAAAATTAATAATACATTTTCTGTAAAAAACTTAAAGGTTCTTATAAATGTTTAGTCTTTTTAATAGTGAAATATACAATATATATACATATCACATATACTTACACCACAATAAAGAAGATGAAAAATTTTCAGCATTAGGTAAATTTGAAAGTTGCATAGTGTTATGAAACAGAGTTCCATTGTAAGTAATATAGCTCTATAAAATTAATAATTAAGAGAAAAAAAACTCGATTAGCATTACAAATTATAAAATCTTGAATTAAACACCCTCTTTTTAAATATACTAATATCCAAAAGTTTAAAATAATATTTTATTCCCCAAAAATCATAAATGAATAAAACTTAGTTTACTTGTCAATGATGTAAGCAGGGGGGAAAGGATGGCCAGAGTAACGACCCTACCACCCCCCTCCAAAAAAGAAGAAAAATTGAATCTGATCTCATCAAACAGAAAAGTACATTGCTCTATTGTTTCAGTGTTTAGTAATACACTGTTAATATGCTTACCTGTGTGTGTGCTAGGGTCAGTATAATATGAATGGCACCATGCTTACACACCAGTTTCCCTAAGCCTTATTAATACAATTGCTCCTGGAGCAGTTGTCAGTGTCCTACATATATATCAAGGGACATCGTGGTGTGAATGATCCTGTAATGCTGTGCAGTTATAACTCTTTAAAGAGAATATATTGGGTTTTCAATAATTAAAATAAAAATTTTTTTTTCCCTTATTCTAGAAATCCTGCGTAGCCACAATGCTCTGGACACTTGTATCACTGATTTTCCTTATTATATTAGTAAAAAAAAGTTCTGCTATAATCAGTTCCTGCTTAACACTAGTTTTCACTCCGATTACAAAGGACATACCCCTTTTGGACTATCTGTGTTTATGCTGCTCTCAACTGTGCAGATATCAAAAACTGATAAAAATTTCCATGCATGTAGAGAGTGGATCAAGTGGCTAATCTACATAAAAATGTTAGCTGTTCTGTTGGCAATACCCATTTTTATAAATTATGCTTATATTTTTGGACACCAGCCTATATTCTAATTAAATTTATACACATTCATATGTTTCAGGATTCTCAATATTTTAGACGAAAACTATAAAAATTAAAAGCATAAGCTAAAAATTTCAACACTGATCTGACAGAAAGTAAAAATTTCCGATTTTTCACACTGCTTTGAAAGCCTTCATTACATAAATATTTGAAATAGCTTTTCAGATATCTAAGAGTGATTTCATTCTAACACAATAAAAAAGATGTGGTATTTTTAATTTTAGTATCATAATAAACAACCTCAACCCAAACTTCCCTCAGACATTTATAATAGGATGAAGAACTCACAATTTTTCTACTAAGCTAACCATAATTTGTTAAGTTTTAAACAATTTACACCTGGTCATAAAACTGTAAATGAAATACATTTAAAAAGTGCTAAATATCTGTATAGAATTGTTTAAATACTGTGGGAGTATGGTATTATGAATAATGCATACATGCATTTTATAATTTTAGAGAGCATCTTAATTTAAAATGTTAGTCAATGAAGTTTCTTTCACACCTAAAGGCAGGAATGTCCAGTATTAATAATTAACTAGCTATTAACATGATAGCATCTTGCTAAATCTCAATCTCATAAAAATTATTTATTACTATCATACATAATTAAATAAATATAAATGTTAACATGGCACAAATCACATGATAAGATGATCATAATGTTATTATATATTGAAAAAAAAAAAAGGGGGGGGGGATTGTGGCGGCCCAGTGGTACAGCATGCTGGTTTTCGGTGCTGAGAGTGCTCTGATCGAATCCTGGCATCACGCCACGAAAAATGCCTCCGTTCGTGTCGTCCCTTCATAGGGGGGAATGCTGCCTGCCTATATGGTGCCCCCACTATAAAATGAGCAGTAAAATTGCGGCATAGTATAGGCGAATGTTTGACAACAAGTGCCTCCGCATTGGAGAAAAAAAAATATATACATATATATTGAAAAAAAAAATTCCATTTCTTGCATTATTTTTCTAATGGCAAATTGCTATGAATTGTATGATCACAAGTATTTACCTTTTTTGATTATCATATGTGTTAATTGCATGTTGTATAATGAGTATGGTACATTATCAAAAATTGACTATTTTTCTCCATGCAATATGAATATCAAATGGAAGTAAATAATTATTTTTTACATAGAAGCAAACTATATTAAATAAGCTTTTAGTTTTATAATAAAAATTATACATCGGGAGATTAACTACAATTCTAATTTATAGACTGGAAATCTGAAAATGTGATTTGTGAGATTTCAATTGGTAAATTTTGTTCAAAAAACTGAGAAACGAGAACTCAGATATAATGAAAGAGCAAATAGGATTTTCAAGAGTATGTAAATAGATTTCTTGCACATTTAAATAAAAGATTGAGATATTAAATCCAATAATTAGAAAAAATACAAATGTTTACAGAGGAATTTTTAAAAAGTAGTTTGAGTTTTTTAAGAGACAATTTCAGAATAAGATTGAAACAGAATGCAAAACATTTTTGAATAACTTATTATAAAATGTAAGAATTATAAAAATGCATTAAAAACTGCAATAAAAGCATTACATAATGTCTCTCTGTAAGCAATATATCCACAAGGATCATACAAACAGATCCCATATTATTTATACAGCCTGACGACCATATTTTACCTAGCAGAGAAATCATAGATAAACAAATTACCTGTACTTTGGTGATTACTAATGTATATAACTCTCTCTTTCTTGGACACTACTTCATCAACATTTCCATACAGAATGAACTAAAGAATTAAAATAACTTTAAATACCAATATTTCCATACAAAAATTAAGTATTAATACAAGAAAGAGTTTGAATATTTTTATTATGATTAAAATAAAACAAATTTTGGTTACTTACTTACTTATCCCGTTGATTGTTTTTGCCCCCAAAAAAAACCTGTCGCCAAACTGTATGATTTAGCTCTAAGAATGGGTAGCGTGACTTAACAACACACTGATAAGATATTCACCTTAGTTTTATATAACCCCGACTAGTCCTTGATATGCCTTTTTATTTTATTTTATTATTTTTTTGTTATTGAAAAAATAATGCAAGTTCTATTTCTCTATTTTTACCTCGCATATAATAAAAAAAGTGATTCAAATTTGGGACCTGCCTTCTATGGTACAGCATGCAGTGGAGTATTTTCAAAGTTGCAGTATCCTGGCATAAAAAATTTAAAAAAATGCTGAACTGTATTAAATTAATTTTAATTATAGATTTACAGTGAATTAAAAGTTAATTTAACATAATAATAGCATGGATTGGAATCTGACTTTTAAAAGAGAGGGTTTCAGATATTTAAATACTAATTAGAATAATAATAAAACATAAAATTAACATTAGAATTATTATATTATTTTTTTTTATTTCCTACATAAAGCAAATCAAAATCATTCCATATCAGTGTATTACAGTAAATTATTCAGTGACCAACTTCCTCACTTAGACACACACACACACAAAAAAAAAATCTTTAAGGATAGTTGTTCTTAAAATATTCTGATTAATTTTTAGTATTATGTTGTCTGTCCCCTTCTCTGGTAGAGACACACATTATTTAAACATTCATGGCGCTAAATCTAATGAACCTGTTTGGCGACAGGTTTTGTTTGTCGAAAATGATCGACAGGATAATATGGGATAATACATAAGTACCAAATTTTGCGATAAATGGAGATAAAATCATGAAACATGTCTCTCTTTGACTATTCTTACAAACATTTATATAATTATTAAAACATTACCATACAAACTCATATAAATTATCAAATTTTTCAGAGAAAGCAAAATATAAATAAAATTTATATTTTGCTTTCATTGCCACATATTACATGCATATTTGGGTACATTTGAATTAAATATTACAAGTGAATAAATATTTGCATTTAATTTTAGTTTAAAAATATTAATGAATCAAGCAATGCTCAGGTATAATGGTAAACAGAAGCTATATATATTTGCTTGATAATAAATTCAAAAGGAAATTTTGCTTTAAATAATTTAATACTAAAATAATATAAAAGATCTCTCATAAAACTACAGCATTTATCAATATATATCTTATTTAATGAAGTTATGACTTTCTTTTGAATACATCCATAAAGACACTTTCTAAAAATGTAGAACATAGTTAAAGAACATTATTGAAACTGTTTCTATCCTTAAAAACTAAAATGTAGTTAAGTTCACAACAATTTTTCAATATTTTCAGGAAAACTAAATAAGATTAATTTGCCATATTTACAGCATAACTAGCAAAGGTGAATATAAATTATAAACTTCAGTACTATTTTAGAATAGGAATGCATACAAAATAACATTTCTCAAAATATAAAGATGAGAGACAAAATTTTAAATTTGGCTAAATTTACCTACACAATACATGCCAATTTTATACCTCATTGAAACTTTTCTAAAAGCAAAAAACAATCTCTTAAGGCATAATTTCAGGTATATGCACAATATAATTGTAAACATGAACCTATCTTATACTTTCAAACTAACAACAATGAAAAATATATTTTTCAAGTCAGCAATGTTTGTGAAGTAATGACTAGATGAAGCTTGTATTAGAGTAATAAGTGGGGATTAATTAAGTAGGATTACTTACTTTTGTTCCAGTAACATGTTCAAAAAAGAATAGAACTAATTTCTGATATACTGAATAGTATATATCATCACCAGCTTGATATATCCAGCTTGGTAGTACACATGACATAATCCTCCAAGTTAACCAGATGAGAAAATACTGAGGAACTACACCAAACATCACTATCGTTGGAACAACCATTTTTACATGTTTTAAACTGAAAAAAAATTCAAATTTTTGATCAGAGAGAATTTTATGCTTGATAGAATGTCAACAATAAAACTGAAAAATGACGACTTTAAAACGAAAACAGGACATACATTTATTTCATTATAAATGCCCAACAACGCATCGTAATTGAATAGAATTAAATAAGAATTAAGATTTAATAAATTAATACACAGGGCGTAGAGTAAAAAAAATAATGATCGATAAAAATACACATCCACCTTTATGCTCAATAATTTGTCATAAAAATATGTTTAGGCATTCAAGTTGGAGCTGAAAAAATACGACACTCAGTAAATCTTCTCTACATTCAATAGAATTCAGTATCAAACAAGACTGAAGGCAATATAATCACGTTAAAATTAATTATTCGTTTCCGTATTTAAAAAAAAATTTTTTTTTAGAATTAATCTAATATCCAAATTAAAATCCAACTTACTTTGCCATACTTCATTTAAGTTAAAACCAATTACAGTTTACTGACTTTTCTTGGATAAAATTTTATAAATCTAAATGATGAGAAAAAATTTCTTTTTCGGGCGTAAGTAGAGAAGCCTTTGCCGGTATAAACATTCAACACATTGTTCCTGACATTTCATAAACAACCTTACCGGTGTCTAGCATCGCCATTCCACCATTGTTGAATACTCCCCTTCATTTTCAATCGTTGTAAGTACAATACGTGGAATATTACAATAATATGTAAATCATAAATTTTTTTATTTGTAATATTAATCACAGTCAGTAGCCGTGAACAGCTCTCAACCTTTGTAAACTAGCTGCTACTACACTTCTAACGTGCGCACAAACCTGACTCCCCAGACATACGGCTTGAAACGATATTGATCTCGTATTCACAGTGACACACAAAACAGTATATTTTACAACTATGAGGGAAAAAAACACACGATTCCCCCTCAAAAACACTCGTGTTCATAAAGCATAATTACCATTCTTTAACTGTAATTGAACTGTGGAGTTGCAACATTTTGATGAAGACGCAGAGACCGCATGACGTATGGTGCATTTTGCCGGAGAGACGGCGATACACTTTACCATTTAGTGACTTTTTTCCACTATTTAACGATTTGGTGAACATACTTCCTCAGGTAAATTTTTTTGGAAAGTCGCCAGGGTGGGAAATATTATAAGCCAAAAAATACTACCGTTTATCGTTGTATTATTAGCCTCATACTTGTCGTAAATTAGAAACAGATAATAAAAAATAAAATTTATCTAGGAACACACTTTTATTGAATTCATGAAATTGGACTGTATTGGCGAGAAAAAATCGTTTGAATCCCTGAAACAAATTTTAAAATTAAAATGTCAGACATTTCATTGGCAATATAATACCCTAATATAATACAGTATAAATTAAAAATTGTGTTATAGAATCAACACAATTTTTTATTTATTTTTGGTAACATACAAATAAGTAAATTGGCAATTTTTTTTTCTTTTCTTTCTTTCTTTTTTTTTTTGTTCTTTTTTTTTGTGTATATAAATAATTTGATCTACTCGCAACGCTTTCACCAGTAGAAGATATAAAAAATCGTTAGAGCTTGAACGGGGTTTCATTAACATGTATAGCCAATTTAATTTCAGTCACATATCGAATATTTAAAATTTCCCTTGAATTTTCAAAACACATATTTTGCTTTCATAACTTTGTTTTAATATATAATTTCATAGGTGTTTAATGCTATAGTTTTTTTTTTTTTTTTTTTTTTTTTTTTTTTTTTTTTTTTTTTTTTTTTTTTTTACACTGGGGCAAAAAAAAAAAAAAAAAATTCCCCATGCAGCATTAAAAGAAAAATTTTAATATAATAAAGCAATTAACTAGAAAAATTACCTTGTGAAATATTTATCATTTGAGGTAATTTCCAAGCCTGCATGAAGTTAATAAGAAAAAATTATTCTTTTTTGGCATTTTTATTTTTTTTAATTTTTATTATGTTATAACTGTTATATTATTTCATTAAGGATTTAAAAATATATTTAGACCCACTTAAGTATTTTTCCTTCCTTAAATTCTAGACGCTCATTCATCAACTTTATATGGAGATTTTATTTAGTTTCTTTCACGCTATGGCTTAAGTGTGAGCTCTTCCAGTCATGTCTGAACAAAAGAGAATTCTTTCAAAAAAAGTTTATGGATTCATTACATGTCCTGTTCGCATATTATAGGCCCATTATAGTTTCAAATTGTCGTACACAAGTGTACAGAGTAACGAACCTAGAGAACTTTTTACTGTGTTATACAGTTGAAGAAATTATCTCCCTTTAAAGAATTAACAGGACTTTTTTTTTATTATTTATTTATTTATTTTTTATTTAATTTTTTTTAACTTGCTTGTTAACGCACTAACGGACAGTGTTTTGCAACAAGAAACCAACCCACAAAAGTTTAAAAGTTGAGTTCGATAGCTGATAAGCTTGTGTTTCCTGTCGGGGGGGGGGGGGGGAATACTATTCTTTTTTATTTAATGGAAAATCTACTATCAGCTACTCGAATTTTTAATTGAATGCTTTATCGCAATTCAGCTTTCAGTGTAGTGTGGATTGGTTATTTGTGCGAGATAAATATGTGTTTGCATATTTTTGTTGTTTGATCCGAAAATCGAAAAAATGTCAATGTATGGTCTACTATAAGTCCTTTCCGACGCAAAGGCGGAGCAGGATGCAGCAAGGTATTAGAAGATTTCCCGGAAAAATGGAATCCATTTTTATTTTTAATATCTTTTATCCTCAATGATACATAGAAAAGTTGGATGCAAATTAGTGTTTTTGTCACTCTCACGAATGATCACTTCTTCGATGAAAAAAAAAAAAAAAAGATGCGGTTGTTTATGAAAAAGTTAAAATTCAGGTTTTCTACATTCTTCGAATGGATAACTCTTAAAAGCAAGTGTGGGTACGTTATTGGAAAGCCATATTCTGGCCCGTAGAGCGGGAACAGTCACTTCTACCCTTTTTTAAAAATATTATTCGTGATTCGCTACGCTTTTTTTTTTTTTTTTTTTTTTTTTTTTTTTTTTTTACGTAGGATTACGGTCCTCCATAACGATCCTGCGGAAAGGAAAATTTCAGACGCTAAAACTGTCCAGCACGTCCTCGCGAGTTATAATTTTGGCAGCGCGCCAAACCCAGTCTATCGCTTGGACAAGTTAAACAGAAAAGTACCAAGATGCGTCAAAATTTTGACATGCATATACTCGTATGTATGTACGTACATACATATAGACACTTACATACAAAAGAGATGAGCAACGATAAGTAATCCTACGTTAATTACCCGCGGTAGTTTCGTTAGAAGAGGCTACCTAAATTTTAATTTTTTTTTTTTTTTTTTTTTTTTTTTATTTGGGGGGGGGGAGAAGCAATTTTGCCAACTCTTCCTCCTCTGACTTCTGATCCAGCAGGTTGCGAAATTTCAAATATGGAATATACAAAAGTCAATTAAACATTCCCGTGTCTACGAGGAGTACGGGCCCGTAGAGTAGCAAACACAAAAACCCACAAAAGATATTTATTAGGTGGATGAATTACTTTGTTAATATCTTTTTAAAATCAAATTAATAGAAAGTAAAAATTAGGTATGCACCCATTAAAATATATTCCGGAGGATTAAAAAAAAAAAAAAAAACTTGATCCCTCAAAGAATAGCTTTTAAAATCAAAACATACTATTACTCATTATAAGTCGACAAAACTGTTACCTAGAGCAGTGGTTCTCAACCTTTTTCAACCCACGCACCCCTTTTTGTGTGTCATTAACTATGTGTACACCCAACAAAAACACTTTAGTTTAATTAAAATGTGTCATATTAGTTTAAGTTTAAATATTGAACTGTTGAAGTTTAATTACGAATAGGTAATTTAAATTTAAAAAAAAATATTTTATTGGACATTTTATTTCACAGTTTTTATTAATCAGACATAAAATTTAAAAAAATCTCATAAAATAATGAGTGGGAACGCTGGGCTTGTTTTTGTTTACAAAGTTCATCAATATTTTGCTCCAGCTTGGTCAAATACAGCCACTTGTTCTTCAGGTAAGTTAAACTTGAAAATCCTTTTTCACCCAAGTCGTCGTAAATCCCAGAAGGTACTTCACAGCAGTGTCTGCTAGTTCTTTGTGTTTGCTTGCGCCGAGCGACGCGTTTGCTTGCTGCTTTACTGATAGTTTTCATTTTTAAATCATTACTCAAACATTTGTCACAGTTAAATTCTAGCATGTATCAATATATATGGATTGTATACTTTTTGGTAGTTAACCGCGTACCCATTACGGATTTTCGCGTACCCTAAAAGGGTACGCGTACCACCGGTTGAGAACCATTGACCTATAGAGGGAAAAATGAAAGCTCATCAGTTGATCTTGGAGATACTCAGTTCCCATGTTAAGCTATAGAGCAGGGGTTCTCAACCTTTCAGGCTCTGTGCCCCCCTTTGAACACTAATGTGAGGTCACGCCTCCCCCATCAATACAAGTAGTAAATTCGGAATTTGAAACTGAAGCTGGTTATTAAATGAAAATATAGAATAGATAATTTCATACACAAAATTTAATATTACTACACTTATCTTAATTTGGAGCATATTATTATTAGAACGTATGAAATCAAAGAATTAAATACAGATCATCTATATTGGCGGGCACTGTTTGTCCTTGACAAGTTTCTGAATATTAGGTTCTAACTGTGACAAAGCACACCTCAGGTCACTTTCAACGTCCAGACGTACGGCAATTATCGTGTTCATGTTCGTATGTCGGAAATACGTTACGTTTACATTGAGACCACAAAATTGAGTACAGTAAATTACAGCTAGTTTTACTTTTTATTTTACTTTTTTTTTAAACTCACGCCTCCCTTGAAATTCTTCTACGCTCCCCCAGGGGGGCGCGCCCCCCCCCTCCCAGGTTGAGAACCGCTGCTATAGAGAATTTTCAAATGAAAATTTTTCTAACTTTAAGAGGGCGATTAAATTTTTTTTTAACATAGAAGGGTAGGCGTTTCAATAAAGAGCGAGTAGTTCTGAAAATTTAACATTTTTAGCCGTGAATTTTTTACAAGTCATTCAATTTTTTACCTCTAAATAAAAATAATAAAAGGATTTTTTTGCGTGGTTCATTGATACGCCGCTTTAGGTTTAAAAAAAAGTATTTATGTTGCAATGAGTAAAAAAATCATCCAAGCAGGTATGATTTTGTGAAGGAAAGTCATTAGAAGTAACTCTTCCTCACATCACCGGGGTAGTTCAGCTGGTAGGATACCGGCGAGTTTCTATAGCTCGTCATCGTTACATTGGCACCCAACAGCTGAGAAGAAAAATTATGACCAGCTACAAAACTGCATTAATGAAATATACCCAGGCTTACGGACCATTTCGCTGGCCGTAAAGAGAAAGTCGAAATGTTGCGAGGGAAAGAAACTGATGGAAATAACACCGCCGGTGGGGTGTATTGGATAGCCTATAAGCCTCGTGGTTTGGACCCACGCCTTCTGGCAGGTGGTTGCTATTTGCAATTTTCTCAGTGGAGACGGATAGTTTATTAAATAGTTTTAACTGTGTTCAAATAGCTCCCTTTAGTGACACTGTTTATATTTTATTCCCTTTGTGGGGGCCCTACACATATGTGTGTAAATATATACACAGTGGCTCCCAAAAGTGTTACGATTTCCAACGAAATAGGGGTCTATCCATTGATTAAAATGAATATTTCAGAATGGGTATTTAATAATAAGATCTATAATCTATTCTTAACAAAACTACATGAAATATTTTGAAAACATAGTAAAAGTTTATTTTTAAGAAATCAATAATCCAAAAGTAACAAAAACTTTATCTCACAAAAGTCATCGTGCACTTGTAAAAAATCTCTACATATTAGTAAATATTCTACACTGCTGGCCACTGTAAATGCAACACCCTGAAGGAAACATGCAAATAACATGAAATTTACAACATGCATTAGCGGGGGTGAGATATGCAAATAATTAGAATTTCAGCGCAGACCCACATCACGCGCGCCTGTGGCGCCACTTCAAAGCGCTATTTAAGGCTTGGAGATTTCGACGATTTCAAGTTCGGCAATTGTGTTTTTCTTGTGGTTTTTTCAAAAAAACGATCAATTATGCCTCGTCGAAAATAGCGATCATCTTTTGATCAAGTATCCGAGTTCGACAGAGGAAGGATAGTGGCCTACCGAGATTGTGGATTATCTTTCAGGGAAATCGGTAGTCGTGTTGGACGAAACCAAACAACTGTAATGCGGATATGTGATCATTGGATGCAGGAGGGTACGACGGACCGGCGTGTTCGATCGCATCCACCTCAGCGCACAACTTCACGTGATGACAGGCAAATTGTGCGCATGGCAGTGAAGGATCGCTCAGTCACATCACGAACCATAGCACAGCACATGCAGTCTGTAACGCATCATCCAGTGTCTGCGCGTACCATTCGACGCCGTTTACAGCAGAGTGGTCTGTCCGCAAGACGTCCATTGCTTTGTCTACCCTTGACGCAGAACCACAGACGTCTCCGCCGCCAATGGTGCGATGACAGAAGGATGTGGACGGCAGAATGGAATGAAATTGTCTTTACTGACGAGTCACGCTTCTGTCTGCAACACCACGATGGTCGCATTCGAGTCTGGAGACACTGTGAAGAGAGGATGCTGAACAGCTGCGTTATGCACCGCCACACTGGTCTTGCACCGGGTATTATGGTATGGGGCGGTATTGGATATCACTCTCGCACACCTCTAGTACGCATTGCCGGTACCTTAAACAGCCAGCGCTACATCTCCGAGGTGTTGGAGCCAGTTGTCCTTCCTTACCTTCAGGGCTTGCCCACAGCCATATTTCAACAGGATAATGCGCGACCACACGTGGCACGCATTGTCCAACGGTTCTTCGTCAATCGCCAGATTGAATTGCTTCCCTGGCCGCCTCGCTCTCCGGATCTTTCGCCGATAGAAAACATGTGGTCCATGGTTGCTCTACGATTGACCCAGATTCCATCCCCAGCTGCCACAGCAGATCAACTTTGGCAACGTGTGGAAGCTGCTTGGTCTGCTGTACCCCAAGAACTCATCCAAAGTCTCTTTGAATCAATGCCGAGACGTGTGGCACCGGTGATCTCCAAAAATGGCGGCTACTCTGGTTACTGATTTTGGCAGGAACCACACTTCACAGAAGTCTAGAAATTTAATCATTTGATACTTGGTCAACATGTTATCTACAAAATAAATTTTGTTGTGATATCTCTTGTCTTTCTTGGTGTTGCAATTTGGGTGGCCAGCAGTGTAATTTTTCGTTAAATTAATATTTAGTAGGATATCCTTTAGCATCCACAACATCCTTTAAACGTCTGGGAATAGATTACACTAGTTCTTTTGTAATTTCTGCATCAATGTATTCAAGTGCGCTATAAATGCGTACGTTATTAAATCTTACTAGAAAAAGGAACATCTTAATTTATATATTAGTTAAGGAGAGTTACAAATTTACGTGTTCACAACACGCTGCCTATGCTCGGACTAAAGAGTGGAGGCGAGGAGGATTTTTGACTCAGTGCCAAGGCGGGAAGCATCGCTTAAACGTCGCACTTCCGGTATAATAAACAACAATATTTTAATATAAGGAAATACTGAAGACTTACCTTAAGGACAGGGCCCGATTATGAACGCTGAGGGCCCCTGGGCAGATGCTATTTGGCCCCCCCCATTTATAAAAATACATACTATTAGAAGTACTAGGTGCATACACAAAGGGGGTTTTGGGGCCCCCTAGCATCAGGGGGCCCTGGGCAAAGTCCCGATTTGCCCATGCGATAAAAAGGCCCTGCTTAAGGATAAACATATAACAAAAATATAATGACTAGCATAGACCGATATCTTTTGTAAAAGCTTTAAGTTTGAAAGTCCCTAATGGTTTGATCAATAAGTCAGCAGTCATATGCTCAGTAGGGAAATACTTTAGTTGAAAGTTCTTTTCTTTGATTAGATCCTTAACAAAGTGATACCTAGCATCAATGTGCTTGGTTCTCCCACTGCACTTTTCACTCTTCATCATCTTGATACAACTTTGGTTGTCTTCATAGAAAATACAGGGTACGTCACCTACATTAAAGTCTCTGCAGCCATATGGCTTCCTTGGCAGCTTCTGCAAGTGCAATAAATTCTGCTTTGGTTGATGACAAAGACACTGTTGATTGCTTTCTGCTAATACGTGTTAGAACACTTCCTTGATACTTGAAGAAATAACCAGTGTTCGATTTTCGATCTATAGAGTCATTAGCCCAATCGGCATCCACAAAACACAACAATGAATTATTCTGATGTTCAGTCGAATCTCCAAGACACAATTTATGATCTTTAGTCAGCTTCACGTATCTGAATACTCTTTTGACTTCCGTCCAGTCTCTTTCAGTAGGTTTTGAGACACTGCGAGCTAAAATTGAAACTGCTGTCGCAATATCGGGTCTCGTGTTGACGGCTAAATACAACAAAGATCCAATTGCATTTTTATAGTCAAGGGTTCTGAAAATGTATTTTGCTTGTAAATGCCAGGATCAATAGGTACTTCTGATGTTTTGCAATCCTCTAGATGGTATTCTTTAAGCTTATTTGATATATAAGTTGACTGGTTCATATAAAATATTCCATCACTATTCTTTTCAAAATTGATTTCTAAGTAGTATTGAAGATTGCCTAAATTTTTCACCACGAAAAAGTCACTGAATTCTTTTTTCGAATTTGTGTAGTAATATCTCAGTTGTTCCGGAAATAACTATATCATCTAATGGACAGTGAAATATATCTGACCTTCTGCATTCTGTCTTGAGTACAAGAATGGATCATTTTGACCTCTTTGAAATCCACTTTCTAAGAGTACTTTATTAAGTTTTGTTTTCAAAATATTTCATGTAGTTTTGTTAAGAATAGATTATAGATCGTATTATTAAACACCCACTCTGAAATATTCATTTTAATTAATGGATAGACCACTATTTCATTGAAAATCGTAAGTGTACGAACACTTTTGGGAGACACCAGGTTTTGTAGTTAAATATTTCTGAATTCATTCCTCTCGATGGAGGCAGTTTTTCCAGTGACTGTCGATTGGTATGGAAAGATTGCTCCTAAAGGGTATTTGGACCACGCTATCTTATTCATTTTAAATGAGTCGTCCACACGAGGAAGAGAAGAATATAATCAACACATTTTATCTCCGATTTTAAAATATTATTTAAAAGATAATTCAAAATATCTTTTCTTTTTCTTTTAAAGAGTGAAAAGAATACCCGACTCAAAAGAAAATAAAAAAGAAAGACATTTTTCGATCCGAGTCCACCCTTGACTCGGATCCTTATATCCCCCTTTCTCCTTAGTAAACACGGAGCCGAGTGAATCCAACTCACTACCGAGCAGCCTTTCAATTGCTTTTTTATATATTCTCTACCATAATCGAACGTGAAATGAGTCATACGAAATAGGCCTGTCATCGTATCTGAAACGCCGGCCGATGTTACTGTACTATGAGGGGAGTCCGATAATTCAGTAGCCTATCGCGGTGTGATAAACTGCGACATTAAAAGATAATGACCTTGCTTCCGGCGGACGCAAACATACCAAGAATCTGTTATCTACCGGAGAAGGTACGTAACGCAGAAATTCCGGTCGGCATAGATCTGTAGAGAAAAGAGATTGTTGTATATATACATGTGCATACATACATATATATATATATATATATATATATATATATATATATATATATATATATATATATATATATAGAGAGAGAGAGAGAGAGAGAGAGAGAGGGGGGGGGTAGGAGGTGGCCTTGTGGTAACGTGCTGGCTTTCGGTGCTGAGGGTGCTCGGATCGAATCCCGGGGCACGCCATAAAATACCTCCGTGTATAGACCGGATATGGGCACGTTCAATCCGTAGACCGGAAAGTCCCTCTATGAAGGTCAGTGAGGGTGGTAGAGGGTCCGATCCCCCAAATAACCCCCCCCCCTGTGGGGGTGCTCGGACAAAATTGAGGTGGCAACTAGCCAAGACGGACTTGACTCTTGTGGTGCTATTCAAAACCGGAGCCACACACTTCAGCCCTTAGCCTGTTTTTGGACCTTGCCTGGAACTCCCAGCCAGGGGGCATAAGAAGCAACAACAACATATATGTCAGAAATTTATTGAGAAAAGAATAATTAAGTTAAATTTAAAGGGAGCTTAGGGATTAATCATTTTTGTGGCGCGAAAAAGCCACTAGTTTTCATATTTTAAGAAGCGTTACGGGTGAAATCAGGGGAATACCCGTTTTCAGTAATTGACCTTCGATTCGCTGTGAAATGAAGCTCCATGCAGAGAGATTATTTTTAGATACTATACAGGTTTGGCAGGAAGAAACTTCTAGAAAATTCTAAATTGGGCTCTGCGCATGTGCCAGGAGAGTAGACGCGCGGTTTTGACTTCGAAACCGGGAGAGCGGGGGATAGAATTCAATGCCGACGGACGTGTGTTCGTTGCGTCTCAAAATGGCGAGAGCTGAACGCGCTGATTTGGAGCTTTGGTTCGCACGAAAAGGAATAAATACAATGATTCAAGTTATGGACTGATTCTCTGTTTTACTACTCTTCCACTCGCCACTAATATTAACCGATGATGACTGCATTTTAAGATGTGAGAACATGCAACCACTCGCTTGTCATATACAGTGGCTCCCAAAAGTTTTCGTACACTTACGATTTTCAACGAAATAGGGGTCTATCCATTAATTCAAATGAATATTTCAGAATGGGTATTTAATAATATGATCTACAATCTGTTCTTAACAAAACTACATGAAATATTTTGAAAACATAGTAAAACTTCATTTTTAAGAAACCAGTAATTAAAACGTAACAAAAACTTTATCTCACAAAAGTCATCGTACACTGAAATATTTTCGGATAAATTCATAATTAAAATTATCGTCTGGCGCATTATTTTTATTTTTGAATTGTGTAGGCATTTAAAATATCGTTTGGCTTTCATTTTTGCTTGCCTACTCCGTAATATTCTATTTATTATTTAAAAATGGCTCGTAGTCGTAAAGAAACAACAAATAGCATTCGAAAATTGATTATTTTTCATCATAGTAGCGGTAAATCAGTTCGGAATATTGCTAAATTACTTAATCTTTGAGTTTGACACCTCGGACCCCCAGACCATTAAGGTCTATCGTCCATGAAACACCTGAAGACCAGTCACTACGTAGCAAGAGCCTGAATACGCAGTAGAGGGTTAATTTCCCAAGTTCGGATGCATTTTCAATTGGTGTGGGGCTGAAGGCTGCCGGATATACAGTACAGATCTGCAATCCACCCAAGGCACCCCCAGCCCCCTTGCTAAATTACTTAATTTATCCCATTCTACTGTGCAGTATGTGATAAAACGCTTTAAAGAAGAAAATCGAATCGAAAACAAGGTAAGAAAAGGTCGTCCGGCAAAGTTAACAAAACGTGATCAGAGATTTATAATGAGATAATTTGTGAAAGATCCAGTTTGAGTGCTGTAAAAGTTTCTGCAGAATTTAATGAAACATTTTCCACTTCAATTTCACCTGAAACTGTTCGACGAGTTCTAAGAGCAGCTGGATTACATGGGCGTTCTGCCCGTACAAAATTTTTTGTGAGTGAGAAAAAACTGAAAGCTTAGGCTTTCCTTCGCACTATCAATGCAATGATAAATAAGCCCCAAACGTATTGGAATAATGTCTTATTTGCCGATGAAAGCAAGTTTAAAATTTTTGGTTTTACTTTTTGATTACTGGTTTCTTAAAAATAAAGTTTTACTATGTTTTCAAAATATTTCATGTAGTTTTGTTAAGAATCGATTATAGATCATATTATTAAATACCCATTCTGAAATATTCATTTTAATTAATGGATAGACCCCTATTTCATTGAAAATCGTAAGTGTGCGAACACTTTTGGGAGCCACTGTATATCCAGACTCTTTATCCCCTTAAGATCTGGACCAAGCGGCCTCTCGAAAACTAAACTAGTTAAAAGGAGAAGCCGCAGTTACAATATTTTTTAACCAGACGTCTCGTCCGGCTGTCATTTGTTCAAATCAACGTCCAATATGTTTCAGTTCCAAATTGAATTTGTAAAATTCTGGCCTGTTTATCAGAAACCACTCGGACATTGCTTACTATTTACTACGAAATCGATCGGAAGAAGCGGTCACTCGCCAGAAGTTGTTACTGGAGGAACAACAGACAGTGGCCGGGCAAGTGAAGGGTACGAAATCGGTTCAATTACAATATGTCGTTGACCCTGACAAAGCTCTAGGAAGCCGAAACGTTGGCAGAACCAAGTTTCTCTTGATAGGTTTGAAGGGAAACTCCCCCAATCTGAGTCTACAGCAGGGTTCAGCAGGGCCCGATTTAGAAAATTCTTGACACATCTCGGGATGGGGGTCCCCTAACACTGATGTGGGAGTAAAATTTCCAAAATTGACACACACACACACAAAAAAAAAAAAAATAATAATAATAATGAATCATTGTGAAAGTATCATTTTACCAAGAATTGGCTATTTGAAGCATATAAGCCTAGAGCATTATCAAATAACAAAAAACAATACAACATATTAACTTCATCATTAAAACACCAATACAATGCGACCAGAAAAACTTATTAATCCCTTATATACACTGTAACATACATATGATGAACTATACATATAACTATACATATGATGAACCAATCAATCAAATTTGAATGGATATATAAAAAAAATTGCTATTAAAAAAGGTAAAACAAAAAAAAATTGACTTGGGAATTTTTTCTTATTTTCCTTTTAAAATAAAAATTTTTTGGGGCCCGCCAACATTCGGGGGCCCCTAGGCTCGGGCCTACCAGGCCTAATGGAAAATCAGGGCCTGGGGTTCAGTGGTAGACATAAAAGGCGAAGTGCCCGTCGTTTTATTAGATGGGAACTCCCCCCAAAAACCTCTCATCACCATCCCACAAGGTCACGCACTCCTTTCAGTACAGGTTAAGTAAAGTTGAATTTTATTTTTACCATGTTTTTTTTAACTCGCTTTCTTGTTTGTTTGTGTGTGTGTTTGTCCAGTACAAATCTTGCAATCGATTTTTAACTAACTTCCCGACTAGCTAGACGTTTGAAGCTCTTAGAATAGCTCAGAACACGATGACAATGCACTATTTTAATACAACTTTAAGCCATCTTTAAGCGGAATTGAATTCATTTTCAGTTAATTTTGTTTTGAAGGATGGTGCAGCCATCTATCGGCTGGGACGGGAACGAAAAGTTAAACGCAAGTTTACTTCCAATTCTCGAGCTAAACAATTGATTACGCATTTGATCATTTTCTTTCAAGTTGATGGGATAATTCATCAAAAAATTTTTTAAAAAGTATTTATTAATACATAGAATTGTCAAGTTTATATGATTCAACAGAAAATTCAAAAACATGGTATATAAAAAGTTCTTTTTATCTTGTAATTATTTTATTTTATCTATTGACGGTTTTTCATTTATGTCTATCTAGTTTTGAGATTTTGTGTCTCATCCAGTTATAAATTGCAAAGCAAAATTTGAAATTTTCGGGGTTCAGTAACAGATTATTCCAGTTTCCATTATGGGCCTTCTGGAACGTCGAGGTACCACTGTAACTTTTGTTTCGAGGACATACAGACTGCGGCTTCTTTATTATGAAGGGATGGCACGATTATCCGGGATTCTCGTCACTACACGATGGAAAAAACACACTCTAGGATGGGTCAGAACTAAAATGGTATGTATTGGGTTGTCAGTCATAGAAACAAATCTTTTTATGCAACTATCAAAAACACGCCCTTCCTTGAATGTGGAGTCTATCACGGATAAACTTCCTATGAATCAAAAACTGTATAATTCACTCCATGAAAGAACATCCTGCAACATAAATAGGAACTAGTCGATACCCGTCAAAACATGACGGCTAGATAGTAAATAAATGTACTAATGCACAAATTATACTCAACACATCATTGCCAAGTGTTGAAAATCAAAATAATGCGCAGAAACAAATTATTGTGTTTAAGCGGCCGCATGCTTAGTAACTGAAGCCAGATTTAAAAATGTCACCGAGCATGCGCAGAAAGCAATTTTTTAAATTGTAAATTATCGCTCATTAAACAGCACGAGATAAACAATTTCCACCAGGTTTAATCTTATATTTCACAAACATAATTATCATAAAAATAAAAATGGCAGAGAGAGAGATTTAGAGAGACTCCTCGAGATAAACGTGGTTATCAATAAAACATGTCACCGAGTATGCGCAGAAACAGTGAGTTTCTAAAGCCAGATTTAAACATGCCACTGAGCATGCGCAGAAATCAATATTTAACTGTAAATTATCGCTCATTAATAGAAATTTCGGTCACAAAAAGCAAATTTGACACATCTACACATTACAATCTTTCGTTTAAGACCAAAATGAAGTAAATGGATACAGTAGTTTTATCTCACGGACTGCCCAAAAAGTCAGCTTAGGAATTTAAATACATAGATGTGTGCTATAGGAATAAAATCAGAGTGATTCAACGAAATGACCGATATAAACTATGGAATTCACTGATCCTGTGAGTGTCTCAAAATCGCCGTGCATTTTTTATGCCTCCGAGATCTGAAATAAATGGCATTCACGTGTCAGTCACATCCATAAAAGAAACGCATATTTTATTAGCCTACGCGAGAGAACGTAAAAGTTTCTCTCCCTTTGTTTCCCCGCGTGCGAGTTGTTTTTACGGGCTCGTCAAAGCGCCATTCCAAAATAAATGACGATGCAGGAGTGGAAATCTGCACACGACATTTCACAAAGAGTTCAAAGAGATTTGGAATTGGATAGATAGTAGGATTCGCCGTGTTAACCGACGGAGAAAATGTTTCAAAACGTCACAAAATAATGAATAAAATAACCAACTGTAAATAAAACACACGGGAATTTCACCGTAAAATTGAAAACAGATCGTTATACCAGTTAGATCAGAAATTTATACTGAATACCATAATATCAGATCATCCGACTTGGTATACAGAGTCGACATTAAGCATTATGCGTCCAAAAAATCTACATGAAGGAAAAGAGTGTATTATTGAATCCAGATATAAAACAAAACCATAACCCCAATATTGTCAAACACAAAAAACTGTTCAAATGAAATAGCAGCGCAGTTAATAAAATATCCTAGTCACTTTCACCAGTTTCAGTGTGGTAAGCACAATGGACCTTAAAGATGGGGGGGAAATCCTTTAGGGCGATGGTATTTTAAAAGTGGCTCCTTTGCTTATGTACTTCTGACCTGACAGATGCAGACACACACACACATATTACAGAAACGAACTTCAAATGGTGAATGGTTAATTGCATAACCTACTTTCAGAGGTGCACGTTCTTTTTTTTTTTTTTTTTTTTTTTTTTTTTTTTTTTTTTTTTTTTTTGGGGGGGGGGGGTCCTCACGTAAATTCTACGCTGTCCAATTTCTTTACTGGAGTTCAATCCCCATTGAATATTTCGAGATAAAAATAGGAATAGAAAAACAAGATATGATCCTGTAAGTGGAGTGTTTGTCCTCGGCGTTTCACTCGGGGAAAATTATCTACGGTTGTCAACTGCTCGAGACAAGAGACATCCCATTCCATCAAAATGTTGAACTCCAAACGCTCGATTTGTATAAAGGGCCTCTTTTCAATATTATTTCTGCAAGCTACATCCGTATCGTTGTTTTTGTGTCAGAGTACAGTAAGCCCGGCCACACACCGAATGCAACAAAACATTGCGCAACGTTTCTGTTGCTAGACGTTGCTCAACCAAAATGTTTTATCGTGGAAAATGGTGATACATTTTGACTCGCAACGCTAGGTTGATTTGATATTTCATCAGTAGTAAGTAAGAACACGGGAGTTGAAGAGGTCTGCAGCATTTTGTTCTTTGTTTTCCTCCTTGTACCAATTTTGCCGCCATTTAAATTTGCCGCTCTGGGCAGATGCCCTGCTTGTGCCTCCCTGAGTGACGCAACGCTATTTTTCTTTCTCATCAAAACCTAAAAATATGGGGGTGTCTGGATTACTTGAGGGCAAGGTTTATTCGATTAAATGTGATAAATTGGTGTGGTACATACTTGGAATATTCAATTCCTCAGCTATATCTTGCCAATTTTATTTATTACATCTTGGTTGTGGTTGTCCTTTGCTCTAATATCATAAATTTATGGCCTTGCGTGGACAAGAACTATCAACTTGTCAGCACCAACCTCCATCTCTTTTTATTATAATAATGCAAAAATCCTCAACACGGAGCATTAATGAAAATATAATGCACGTGTTCCCGTACATGCGCAGATGAAATGTTTCACCAGCTGTGTGTCGAGAAAACATCGGTCAGAGAAGCACACACTTTTGTTGCAGCAACGTTTCCGAAATGACGCGACGTGTTTCAAAACAACGTTGCATCCGGTGTGCAGCACTCTCCTTTGATTACATTGCAGACGATGCGTCCGATATACAAAGCTAGAAACAGAAACGTTGCGCAATGTTTTGTTGCATTCAGTGTGTGGCCAGGCTAAAACCTCGTTTATCCAGATTAGATTTGTAGACACTATTTTTATTTAATGTTCACATCAGATAATAACTTTTGACTATGATAGCAAGAACGCCACTAGAAGTACGCCAAATATTCGCCTTTTCGTTTGATTCGATGTACAGTTCCTGCATAGATTGTACAATAAATGATGGTCATGAAATGCTTTTTGTCGAGTTTAAGAAAGCTTTACTAGGGTGTCACAGGACGTTGACGTAGATTGACTCACCAGCTATTTGTGCTGCAAGCGATGATGGGTGCAAGTGGCTGCAGACGACCTTCTGCCAATGTAAGGAACAATAAGTGGATATGGAGGACGCCAGTGAGGGGTCGAAAGGCAACAATGACGGTGGCACTACGACGAAAGCAGAAACTGTAGCGGCATGCACATCTACAGGAGACAGTGAGGAAGAAGATGACGTGGGCGAGGAGGGAGCGATCACACCGCAACAGCGGACGACACATGCACAAGCTGACAAACATCATGGCGTACTTGGAGCGTCAGCCCGACACCACTCCAGATCAACTATAAAGGATAAAGCGTTTGCGTGACAGTGCTTCATTTAAATGCCACACGTGCTTGAAACAGAAGACAGTGGACCAATTCTTTGTTAAGAAATGATGTGTTTTTTTTTTAATGTCTTGTACACAATACCATGTCATTTTGTTACAAAACATAGTTTTTTTTATCGTAATAAACGGTAAGTCTGTTTATCCGGATTATCCGGATTTTCGATTGTCCGGATTGCCCATGGTCCCAGTTAGTCCGGATAAACGAGGGACATATACCATTTACTGTAATGGAAATTGGACATTTTCCATTTACTGTAATGGAAAATGTTTTAGAGGCGAGAGCGAATGGCTTGGTGGGAACGGACCCATTTTCGACGTACTAGCACACACTGCGATGTATTTCTCTGTTATAAAATATGCCTATGATAATATTTTTGTCCCTTTTGATTGAATATATTTTCAAGTAAAAAGGAACTTGGAATTACTCTTTATATCGACTTTTTTCTATTAATGTTCTGTTAATAGGGTTAATTAACAGAAAATATATGTATCTGCTAATCGTTGGTTTGATTGATAAAAAGGATAAACTGTTCCATTTGCCGTGCAACAGGAAAAACAGGTCGAGCATACGAGATTATTTTATTTAAACTTTCTGTCAGTGAAGAGTCTGAAACAGGAAAAAGATTTTTAAAGATGATAATCTCTTCATAAAACTGTGTAGCTCGAAATTTTGTTGTATTGACAACTTTTTTGTTCACTGAGAACTTCTGTCATTTAAAATAAACGTACGCACGCTTCCAGCTTGGCACATTATCTCATAAGAAATATCCCGATGAAATACAAATAACCAGAAAAATTGTATTCTTAATCACTTTAAGACTTGAATGTTTTTTATTTTTTTATTTTCAGACTGTTCGGAAAACATATTATTAGACTGCGCCATTTATGCAGTAACCAACCGTCTGTAAGTATCTTGAAAGTTTGATTCAACGACACATACACTCATGGACAAAAAAATTAGCGCACCAAGAGATAATTGCGGGATCGTAACGAAACTTGCAATGAAGGTACATGTCGGGGAGATATGCAAATGATTAGAAATGCAGCGTGATTGCGCATTACGTATAGCCGGTAGAGGGCGTTGAACATCGTACTCTGTGGAGTATAAAACAGGTAATCAAAGCTTGTTTGAGTGTGCTGAATCATTTACAAAGGAAGAGCTGAGATAGACATGCCATTACGCCGTGTTCGAAAACAATATAAGCAGTTGTCGCAGTTTGAGAGGGGGAGAATCGTCGGGATGATGGAAGCTGGGTGGTCAGCTAGGCGAGTAGCTCGTCAATTAGGCCGCTCTGATTGTGTTGTGAGGAGGTGTTGGGACCAGTGGACCCGAGAGATGTCATGTACACGAAGACCAGGCTCAGGATGCCCTCGACAGACCAGTCGTCGAGAAGACCGCCACATCGTAAGAAATGCACGCGTACAGCCAACTGCTTCATCGGCCGCCATCCAGTCACAGGTAGTACCTTCACTAGGGCCTGTGTGTCTTCTCCAACCATACGAAGGCGCCTGGCTGAAGGACAGTTGGTATCGCGGCGCCCATTACGTGTGCTGCCCTCGACGCCCACCCATCGACGCCTCCGATTGGAGTTTTGCCGCGCACGAGGAAACTGGACTGCAGCGGAATGGAACCAGGTCGTCTTTAGCGACGAATCCAGATTCAATCTCGGCAGTGATGACAATCGTGTTCGTGTGTGGAGAGCCCGTTGTGAATGCTTCAATCCTGCCTTTGCTGTACAGCGACACATCGCTCCCACAGCTGGTGTGATGGTATGGGGTGCCATTGCCTACAATACACGGTCACCCCTAGTATTGGTCCGTGGCACCATGACAGCCCAGCGGTATGTTCATGAAATCCTGCAACCACATGTGATGCCACTCATGCAACGGCTCCCAGGAGCCATTTTTCAACAAGACAATGCTCGGCCTCATACGGCAAGGGTGTCACAAGACTGTCTCCGCACTGTTACTACCCTTCCTTGGCCTGCCCGATCCCCAGATTTGTCTCCAATCGAGCATATCTGGGATCATTTGGGACGACGAGTTGGGCATCCCACGAGTTTGAACGAACTAGAGGCAAGGTTACAGCAAATAGGGAACGAAATGTCTCAAGAAATCATACAGAACTTGTATGACTCAATGCCCGATCGTATCGCATCGTGCATTCGCGCTAGAGGGGGTCCAACGGAGCATTAACTCCTCCGTTCTTTTGTCTTTTTCTGTGAAATAAATTATCCCTTTTCTTTGATTTTCTTATCATTTACTTATATCAAAGTAGTCAATACGTATGTAAAATTTCGTTTCATTTTGACGACTCCTTCTTGGTGCGCTAATTTTTTTGTCCATGAGTGTATATGAGATGATATGAATTAAAACTTCGTCTAAACAGATAGCACTATGAAAGAGTGCATTCGCAGTGTTTAAATGCTCTTGACATAGGGTACCTTTATTATACAAAAACTCTTTTTCCTCGCCATTCTATATCACCCTAGTGGCTACCGCGTCACTGACGGTGCTCGGTTCGAATCCACTGAATGGTCTCGTGTCTAAGCCGGGTATGGACACGTCCTTCCGTGGAATTTTCTGGGGTTTGGAGCTCACCAAACGCTCGGTCAATGCGAAAAAAGTCGGCTTCTGACCCTTGTTCATGAGCTAAACAGGATCCTGCAAACCTCTGGACTTATCCAACCGGGGAGATCACCCCTAAAAATGATTCAAAACAGGAGCTTTAAATAATCGGCTTGATTTGGTCAATTTTTTGCTCATTAGACCGGAACCTACAGTTTAAAGCCAAACCGCCCGAGGCATTCGCTTAAAATAATCGGCCATTTCTAATCCTCTTTCACGGTGTGTTTCATCATTCCATTTCACTGTCAGTTGAAAGACAAAAATCATCTGTTAGCAAAAATCCTCGATTGCGATTTTAAAATGATCAACATAGATTGCATTTTTGGAATTCCTTATGTAAAAATAAATCTTCCTATTGATACAATATCGAAATAGGATTTTTCATAGCGAGGCTATTTGGATGGATCGCCAGTACGTTTTCCTCTATTCTATTACAGGAATTTTCTCGATATGTTAGTACTGAGTGCGTTTTGTTGAGTTTTCGCCTTCTGTTTCTTCCCCCAGCGTTGGGTTATTTTTTCGGCAGCGCGTTTCGGAGGATCCGCGTCTTGAAGGGACGTTAAAAAACGCGAGTTCTATACAGTTAAGTTATTTAAATCAAAATAAATAGTACAAAATAAGTGAAACATAAAATTTTTAAGAATTCATATATATAATTATATTTTTAGATATGTATATATAATTATATTACAGAATTTTTGGGTTATAAATTTCTTATAGTATGGTATATTTTAAAGCAAGGTGATATGATGCATAAACCCACTTCACTGTGTTTATACCATATAGTCTATTCATCACTTAGTTCACTATTGTCTTTTCATCACTTTTGTCATCGAATAAATCTGAATATCACTCTCGGAATCACTTGAAATGTCAGTTCCTTTCGAAAACCCAAATTTCCCGCCATTTTATACTGCATGAATTCTAAAAATTATCCCCTAAAAATCTACTTCTTATCAGGAGAAATGGTATTCGAATGTCTTTAAAGTGCTGTCACCTATTGATGAATGAAAAAATCAATTTAGAACGCGTTAAACGCGTTTGTAACTCGCAAAACATTGGAATATCCAGATGGACGCGTCCAGCGCGTGCTTTGTTCACACGATACGGTTTCGGTTTTATGATCGTCTCGGTTTTGTCGTTTCGTTTGCAGTAATCTCGATCTATCGTTCTTCAAGGGACCGACTGAAATGAACGATAAATGCGGGAAAACGATAGATGCGGTAACATAACAAAGCAATATGATCGTTGGGACTGGATAAAATGAACGACACATACGGAAAAACGATGGATCCGAAAACGATCAATCGAGATTCCACTGTATTTTGTTTTGTCTGTTCACACGTTGCGGTCGAAAACCGCAAACGGGAGAACAACCGAATCGGTAGCAGATGTCGTTCGATTTTGTCTACCGAAACCGGATGCCGCGCCGCCGTTTCGTATGCCATTGGCGTATAGAATTGAGAGGGGGAGTACACACGATTCGGTTATTTTGAAGGAAACGTACACCAGTACCGGTCTAGCTACTGAAGTGATTGTTTGAAGTGATTTTATTTTAGTTGCTTTTTACAGTTTTTTGCAGTGGATTTTTTTTTTTTACAAATGGAGAAAATCGACACATAAATTTTAATTTCTTTGGTTGAAGAAAGACCGACCATTTGGGACAAAACATAAGAATGTCTTACTTTAAATGACGCTTTAAACGACGTTTAAATCATGTTTATATCTAAATTAGAACAGGTGATATTATTATTATTATTATTATTATTATTATTATTAATTGTACCATTCTAATAGCAGCCAATCTTTGTTTAAACCTATAAATAAGTTTTCTGCGTGATGGGTTTTTTCACCATTTCTCATCTTTAAATTGTTATAAGTCAAGAACCGTTAAAGATAAATGGTTAAAACTGGGAACATGGCTTTTATTTTACTTTAATTTTGATTCAACAAATTTGAAAAATATATTTACTTTTAAAAATATGATTTTTAAAAAATAACTTACATTATTTTTTTAAAAACATTCTCTAAATATTTTTAATTTTTTGAAAAAATAATATTTAAAAAAAACGCTGAATCGAAATTAAAACATATTTCTGTTTAATTAAATCAAAAAAATTGAAATTCGACAGATAATATTTCGAGTTATGACGATTTTAAATTACCCCACTTTTTTTTTAAATTTAAAATTTTAAAATTTTATAAAAACTTTATGAGAAGTTTTATGATGTGATTTTGTTTGCAAATTATATGGTTAACCATTACAAAAAATTCAAAGTTTTAACTCAATAAATGTATGTATCGTCATTCGGAAGTAGTTGAAAAATTTCGATCAATCTCTTCTTAATTCAATCATAAGCGTTTGAAAAGATCCCAGACAATATCTGTCCCTCAAAATAGGATGTATCCAATACGTTCGATAAATTTTTTTAATGTTGCTTCGACGACGATACCAGTATATTACAAGAAAGGTATTTACGTCCATCCTGCAAAGTGGACCCACACTGCAATGATTGCAAAGGACGGGAAAACCGTAAGCGGTGAAAGAAATACACCCAATCGTGTGAACACAACTTTCGGTTGATACCGAAACGATCATAAAACCGAAACCGTATCGTGTAAACGAAGACTAACGCTGGGGGAAAGACTCTGATGAACGCACTGAGCGCGTTCGTAACGGTCTAAGGGTTAAATAAAGTATAGGATTTTCCCATCAAAATTTTATCACATATATTCTACTTGGTGCAGAGACAGGCCTAAGGTGGCGGTTTATGTATATATATATATATATATATATAACATTAAAAACCCCATACCATTTTAAAATCTAACATTATTCTAAATTCCCTTGGGCGTACGAGCTAAATTTCGATTTTGATTCTAAGTTCCGATAACCTCGAGAGAAAATATTAAATGGCTTCCTTTTTCAAATAGGCGCGGCGTCCCCAATATTTTAGATAAGCTCTGCGCAGATTATATAAAACCACATGTGACTTATCGACAACAGCTAATCCCTAATCGTTATCCTGATCACATGACAAAGTTTATATAAACCGCCTGAACGGTACATGTAACGCTTTTTCTGATTTTGTAACTGCCTTGAGAAGACGTATTCGCCGTCTAATAAAATTTAATGCCGTAACTTGCCGCGTCGTTTATTCGAGCCACGACTACTCTTCATTGCCTGTGATGTGCTGGACGCCCACTCTTTCCTTGGGTTGTCCAGTATGTTACATAGAGACGGCAGCATTCTCACCTGCTGCGACCACATCCCACTGGATTTTCCAAGGCATTTCGGCGTTTTCGTTTCAGCGTCACCGCGTGTTTAATTTTCGCTTTCGCTGGGTGCATTAGTGCGCATTTCTGCCTTACGATGGTGAATCAGCTCCATGTGCGACCTTCGATCGGAGGCCAGCGTGAACGGCTCCATTTCGGTGTAAGTGAGATTGTCAATAAGTGCTTCGGCTTGCTGTGAGATTCATCCTGGATCAGTTTCAACGTGTGGGCGTCCAAGTCCGGTGTTTCTTCAAAAATTGTGTATCTTCCTTTTCAGAAATCTTGTGCCGGAATGTGTATACTTACGATTTGTGTTCCCCATTGCTTCGTGTGATCACCATTTAAATTCTTCGCGAGTGTCATCATGTAAAAAGTGCGTAATCCCCACCATTCAAAAATCATCGATGTGTTCTTGTGTGTGAATTTAATTAAGCCGGTATGCAAGCCCTAGCGCTGTACCGTGAATAAATAAAAATAAAAATTTGTGCAACCGAGAATTTTACAGTAACAAGACAAGCATCACATGACCAGGTTGTATGTCTCCCATCATAAACTTTTTAAAATTGTTTAGTAAACTATGATTGTATGATATTATATTCTTGTTTTAAATTGAAATATAATTGTGATATTGTGTTAAACTTATAAGATGGAAGATAAAACTATAAAGACAGAATGCAAAGACCATTTTCAACTTGAAAATGTAGAGAGGGAATTCGGGGATTTTATTCCTTTTGACCCAGAGGGGGGAATGAAATTACAAAAATGGCTTGCCTATATTGAGCAGAAATTTTGCCAAGCAAATGTTCCAGAGGGACAAAAATTAAAATATATTTCAAAATTTCTCAAAGGGAAGGCTCTAACAGTTTTTATTAACTCTTGTTTAGACATTCAAGATTGGACAGAATTAAAAGACACTTTGCAAGAATTATTCTTTGAGGCAGATAGCGTGGAATTCTCTGAATTTTCCAATTTGAAATTTGAATATAATGATGACTTAACCAAATATTTTCATAAAAAAATTGATGTAGGAAAGAGATTGGGGTTATCACAGAAATTAATACTAGAAGGCCTAACAGAAGGCCTAAATGCTCAAATGAGAATGACCATAGCTGCAAATCCTCCTCAAACCACAACAGAATGGATAGTGTTGGCTAATAAGCTTATCAAAATAAATAATGAAGGAAACAAAACTAATCAAGGGGATCGGGATAACTTTTTTAACACTAGATTTGAAAATAGGAACCAATTACGACAGAATTATTACAACCAACCTCAAGTTAGGATGAATTATAGCCCACCTCACCAATTTAGACAAAATTACTCTTTCCAGCCTCAATTTAGACCTAATAATAATCAACAAACTCAGTTTAGACCTAATTATAGTCAGCAGCAACAATTCAGACAATGGCAACCCAGAGATCAAAGGTTGAATAGAAATTTTGCACCCAATCCCAATAACCAAATTAATCACCACCAACAATATGCAGACTTACCATCTAGACCCTGTCGAAAATGTTCTAACTTTGGCATAAGTAATGCTTATCATTGGGAACAAACTTGCTCTATTAATGAGAGATTTGATAAGATGTCGATGTCAGACAATAAACATCATTATGAGGAACCTGAATTTGAAAGAGATCAGGCGCCAGAATGACAATTACTGTCATTGAGGGGAAACATTATCAGAAATAATAGGGTTGACAAAACAAAAAGACTATATGAAAATGAGAAACAGAATTTTTTAAATTGTGTGATTGACACTGCTTCGACTATTAGTTTGATGTCACAAAAACTGGTCAAGCAATGTCAACTGAAATGCTATTCAAGTTCTCCAATTAAGGTCAGGCAAGCTGAGGGTGAAATTTTAATTACAACTAAATGTGTATTAACTTTGAGAATAGGGAAAATAATTAGAAACATTTCTGCATATGTTTTGGACAATGACTTGCCTTATCTTATTCTGGGACTTCCTGAGTGTAAAGAGTTTAAATTAGTAATTGATTGTAACCAATTGTGTGTGTATCAAAATAGAATTGCTTTGAAAATGGTTAATATTTGTGATATAAGTAAAATTTCATTACACCTACAAAATAAATGTGATAATAAGCATGTGGATAATAATAGTAATGGTCATGAAATTGAAGTTTCTGATATGTTTAACCCTTATGAAGAAAATTCGCAGAAAGAAAATGATATTTTCTGTATTGATTATGATGTAAATGACAATTTTAATGAAAGCTCTGGTGGAATCAAAGCAGAAAGTAATCCAAATTATGAAAATGTTGACATTAATGATCAAATCAAAAATTTAGATGTTGATAGGGAATTAAAGAATTTATTGCACAAAAATAATAGACTGTTTTCAACTAACAAATATGACATAGGCAAAATAAGGATGGAACCCCAAAGAATAATCCTAAATTCTGATTTACCAGTGAGTCTAAGAGCATACAGGACTTCGCCAACTGAGGAAAAAGAGATCAGGACCCAAATTAAAAATTTGTTAGAAGCAGGAATCATAAAAGAATCACATAGTTCATACTCAAGTCCTGTGACTTTGGCAAGAAAGCGAAATGAGGGAAAAACTAGACTTTGTATTGATTTCAGAAAACTAAATTTAATTACTAAGACAGATGCAGAACCCTTACCCAGAATTGATGATATTCTAGATAAATTAAGCAGAGCTAATTACTTTTCAACTTTAGACCTTACCTCAGGGTATTGGCATGTACCCGTCCACCCAAAAGATACTGAGAAATTGGCATTTGCCACTACTTTTGGCTTATACGAATGGCTAAGACTCCCATTTGGTTTAAAGAACGCCCCTGCAATATTCAATAGGACTATCAGGAGAATTTTAGATAAATATAAAGTTAACTTTGCATGCCACTATTTCGATGATATTATAATTTTTTCAGACTCCAAAGAACAACACCTTGAACATTTAGAGATACTATTTAACATTTTCAAAAAAGAGAATATCAAGTTAAAATTAACTAAATGTACTTTTCTGCAACAACAAATTAATTTTCTTGGATATAATGTAACAAATGGGAAAATTGCCCCAGACAACATTAACATTGAAAAGATAAAGTGTTTGAAACCACCAACTAATGTAAAAGAACTCCAAAGATTCTTGGGCACAATAAATGTGTATAATAAGTTTATTCCAAAATATGCAAAAGTAAGACAGCCATTAAATACATTATTGAAAAAGGGGGTAAAATGGGGATGGTCAGACAGGTGCCAAGAAGCTTTTGAGGATCTTAAGAATTTATTGATTTGTAAACCAATATTGCAATTGTATGATGTAAACAAAGACTGTCATTTATTTGTGGATGCTAGTAAACAACAGGTTGGAGCTGTTTTAAAACAGCCAGGTGAAGATGGGGTGTTGCATCCCATAGCATATCACTCTCGTGTATTAAAGGACTATGAGGCAAATTATTCTATTACCGAACTTGAGTGTTTGGCAATTGTGGACAGTTTAGACAGGTATTATCATTATCTCCACGGGAAAAAGTTCACAATTCACACAGACCATGCTGCCTTAGTTTGGCTTAAAAATGTGAAAAATCTTCGAGGTCGACTCTTTCGCTGGTCATTAAAACTAAGTATGTTCGACTATGAAATTAAATACCAGAAGGGAACTGCAAATATTGAAGCTGACATGCTTTCAAGGAACCCTATTCTAGAACCTAAAACCCAAATAAACCATTTAATTGAACTAAGAAAAATTGTAGAATTTCAAAATAAAGACAATGTACAGGGACTTAAATATAAAAAACTAAATGATGTAATCTACATGAGAAAGAAAGGATTTTTAAAAATTGTAGTACCATTTTCATTGAGGTTAGAAATTTTAAAAAGAGCCCACGAGGATTATGGACACCCTGGAATAAATAAAACAATGCAATTACTTACACCCCAATATTATTGGCCCAAAATCAATGAGGACATTAGTAATTATGTTAAACATTGCCATACTTGTCAATTAAACAAAAAGAAAAGACATAAAAGGTTTGGATTGCTGCAAGAAGTACCTCCGACAGACCAACCCTTTGAGTGCTTAAGTTTAGACACAGTAGGCGGATTTAATTACTATAATTCCACAAAGAAATATTTACATTTGATAATTGACCATGCAACGCGTTATATTTGGGCTTTTCCATCAAAAAGCGTAACTACTGAAACTTATACGAATTGCTTAAAACAAATATTCCAAATTCAAACACCAAAAAAATTGCTAACCGACAGAAATGCAGCTTTTACATGTTCAAAGTTTAGAAGATTTTTAGAGCATAACAATGTGCAACAATTACTTACCTCGAGTCATCATCCACAAACGAATGGGAAGGTAGAGAGGGTAAATCAAACAATAATTACTAGATTAAGGTGCAAAGTACATAACTCAACAAGCAAAACTCCTTGGACAACCCTATTAAATGAAGTAATTAATGAATACAATCATACTCCTCATTCAGTCACCCAAATGACCCCAGCTTACCTACTTTTTGGAATATTACCTTATGAACCTCATGTTAAAAAACAAGATTTTTATCCTCAGGTAGATGAGGCGAGAAAATTAGCTAAAGAAAGGACAATTAATTACCATAATAGGAATAAAGTAAAATATGATGCACGTTTTGTAGAATCTAAATTTAATGCTGGAGATTTAGTGTTATTCGAAGAATTTCACTACCCTAATACTAGAAAATTAAGCTCACCCTATTCTGGACCTTACACTATTCTAAAACAAATGTCAAAAGTTAATTATGAAATTGATAGACCAAACTTTCACACTAAACGAGATTCTGAAATTGTCCATGCTTGCAGATTGAGATATTATAATGCACCAGGGAACTTAAAACTACACCACGAATAATGACAAACATTAGATCCATTTTTCTTTCTTTTCTATGTGATGCTTAACATCATTATATATATATATTTTTTAATTGATATAATTAATTATGTGTTGTCCTACTAAAGATATAAAAAAAAAAAAAAAACTGTCTAACTTAAACTTTCTTCTTAAGAATACTATTATGTGTGAATTTTTTTTTGGATCTCAATTTAAACACCGGCTATGACAACTCTACTTCTTTAACCTTTCAGTAAATTTCCTATTTCTTGAATACACTTTCCTATCACCCAACACTACAAGCGCGTTGGATGCCGTCCCAACTGTTTAAGATCTTATTAATTTTTTTTGCTATTTGTTTTTAATTCATCAACTCAGTCACTTAAAGTGCTGAAGATCATATGCTTGAGTAATGACTAAAACAGGGCTGGGATGGCCACTCCTTTTGTCCTCCCATTTCTATATATTATACTCCCACAGGTATGACAACTGCACCTTTTCCTTTTTCTCCATCTGTGTACTATGCAAGATGCTGTTTTCCAACGCAGTCATATTCTGTCGGAGATTAACGGTTAGTCCACTGTACGGCTAAAAGACTCTTCCTCCTTATTAGTCAGAGAACAATATGGAGAAAGAAAACCCACTTGTTACACAAACATAAACACAACCCTCACTGCTTAGAGGTAGAATTCAAAAATTTGAAACTAAGAGTTTGGGTAACACACATACAACAAGGTACCTTCAAAACAAGGAAATGGATCCACATAAACTTATAATAAATATACAAAAATGAATAGTAGATAAATAATTTGAAAATAAAGTGAAAAGTATTGAGAATAAATAAATAAAGTTAGAATAAATATGAATAAGTATAATTAAAGAATATTGAATAGAATTTTGGAATGAATAAATATTGTCGAAATAAAATGAATATAAGAAATGATGAAATGAGAATAAGAAATATAAATGATATTGAAAAGAGATTTTTTTTTGTTGATAATAAGTAATATTGAGATAAAGGAGATAATGGATATTAAGAAAAAATAATGAGATAAATAAAGATACGAAAACTAGATAATGAGTGATATGTTTTGTAATTTTTATGTACAATTGATATATTTGAAGTGTGATTTTATTAAATCTTGTGATTTGTATTGAAAGTGTGATTTTTATTATAAACTGTGATTTTTATTATGTAACTAAAGAACTAACTTTCTTTATATGTAAACAAGTCGAGATAATGTGATGTTTATGTATTCTATGTTTGTGAAGCAGAAATAACACAGCACTAAAAAGACTGTGATTTTTTTTTGTACCCAAATACAAAGGACTATTTTTTTTTCTATTTAAGCCAATACATTGTGATCTTTTTGTGTATTCTGCACTTGCGAGATGATAGGACACAGAACCTACCGAACTGTGATTTTTTTTGTACTTTTCTCAAGCAACATACTGTAGATAACATTACAAGGACAGTGAACTATAAGCTACCATGTGTACCTTACAGACTTTTTTGGACTCACCCCAATGTTGTGAGAGTTGAGGAGGAAAGTACAATAACTTCAAATTATTATTGTCATGTTCTATTCCATTTACTTAACATGTTTGTTTGTTGATTTTGATATTTTCATTGTTATATTCTATTATTTGTGTGAGTCGACTCAAGTTAGTTTTTTGTATTTAGTTAAATTTAATTGATTTTGTTTTCTGAGATTTTGTTGTGTGGGGAGACGTCTCTATTCAACAGGTTTCAAATACATACTTATGTAGAATCTTCAATTTAATATTATGTGTCCTTCTTTTAGTGATTTTATATATATTTTTCAGTAAATTTGATAATGTTGCTATGTCAGCTCAGCACGTGATTTAAAAAAATTTTTTTTTTTGCAATTTAACTTTAATTGAAAATTATTCGTTAACTTATTCCAAATTTTTTTAACGCCCTGTTCAGCAATTTTCAGTTGATGATGGGTACATTTTTAAATTTAATTTTTTTTCAAAGCAACAATATAAGAAGAAATTTACATAATTTACAATTTTCCATAATTGATCATTAATTACTATAATTTTTTTTACTTTTATTGTGTTCATAAATTAGTAAATCATTAGTGTATTTTTGTGTATTCAATAGTGAAATGTGCAATGTCTTGTCATGTGATCAGCATACTAAATTAATTTAAAACATATGTTTCTTTTCAAACTTTTCCAAAGTTGTGGTCGACGCCCATTTTCCTCACATGGCCGGGTGAGTCTGTCCTCCAATGCAGGCATTGTTGGTCAGCCTCTTCTCGGACGGGGGGGATATTCTATAACATTAAAAACCCCATACCATTTTAAAATCTAACATTATTCTAAATTCCCTTGGGCGTACGAGCTAAATTTCGATTTTGATTCTAAGTTCCGATAACCTCGAGAGAAAATATTAAATGGCTTCCTTTTTCAAATAGGCGCGGCGTCCCCAATATTTTAGATAAGCTCTGCGCAGATTATATAAAACCACATGTGACTTATCGACAACAGCAAATCCCTAATCGTTATCCTGATCACATGACAAAGTTTATATAAACCGCCTGAACGGTACATGTAACGCTTTTTCTGATTTTGTAACTGCCTTGAGAAGACGTATTCGCCGTCTAATAAAATTTAATGCCGTAACTTGCCGCGTCGTTTATTCGAGCCACGACTACTCTTCATTGCCTGTGATGTGCTGGACGCCCACTCTTTCCTTGGGTTGTCCAGTATGTTACATATATATATATATATATATATATATATATATATATATATATATACACTGCTCAAAACAATTAGGGGAGCATGGTTTTAACGAAATTACGCAAATACTTACACCGATAAGTAACATAAAATAAATCATCCATAATTTAAGGCCTAGCAGGAAACAGAAGAAGTAAACTTCATATGCAAATCAAAGTTCATGACGTCAAAAACCAGAAAAAGAACATAAGGGCAGAAATCGGGATGTTGCAGAAACGTGTGTTTCACTGCCTTAACTGTGAAATTCGATTGCTCAGTTATTCTTTTTGAGAAAAGGTGACTTGAAAATGTCTCAACAACGTGATTTACCGGAATCCATGGCATGGCGCATTATAGGCAGACTTGAATCCGGGCAAACACAACGTAGTGTCGCTGACGCTGGTGGAGTCGCCAGAAGTGTCGTTGCAAGGCTGTGGAATCGATTCCAAGAAACAGGGAATGTTAGACATCGACCAGGGCAAGGTCGGCCACGCGCCACTACAGCAACTGATGACCGGTATATACTGTTAACAGCTCGTCGAAACAGAACAGACAATGCTACTCAGCTGCAAAGACAGTTGCTCTTGGCAACAGGACGAAGGGTGTCCAGCCAAACAGTACGTAATAGGCTTCATCAGGGAGGTCTCTATGCACGTAGGCCAATGGTCTGCATTCCGTTGACCTCACGCCACCGTGCGGCCCGAAGAAGATGGGCTGCTGAACATCGAGATTGGGAGCAACATGATTGGAGCCAAGTGCTGTTTACAGACGAGTCCCGATTCAGTCTGGAGTGTGACGACGCATTGCTGCGAGACCAAAGCCTCCTTTTACTCTCCGAGACTTGGAGATTGCACTTCTTGAGGAGTGGAACAGTATTCCCCAAAGTCTTATCGATAACATCATCGCATCCATGGAAAACAGGTGTACAGCAGTCTTCGCTGTTCGAGGAGACCACACGCCATATTAAAAATCTTGCATCATTTCTAAACAATACTTTTTTTTTATCCTTTACATGTAACCAAATTGTTTCTCTAAATCAGCTTTTCATGTTTTTTCCATATTTTCAAAGAATTAAAGCTTAATTACAAATTTTTTTACGTCTTTTTGTCTGTATTGCGCATTGATACGCGTGTACTATCCGTTTTATGCCAATACGTGGCTGTCTTGCACGGTTTTCTTAATTTCTTTGCTTGCTCCCCTAATTTTTTTAGCAGTGTATATATATATATATATATATATATATATATATATATATATATATATATATATATATATATATATATATATATATATATATGTGTGTGTGTGTGTGTGTGTGTGTGTGTGTGTATATATATATATATATATATATATATATATATATATATATAGATATTGTTAAGTTGAATAAATGAATTCATATTAAATACGCACTTAAAAAACAACGTTTCCTCTTGAAAAGTTCGAAAAATCCATACTATGGTTTCCGTGTCAAACCCCTGAGCTCTGCGCGCGCGCCATCTATTGGCGGCGACCAAATGTGAGACACATTTTTAACACTGAGCTACTCCTTCTTCTGTAGCTTCATGGTTAAACCAAGGGGAATTTTTCCATTTTCTGATGACGGAGGCATCAGTGTTTTGCAACATGGAATCGACGCGCAAGTCGAGTTCAATAGCTGATAAATTATTGGATATCCTTCTCATGAATTGGAGAGCTCAAAACAAGTGTTTCATTGGATGTTTTATTGAAACTCCATTTTGTCAGCTTGAGTGGAGTGTGCACAACACTGTCCCATTACGTTGTTTTTTCTACGTTTCAGTCGAGAGCACATAGTTTCCAAAGTTTTGAATCTTTTACTTTTTAACGGGGCTATAGAATACAAATTTTGTTTTATAGGTTGTTTTTAAGAATTCATTAAGATGTTTGAAAAACATACGCATTACAATGACAGCCCTTTTGGATTCGCTTTAACGTAGACTCGGGAAGATTTTTACCACGTTTTTATTAACTCGCTTTCTTGTTTGTGTGTTTGTCCAGTACTTAGAAATCTTGCAATCGATTTTTAACTAACTTCCTGACTAGCTAGACATTTGAAACTTTTAGAATAGCTCAGAGCACGATGACAATGCATTCTTTTGATAGTTTTAGCCATCTTTAAGCAGATTTGAATTCATTTTCAGTTAATTTTGTTTTGTAGAATGGTGCAGCCATCTATCGGCCTGGACGGGAATGAAAAGTTAAACGCAAGTTAACTTCCAATCACCGAGCTAAACGATTGATTACGCATTTGATACCTCTTTATTACGCATATGATCATTTTCTTTCAAGTTGATGGGATAATTTATCCAAAAAATTTTTAAAAAAGTATTTATTAATACATAGAATTGTCAAGTTTATATGATTCGAAAGAAAATTTAAAAACGTGGTGTATAAAAAGTTCTTTTTATCTTGTAATTATTTTAATATAAATTGCATTTCATCGTAGAGAGAAACTCTTATTTCATGTTTAGAAATGCCGTCCAGCCGAGGAAGGGATGAAGCATCTAAACCCAGAATCATTCCAATTTAAAAATAGTCTTTCAAAACATTTATTTCTCTCTATGACAATTAAAAAAAAATTCCATCCGAGTCGACAGAAAAACCTTCTCCATAGGTTAACATGGAGCCAATAGGGCTGATACCTTGAGATGCATTTCCAAATTCAGAAGACAGAATTTTAAAAATATGCCTTTGCACATTTGAGAAGAGCACCGGAAGGGTAATTTGCTTCATTATGGGACTGAAGATTCATTCGAGTAAGTACACAGTTACAGTTAAATGAACGAGAAATCATTGGATTGGAACTTTTTTTCATCACCTCCGTCCGAAGGTAAAGGAAATTCAGTTTGTGTTGCGTTTGAAGCATGGCGTATTTTTTAAAGAGTGCAATCCTGCGCAATATATGTGTAAAATGTATCAAATTTGGAATACTTTAGGGGAGAAATTAATCGATACATTTGTTGAATGACATGTTCTTATGAGTTCGATATCGAAAACTGGGCTTCTATGTGCATTGTCTCCCAAATGGTTTAGCAACAGCACTAAGAAACTACGTATGTATGTATGTATAAATAAATAATATATATATATATATATATATTTATTTATTTATTTTCACAAATATAACTACCCTATCACGTTTAGAATGAAAGGGAGAAAACTTCATAGAACGATCTCGTGCAAATAGGGAAGAATATTACCTTAGACATCTAAGTACGCGTGTGTGTGTGAGCACGCTAGCCCTCAGAAAGACGTAAAATTCCATAAAAATCAGTTACGAGGTAATGGTGTGTAAGTCACTATACTATATAACGCGCAAATGCCCAGTTGAATGTTACGCGTTCGCATAAACACTCCCACACGCATCTATAAAGTCCCGACTCATAGACTCCTAATACCTCCATTTCCGAAATTTTTCATTCAGCCCTCATACTGACGTAAAATTGAAATTCACAGCAGAAACAAGATGTTACGAAGATCTAGTCTAAATCAAGGAAGCGCTTTCTTTGTTGCTAAGGCCACAATTTAGAACCATTACCATCTGGAGAGCTCGTTCACTCTACCCACCTCAAGGAGGGGCATTCCCACTGTCAGATAGAATACCCGGCGGGCACAGTAGTGCGTTCAGTAGCGCTTATCGGGACAGGAAACGAGCACTTTCGGTACTGAATCAAAGTCGAACATGTCATTTCAGAGCTTCTCCCTGGGATTCGGAGTGACATTCTTTAATAAATTCTCAACTGCGATAGAAATTCCTATGATATAGGAAATGAACTCTCGAAGCTTTGTGTCTAGAAAGAGAGTGTGTCATGAAGCCTTTCTTTTAATTACATTTAAAGCCAATCTATTATAATAGTGAATTACCTAAGTATCTTAGTATAATAGTGAATTACCTAAGCAATAGGAAAGTAATAATGAAGAAAGGGGAACATGATTACAATGTGGGAGTTCCTCAGGGATCTTCTCTAGGCCCCATACTATGGCTGATAGTTATCAACGAAGAACTTAAATTCAGAGGCAAAAACGGAGGATATCATGTCCAGGCTTTTGCCGAAGACATTCTGATCTTAATAAATAGCCCAACTATTTATAAGTTTACGGAATTATCTAAAAGTATAATGGAACACTGCAGCAACTGGGCCAGCAAAAATAAATTGCAATTCAGTATTAACAAATGTAATTATACTATTGTGACGCATAAGGGTAAAATAAGTAGAAATCCTACAATCAAAATGGGAGAAGGAAATATCAAATTTAAGCAAGAGATTAAATACATGGGGGTATATATAGGAAACAAATTAAATTATCTGAAACACCTAGACGCAGTAAATGAAAAGGCTTTAAAATTCTTTTATAAATTAAATAGGAAAATGAAGAAAACATGGGGTATCAGAAGGGAAATAGCAAAAGAATTTTATAAGATCGTGATAGAAAAGATCGTATTATATGCAGCTGAAACATGGTATAAAGATAAACAAACACCGAATAAAAAAATGCGCCAAATTCAAAGACCCTATTCATTGGCAATTACTAAAAGCTACAGAACAGTGTCAACCGATACATTAAATGTTCTAGCAGGCTACATCCCATTAAATCTAAAGGCTAGAGGGATCCAAAAATTATTTCAACTCTACGAAACCGAGGAGGAAATTGAAGTTTGCGGAATAAGATTTAATGAGGAAAATAGAGAAACAAGAAAAAGAATAATTAGAAAAAAATTGAGGACTTGTATAGTCTGAACTGCGACTACGAAAGTAAATCAAGAACTAACATCAGAATATGTACCGACGGATCTAAAATAAATGATAGAGTTGGTGTGGGAATTGTCATCTATGAAAATGGCAAGAATGAAGAAATAATTAAGGAGAGAATAGAGGGCGGCAACTCATATATTGCTGAACAGAGAGTATTACAGAAAGCTATACAAATTATGAGCAATAAAGGAAATAAAAAATTTGATATTTTTACAGATTCCAGAAGCACATTGGAAGCGCTTCGGTCAACAACATACAAAGGTGATATTATCGAGATTAAAACTGCCATTAGAAGCGAAAAACTTAAGGTCTTACCTACATTGGGTTAAGGCCCATGTGGGTATTATTGAAAATGAAGAAGCAGATATTGCTGCATGTTGTGAAGGATCCACAATTTGGACATTTTGACTCCTTCCAACATTATAGCCATTTTTTCCGGCAACACACGTTTACGGGTCATAAAACGGCCATATTGAAAAAAGGGGGAACTGCACCTGCACCACTGGCCTGCACCTGCACCAATTTTTCAAGAAACATCGCACTCTAAAATTCCTTAGGATGGGAGGAATAAATTCCAGGAAAGAGACAAGAGACATTCCATTTCCCGAAAATAAAATACCACATGGTCAACTGTGGGAACTGTCGAATCATCCTGACCACGAATTAAACGCGGGAAACAGCAATAAATGTTTCGGGGAAGACCAACCTGGGGTGGAGCCCAGGACTGAAAGGGGAAAACAAGAGCCCCGAGTTTTTATTTATTTATTTTTTTTTTTGAGAGAGAGAGCGACGATGAAACCTGAGGGAGAAGGACGGAGATTGGAATGTTCGGGAGCGGTGAAAAAGATGCCTGACTGCTGATCCATGACGATGAGAGGCCTGATGCGTCCCCGATAAAGCCCGTCAGCAACGGGAGCTCCCCGAGATGCCGCAACCCGTCTGCTACCGCAACCCAAAGACGTCATCATCACCTGCGCCGAGAGCTTCTGCAACAACAATAACCCAGGTTGGTCAATACCTCCTAAAATAGTGCCCGCATAACCAAACTGGTAGTTTATTTTATCCCGCTCGGACGGTATTGTTTCTCCCACAGGGAACAGATAAGAAATGGTCTCTTTTTATGTATTATTCATATATAGCCAAGATTATGTTCATGCAACGTAAATTTTATGCTAATTACTGTCTAATCGTATAAATAAATTGTTTATTATTTATTTGCAATTTCATGTCGATTAGTTAGTATCTTGTTGGAGTTTTTCTCCCCTTTTTAGCAACACAACGCAATGGGTTATCTCTGGTACCCCTCATAACACCGCAAAAGAAGTTACAGAAGTGGGAATAAGATACAAATATTCAAGAAGGAAAATGAGGAAGAACATAGAAAAAGAAGAAATTCAAAATTGGCAAACAATGTGGGAAACAAGTGATAAAGGCAGGAGGACATACGATATCTTTAAATATACAGAGATTGTGCGGAGGAGACTTTAAAATTAATCAGGAAATGACAGGATATGGAAGTTTCGGAGATTTCACACAAAAAAAGAGGATAGCTGTATGTGTGGTAGTGTTCCAACTATAGAGCACTGCATATATGAATGCTCATACTTCCAAAAATTTAGAAAAAACTTCCCAAAAGAATTTGAAAATTGGACTAAACATAAATTCCTTTGTGATCATTACTGTAAAAGCATTCTTAGAATAATGAGTGAATTGATGGAATACCATATGCCAACATTGGCATAGAGTCTTCAACTTGTTGCTTTTGGTTCATTTTGTCCTTGTTTTGTTGGTAAATAATTACTAAATTGTTAATTGAAATAGCCATAATTGTTAATTGCTATAATTGTTACTTGAAATAACATAAATTAACTTTGATGTATCCAGGATACTTATAAGCAGAATTTATTAGTGTGTGTTACAGAATTAATATATTGCGTTATGTAATAATTGTTACAGAAATGTTACATTGTGTGATACAGTATTGTATTGTGTTATGCAACATGTGTTGTGTAACATGTGAATTAAAATAAGTATTATAAGTCTTAATTGAAATAACATATAAATTAACTTGGATGTATCTATGATACTCATAAGCAGAATTTATTAGTGTGTGTTACAGAATTAATATATTGTGTTATGTAATAATTGTTAAAGAAATGCTGTATCGTGTGACACAGTACTGTGTTATGTAGTACTGTGTTATGTAGCATGTGTTGTGTAACATGTGTACTTAAAAAAAAGGGATTATATATATATATATATATATACAGTGTGTAACAAAATTATAAGACCACTGTGGATTTTGTGATTTTTACTATAAATAGTATAATTTTTTTAAAATTAAATTAGGTTGATGTTAATAAATGAAATATAAAATATATGTATATTATTTTTAAGAGATATTTAAATATACTAATTATTTTATCAGCAATTTCAAATTTTTCCGATCAAATATCTGTAACAAAATTATAAGACCACTAGTTAAAAGAATTTTTTTTAATAAAACTAATATGATGTTGATCCACCATTTTTCTGAATAACTTCAAATACTCGATTTTTCATTGAATTAATTAGGTTTTCGAGCAAATATTTGGGAATTTTGTCCCATTCATCCATGATAGCTAGTTCCAATTCATACACAGAATCATACTGACGGTTATTTGCATACACTTGACGAGCCAAATGGCCCCACAAGTTTTCGGTGAGATTCATGTCTGGACTAAGGCTTGGCTAGTTTAAGACCTCAATTTTTTCTTTTTGAAACCAGTTTTTAGTTGATTTAGACACATGGCATGGTGCATTGTCTTGCTGAAATTTCCAGTTTCACCCTCCTAAAAATGGGCTAAAAGGTATAAGGTGTTGGTAAAGCAGTTGTTGATAACAAATAGAGTCCATTTTTCCAAGAACTAGCTGCAGATTACATTTCCCATCATATGCAAAAGCTCCCCACACCATCACAGAGCCACTACCCATCTGTCTACTGAAGAAAACCCGAAGTTCCGTGCGTAAATCATGCCAGTAGGAAATATTACCGTCCGGGCCATCCAAATTAAATTTTTTCGTCGGAAAAAATAATATTTTTCCAAGCAGAATCCCAGGTCATGAGTTCCTTTGCCCACTTCACCCTTCCTTCTTTATGATGCTTTAACAGTCTTGGTTTTCTATTTAATTTCCGAAGAGCAACATTTGAATTTGATCTTAAAGTGCGCCAGACTGTCATATGTGAAATAGTTTTACTTTTGTGCTGTGTTATTTTACGAGTAGACATGTTCTGTTTCGTTGCAAGCTTGAAAATTCGTCTATTATCGCGAGCTGATAATTTACTCTTTCTGCCAGATCTTTTATATTTTCCATAAAAATCTATTTTACATAAAAACGTTATGAATAGCAGTTTTAGAACGTTTAAGTATCTTTCTTATTTCAAGTTCCGATTTTCCAGAGCCCTTATAAAACCAAATTTTTCGAACTTCTAGTTCAGATAATTCTCTTCCACGTGGCATTGTGAATTTCCTCATAAAAACAAACAAATTAAATTCAATTTATTTTACAATATTATCGTTTGGACTTTTTTGTGATGTAAAGTTACAGTTTATCTACGATTTTGAAAGAAAAAATAAAATAGTTTTAAATACGCAAAAGATTTTAAATGAAAAAATATGTGGTCTTATATTTATGTTACACCCAGATTTCAAAAAATCTTTTAGTGTGTGAAATTAACTCAATTTTTTTTCATTTAAGCGATTTATTTGAGAAAATATAACTTTTTTCATTTGCTTCAAATTTTAAAATTATTCATTTTATGCAGTATAATATTAAAATGAGTGATATTTTGGGTGGTCTTATAATTTTGTTACACACTGTGTGTGTATATATATATATATATATATATATATTAATAATAATAACAAAGTTGGACTAACCAAGTGCAACAGGGAACGAATACTTTGTCTTAGTGTTTTAGTTTAATTTAGGCGTTGCCTCAATCGGTTTTGATTTACAGTTTGAGTTTAGGAAATCGGCAAGGTGCTGTGTGGCCGTGAAAGTGGGTCCTGGGGTGGACTGGCGGGATTGGTATGTCGGCGACTTGACGGCAGAGTTATGGCCTTGTAGCCGAAAGGCGAGGGAATTACGAAATTACATTTAAAGACAATTACCGGGGATATTTTTTTCCATAGCGTTGGTAGCCGTTTCCTGCCATTAAAAAGTAAGAGGGATCATTGTCCTGCTGCGTCAAAGTAGACTGACTGCCTGGTGAGCGGATGACATAATTTATTCAGACTGCTATTTACCATCAGTCGGAGAGCAATACTGTGGAAAGACGAAAACTGGTGTGTTTATCTACAGTGTTAAGCATGACGGCTAATGATTCTATATTTAAATACACACACACATTATATCTATCTATCTATCTGTCTGTCTATATATATATATATATATATATATATATACATACATACATACATACATACATACATATATATATATATATATATATATATATATATATATATATATATATATATATATATATATATATATATATATATATATATATATATATATATATATATATATATATATATACGGGGGCTGTCCGTAAAGTATCCGAATTTAATTTATAACTAAAAAAATATAATGGATATACATACTTCAGTTTAATCCCCTTCAAAGTATCGTCCTTGAGAAGCAACACACTTAGCCCAAAATTGTTGCCACTCTTGGAAGCAGGATTGGAAGTCGTTCTTTGGAACGGTCAACAGCTGTTCGATCGCTTTTTGTTTGATGGTCGTCACATCCTCAAACCGTCGTCCTTTAAGCGTTTTCTTTAGCTTTGGAAATGCGAAAAAGTCGCACGGAGCGAGGTCTGGTGAGTAGGGAGGTTGCGGGACTTGAACGGTGCCATATTTGGTTAAAAAATTTTGAACCACATGCGAGGAGTGAGCAGGGGCATTATCGTGGTGAAGCATCCATTTCCCAGATTTCCACTTTGCTGGTCGTTTCCTCCTCACGGAATCACGAAGTCGCCTTTGCAAATCACGGTAGAACTCTTTATTAATGGTTTGTCCATCTCTCGATGGTCTGTCCACCTCCCGCAATCTCTCGAACTGTCATTCGTCGATCTGATCGCACCACAGTACGAACCTGTTCCACTTTGACATCATTTCTCGATGTTGATGGACGCCCTGATCGTGCATCACTTTCCACAGATTCCATTTCATCTTTAAAACGTCTAAACCATTGAAACACTTGAGTTCGGCCCATAACATCATCACCGTATGCAAATCGAACGTTTCGGTTGCCGTTTTTCCAATTTTATTACAAAATTTGATGCAAACACGTTGCTCAGTAGATTCCGTCATGATCCAACCCGACACGAGACTTTCACTGCGTTCACTTTTCGTTATTTCTACAAGAGAACCGCGCTTCGCAGTGCTTGGATAATTGCCAACATAACAAGTTTACACATGTTTAAACATGCTAATTAGCGTGCGCACGCAGAGCGGTGTCTGTATTATGTTTTATACATTCAGTTCGGATACTTTACGGACAGCCCTCGTATATATATATATATATATATATATATATATATATATATACAGTGGAGCACCCATGATTTTTTCTTGGGGGTGGGGGCGAGATGAACGGAGAAAAATATTTATAATGCAAAATCAATATTCATAATGCGATTTCTATTTCTTTGGGGGGCCAGGGCCCCTTGCCCCCCCTGGGTGTGCCACTATATATATATATATATATATATATATATATAGATAGATAGATAGATAGACAGAGAGAGAGAGAGAGATTGATTGCACCGGGAGTATGTTCCAGGGGTCAGGGTATATTTAAATTTATTATAAATTAATTCACTGAAAATATGAACTGAAAGTAGGCCTGTAAGATATTTATGAAAACTTTATAAGTTAAAGACGAATTTTTAAAAATGCCACGCTTTTTTATCTCAATATTCAACTCACAGCATGATTTCCTTCGCAAACATTTCTTCCTAAAAGAACACAGAACTAGAATTTTTATATAATTTCTCATAACTGTAACGGAAATAGTCCATCATATCGTACGCTAAACAAAGAATTTAATATGAAAAATATCTATCTCTCGCTACGGCAGTATAGTATAGAAGTATTATTACTATACACAAAATAATACCTAAAAACCAAAATAATCAATTTTTTTCTACTTTGTTGAGATTAGTGTACACTTCGAATCGCAATAATTCCTTGAATACGGTAATTATTCACAGATTTCATTGACAGCCATTCTTCAACGATAATTTTAGATTGTCTGTGGAAGTAATTGCTTGTAGGTCTCTTCATAAGGCGTGTTTAAAAGTGACAAAAAAATTTTGTTCAATTATTATACTTATTAACGGATCCTATTTCATAAATATTTACATCCAAAGTTCGCAGAAACAGAACCGTGCGAAACCAAGGCAACAAAAAACGAAATCCGAAAAGAAATACTTCATTTTGATGACGCTTAACATTTAGGATGATAATTTCAGTTGCTAAGTGCCAATTGCAGTGGCCAGATAAAAAAGGCCTTCGCTCAGATACCCTTGCTTCACTCCGCTACGCTCACAAAAATTGAAAAAATATCATCCGATCTTAAAATCCTTCCCTGATATTTAGAAACAACATCTTTAACCAACATAGCAATAAACGGATAACTGAAAAGCAATTAACAAACACAAACCATATTTGCAAAATCGCCAATTTCGCAAAAATCTAAAAAATATGCTGCACCGTGTATTGGGATTGAGCCCAATTTAAATAAAGTAATAACATAAAATAAGTAATAAAATTAATAATCTATACTAATAATAGGAACAGCTTCGATATAGGACCCCACTGGCGACTTTTTTTGTCGCCTAGGCAAACATCGCATCGTAAATATCGTATGAATTACATAAAAATTTAATTTTGCAAAATATAAATTAAAAAATAACACAATAAGGAAAATGGCGTAAACTTTGTAAACGAATTCTGTGTATAGCAAGTTACCAATATACGAATTCTACTATACCAAAGCTGTTCCAACGGGGTACGATGTTGAAAATGGCGTATTCCATCTTGTTCCAATCTGGAAAATGGTTTATTTCAGTTATAACACCAAATAACAATAAAATAACAATGATATGTATAAAGATATTTAAAGAAATTGAAATCCATGCTTTCACAACATCTAGAATTAACATCCAATATGTGCGCATGCGCAGATTCAAGCATCGCATGATTGATTCCAACGCCTGGAGATGAAATATTATTTAAAATTTGTATTTATTTATAATTATTTAAAAGCTTCCAAACTTATCTTAGAATTATCCTAAGGGCCTGTTCACATAGGAGTCCGTTGCGTAGCGTTAAGGGAAAGATGACGTTGAGACGAAAATAAACCAATCATAGGCGTTAAAAATTTTATTGCTAATCGTTTGGAGGTTTGTCATTGGTTAAATATATTTCAATACTTTAACGCTCCGTAACGGACTCCTATGTGAACAGGCCATTAGGCTTCAAAACATAAGTATACGAAGTTTCAACCAGATTCGTCAAGAAATGTAGATTTGTATACGATACATATATAGAGACATGTTGACCAAGTATCAAAGAGACATGTTGACCAAGTATCAAATGATTAAATTTATAGACTTCTGTGAAGTGTGGTTCCTGCCAAAATCAGTAGCCAGAGTAGCCGCCATTGTTGGAGATCACCGCTGCCACACGCCTCGGCATTGATTCAAAGAGACTTTTGATGAGTTCTTGGGGTACAGCAGACCAAGCAGCTTCCACACGTTGCCAAAGTTGATCTGCTGTGGCAGCTGGGGATGGAATCTGGGTCAATCGTAGAGCAACCATGGACCACATGTTTTCTATCGGCGAAAGATCCGGAGAGCGAAGCGGCCAGGGAAGCAATTCAATCTGGCGATTGACGAAGAACCGTTGGACAATGCATGCCACGTGTGGTCGCGCATTATCCTGCTGAAATATGGCTGTGGGCAAGCCCTGAAGGTAAGGAAGGACAACTGGCTCCAACACCTCGGAGATTTAGCACTGGCTGCTTAAAGTACCGGCAATGCGTACTTGAGGTGTGCGAGAGTGATATCCAATACCGCCCCATACCATAATACCCGGTGCAGGACCAGTGTGGCGGTGCATAACGCAGCTGTTCAGCATCCTCTCTTCACGGTGTCTCCAGACTCGAATGCGACCATCGTGGTGTTGCAGACAGAAGCGTGACTCGTCAGTAAAGACAATTTCATTCCATTCTGCCGTCTACATCCTTCTGTCATCGCACCATTGGTGGCGGAGACGTCTGTGGTTCTGAGTCAAGGGTAGACAAAGCAATGGACGTCTTGCGGACAGACCACTCTGCTGTAAACCTCGTCGAATGGTACGCGCAGACACTGGATGATGCGTTACAGACTGCATGTGCTGTACTATGGTTCGTGATGTGACTGAGCGATCCGTCACTGCCATGCGCACAATTTGCCTGTCATCACGTGAAGTGGTGCGCTGAGGTGGATGCGATCGAACATGCCGGTCCGTCGTACCCTCCTGCATCCAACGATCACATATCCGCATTACAGTTGTTTGGTTTCGTCCAACACGACTACCGATTTCCCTGAAAGATAATCCACAATCTCGGTAGGCCACTATCCTTCCTCTGTCGAACTCGGATACTTGATCAAAAGATGATCGCTGTTTTCGACGAGGCATAATTGATCGTTTTTTTGAAAAAAACCACAAGATAAACACAATTGCCGAACTTGAAATCGTCGAAATATCCAAGCCTTAAATAGCGCTTTGAAGTGGCGCCACAGGCGCGCGTGATGTGCGTCTGCGCTGAAATTCTAATCATTTGCATATCTCACCTCCGCTAATGCATGTTGTAAATTTCATGTTATTTGCATGTTTCCTTCAGGGTGTTGCATTTACAGTGGCCAGCAGTGTATATATATATAGTAATAGTACGATAAAAAAATTATCGTAATTTAATTCAATAAGGAAATAACATTTCGATAAACAATATTTTTTGAAATTAAAAAGTTTCCATTTAGAGAAAGAAAGAAATTTTAGTTTGTGTGAAGCAAGGGCAACACTGAGTGTATGTAAACAATTTGGAAGGAGATATTGGAGATAACCGGTTTCTGGATCGAAACCCTTCAGACAAGAAGTTTTTGTACGTCACAGTCCATTATTTGGAAAATGAAAAATTGGCTTCCTGCACCATTGGAGTGTTTGAAATAGACCAGAGCCATACTGGAGATTACATTTCTTCAAGATTGAATCCTTCATATCCTGCAGTAGTGGGGTTTGAAAAAAGAAACACTAAATTCAGTGGTCACTGATAGAGGGTCGAATATGGTTAAAGCCGTGGAATTGCTTGTGGTAGAAAAAAACATGTAATATGCTTTGTCCATCTCCTCAATTTGGTCGCTTACCGTTCAGTTGAAGCCGTACCAGAGCGCGTGCCACTAAATGGAAAGGTGAAGAAAGTGGCGACCTGGTTCAAACACAGTGTTCGGGCTTCCTATGAACTGAGAGCAGAAAGTAATCTGAAACTCATGCAGAGCGTGGAAACACGGGGGAATTCTACATACGAAATGATCGAGCGTTTTCTAAGCCTCAGCTGAACACTCAACAACATCATCCACCGACACACATGACAACAGCTGCAGAGAACTAAGATTTGAAGGAAATCATCCAGCTTCTTGAGCCTCTTCTAAACGCCACAAAACAGTTATCAGGAGATAAATACCCCACAATCAGTATCGCGATTCCAACAGCAACCATGGTAGAAAATAAAATTTCCAAGATGTCACCTACGTCTAATGTTGGCCTCAAACTGATGGAAGGAATCTTGGAAGCGACAAAAAACGGCTCATGGTTGAGAATGTAATAGCATTGGCCGAAATTACGTTATTGGACCCCCGATGGAAGACATTATACTTCAGGGACCCTGAGACTACTACCAAAGCAATTCGAGAACTGAAAGGAATTTTGAAAAGAACCCATTCACCGAAAAGTGAACACAGTTCCGATTCTGACAATGGAGAAGGATCGGAATCATCTTTCTTTGGTGAACACTCCAAAACTGTTCAGAAAACTTGGAAGCATCAGAGTTCTTTAGGTAGCTCATATTTTCATCAGGAAAATCTGAGCTACCTAAAGTCTGCCTTTTATTTGCGATCCCCTGAAGAAGCTGACATCAACAAGTGTCCGATTTCTTTTTGGAGTAAATCAGTTGGATTGTACCCGGAACTATGTGGGATTGCCAAGCGATACACAGAGAAAAAAAAACGGGCTAGTCACTGGCATAAGTGGGTTCTAGAACCCATTTCGTGCGGGTTGTGGTTACAGATGAGGTAAATTACGCACATCCGCGTTGACAAACACGTTTTAGAATGCGTTAAAAATACCACTCTCTGAGTTATCGAAAATGCCGTGTCATCTAACACATTTTATGCATGTTTACCGGGTTCTCGCAGTTTACCGGGTAGAAAAATCTCCTCTATTTATCGAAACGCGAATTATATTAACAACATTCTGAAATGCGATTCTTATGGAATTAGTGTGTCTTCGAAAAAACAATGTTTGGCATTGATGTGCATGCAGAAGGAGGAATATTTTTTTACATATTATTTACTGTAAGTTTTTCGAAAAATAATACTATATGCATAAATTATAACAAAGAATCAGTATATTTTATATAATAAATTACATAATATATATTTTAACTGTATATTTTTTATAATACAAAATGCAAAAAAAAAATATGCATTATATCATTGGTTTTTATAACAAAGCAATTGAAATTGTTGTGTATTATAAATTTTATACCTGACCTGGACATGGTTAAATTTTAATCCCTTATTTTTAACGTCAAAAGAAGTTTCTTTTTGTGTGTGTGTGTGGGGGGGGGCATGCAACATATAAGATAATTGACGAGAATAATTGTGTTTTGTTTGAAGCTCCCTTCATGTTGTTGATTCGATTTTTACCTATCGCTAAATTACACACAATAATTTTTTTCCCCGTATAAATAATTTTTTTTCATTTAAATATAAATCTCTAAATCGAAAATTTAAAAAGAAATCGAAAAAATTATTAAAAAAAGGAATATGCAAGTCCTCTATATATATTCCACATTAATTTTGTCGCTAGTCCAAAAATCATTTCAAGAAAAGATGCTAATGATCTAAGGATGTGTATGTTTTACCGTTGTAAATTCCCTGAGAAAATGAATTTCCGGTGCAAATAATTGAAAATTCTACTTAAGAATCCTGCGTAAAAAAAAACTCATCCATGTTAAAGAAACTCACTAAAACTCAGGAAACTTGGTTTACAGGACCAATTAAAAAGCACTTAGGATTTCAACAAGCGCATGTTTTCGATTACTGTTCCGGCTATTTCTCGCTTTCTCATGGAACCAATTTTCTTCTACGGCTGTAATGAGATAACGCGGCTAAGTTCTGAAGCGACACTCAGTGAACTTCAATAGAGCAGGGGGAAGATTGAAATAGTACAGTATTCAGCGGTCAGAGATTTTTCGTTTCAGCAGTCAATGAAAGATGGCTAACATATTTTTCATTTCACATGCTTTAAAATTATGTTTAAATTTTTTTAAAAACTATATAAAACTACTGTGTTTATTGATTGGTATTATACTTTAACATATTAATAAGCTATTTTGTTTCTTATATTTTATTTGACCTTTAAAAATCTATTTCTGTATTTGTAATTCACTTTATTAGTAACATTTTTTAAAGTAAAAAATAATAAAGAAAATATATAGTAATAAGCGAGTAATAAGTAAGTCAGTAACAATAATTTAAAATTCCTCATTTATACTTCAGCATCTCAAAATGAAACTGCAGTAAGGTATTTAAGCCGTGGCAAAATACTTTCTATGATTTGAGAAACGAAATAAAATGTTTTATGGACTTAAGAGGAAAACCTACGCCTGAATTTGAAATTTATTAACGGTTGCCCGATTGAGAATTTTTAGTGGATATCACTGCTCCCTTAAATGAACTGAACAGGGTGAAAATCAACTAATAAATGATATTTTTCAAACAGTGAAGGCATTCGAAATGAAATTGATATTGTGGCAATCTCAGATTAAGAAAAATAGCTTAATTTACTTTCAAACACAGTCTGAACAAATCAATGTAAACAGTGAAAAATATACAGCAGTAATTGCTACAAGGCTTTGAGAACAAATTTCAAGATTTTAGAAAACACGAACTGCATTTCAGTCTATTTGCCACTCTATTCTCAGTTGACATGAACACATTGCCGGCAACCTTGCAAATGGAATGCATAGAAATAACGCTCAACGTCTGTCAAAGGAGATCTAGATGCCCGAATATCATAAAAGCAGGCTCAGTGTTCACATTACAAATAACACGCTCTTATTTATTTGTTTAAAAAGTAAATATTCTGTTATTATGAATTCTTACTTTTTATTACTGTACTTTATTACTTTTTATTATTATATTTTATTACATTATTACACTTTATTACTATACTCATTGGTAATATGGGTTAAGTTGTTGTCGTATAAATAAATACTGTATACCGCCCTTGACACTTTTTGTTGGCTGATGCGGCCCAATAGTACTAAAAGGTTGGACACCCATGATATAAAGCAGGGGTGGGCAAATTGCGGCCCGCTACAGATTTTTTTTGTGGCCCGCCAAGTCCACCAGAAAAGTCCGGACAACCAGAAAAACTGCCAATATTTTATTTAATTTATATTTATTGATTTTTATGATACATTTTCTGAAATTCAAAGTTAGCTAATAAATTCAATAATTTTAAAAGGTAGGGCTCTCTTCTAACCTTATTCGCTTCCACAAAGCGGCCCCCCGAGCCAAAACAATAATTGCCCACCCCTGGTCTAAAGTATTCCTTTTACGGTTTTAATTTCCATCTTATATATATCTAAAGTACTTCTTGATGGTATGGCTTGTATCCCATACAAGCAATTAAGAAATTCTAGTTAAATGGAGAATGATTTTTTTACTGAAGAGATGTATGGGAAGTGAATAGATAAAACTTCTCTGGTGTTATAAACACAAAAATCATAGTTAATGAGTCCTAAAATATAACATCCGCTTCACACTTTTTTCTTTTTACATAATTTTCTTCCTGAATTCATTAACAGTAAATGTGATGCAGGGGAATACATAAAAACCTTGAACGAATAAAACAGGGCAATACCTAAATTCTCGAATTCAGTTAATTTATATGAATAATTCACACTAATTTTTATTATTTGGATTCTTTATATTGTATGGAGCTAATTTTTAGTGATTCCTTATTGCATATTCCATCTAAAAGAGATAATGTCTTTTTATGCACAGTTTTGTTTAAGTGAAATATACCCAGGCACACATATTCGTTTAAGTGAACAATTATTAAAAGCAGTGAAATTTAAGAGGTTTACTTCTTTTTTATTTTTATTTTTTGTATTCAGAAATTCAATTAAGAGAATTTGATATAATGAAACAACGGATGGTAGTTTAGACCTGATGAAAAATAATGGTAGTTCAGATGTAGCGAGAAATCTGTCGTAAGAGCCCTTTACATTTTTCTCATTTAGTTTAAAATTTGTTAATTTTATACCATACTTAAAAGGGAGAGGGGCGTTATTTCTCCCACGGGAGAACAGTGGTTCCGAGACTATAATTTGTTGTGCAGATCTCAGGACATCTTAACGTATACTAATTTGCAAAATATTAATTTAGAATTATCGTGCAAATACTAGCTCTGGGGGACATCTCTTTTGCATCATTTACCGTTGACAGCAGATATTTTCATTGTGCTATACATAAAAAAATATACAGGAAAGCGACGAATATGGAACATCCTTCATTAAAAAGCACATGAAATATTACAGTTCAGAATTAACTCACATCGTATATATATATATATATATATATATATATCCACACAATGATTAATATTTTTATTTTTAACAGTTTGCGATAGTAAAATTGGATGTGTAAAAACAGAATTTAGCAGCAAAAATAAATTATTTCCAACATAAAAGCTTTCTTATTTCACCGTCTTATAGTATATTACTTATAGAACAAAGGGTAGTTACAAACTGCATGACTGTGTATTAATTGAATTATTACAGTTAATCGATGTTTACGATTAATAACAGTTTAAAAAGCACTTTTCTCCCACTATTTCATAACTTCATAAATCTGTCATTTAAAACTCAGTAAGAGAATACTGCGACAGCTATTATGAATTAAATAAAAGAATGTGGAATGTATGTGTATCTGATTCCATTCCTAAGTCCGAGTTTGGTGAGAAATTGAAAAAAAAAAATGAAATCTTGAGTCTGGGGGAAAATTTTTCAAGTGTGCTCGCTCTTTTTTGCGAATGTCGAAACGGGAAATGTCTTCACTCAAGTGTTATTTTTTCCCCGCCATTTTATTCCAATTAAGATGTTTTCCGTCAACTATCTTTTACACCGCCGCCATGTCTTCGTACCCAACGGTGAAAAGAAATGAATTACAGGAAAGGGAAGCAATCATTTACTAAGAGATAATTGATGCCATTCAAAAATATACCGATGGTCTTAAGAACAGATGGTTTGCATATGTCAACCTGTAATCTTTCTTAAAAGATCTGGTACGATAAAATGACATTACTTCCAAGATCACCGGCATTCTCTGTTCACTTGTTAACAACGACGCTGACAGAATTCACCGAAGACCATTCGGACTACTGCTTCATTTAATCTTTCTGGATTTTCCTTGGTTTCTTAAGGTGAGTAACAGTTTTGTTGTTTAATTCTTTTATTTATAAAACTCCATCTATGTGAATCAGTGTAAAATTTGATAACTGTTATTTAAATTTATCTGTAATTTGTTAAAGTAGAAATGACATTTTTTGCTTTCACTCTTGCTATTTGTATTAAGATAACTTATTATAAGTGGGTATTGTCTTTTAATAATTTATCTAGTATTTGTGCTGTATCTCTCATCGTAATTATTTACCCCCCCCCCCCAGAATTTTTACAAAATATTTTAAACTAGGCAGCTGAAAAGATAGTTGATGAAAAAGACAAATTTTAAAAAAATGTTGTACCCATGCTGAATTTACTCTTCAAAAGTTATGCATAAAGTGTAGCATTTAGCATATTTTCATAACATTTTCATTATTTGCTCTTTCACACATTTCATGAACTTCATAATTTCTGTACAGTTATCTTTCTTAATTTATCATATTTAAAGCAATGCATTTCGATAGTGCATTATTCTATATGATTTGTAAAGCGTTTTATTTTATGAGAAGTTATCGTAAAGCTGAAACTTGGCTTAGATTACTTTACTTATGACTCTTTTATTGTTAATTAATAAACTCACAACTGAAATTTTATTTTTCACGAAATAATGCATTTGTGACAAAGTACCTGAGCATTTTTGTTTGTTTAGATTTTTTATCTCACCCCGCTATCAGTTTTTAGATTTACTTTAATATATCAAATGGTCTGCTATAATCTATCATGGTCTAATGTGACATCGCATTTAGTTGCGATTGAATGTTTCCTAATAATTATATTTATTTTAAATCCTAATTAAACAACGAATTAATCTGATATTTTTACCCTACTTTGAGTTTTGAAAATTTTGCAAATTATTAAAAAAATACTTAGGAATTAGCATGGTATTAGAAGAGCATGGTATTCGAAATATCTGATGTGAATATTTGATTCTGCTTGCATGTTGAATTTGTTTAGAAACTTTTTTGTGTGTGTAGTTTACTATATTACCCAAGCATGCTAATCATGTGGGATCTTTATTAAAAAATAAATATAAATTTCTTAATTTGTTATAAAAACTAACAGTATTTTATTCTTAATTCACTTATTTTTTTTCTTTATCAAAGAAATATATTTTTACTTACTAAAGTTTAGAAAATGCACAGTTTTAAGTCATTTCTATCCAGATTCTTTCATAGATCTGGAATTTTTAAAAAATATAATAATGAAATAATATGCAATTTTTTTTATTCGAATCAAGTAAGATTTGTATTTTGCACTAAATTTTATTCATTTTACATCTATGTGAATAGTATAATTAAAGGTTTCATTAGATATATTTAGACTAAATATATTCTCTTTTCCACATAAGGATTCTTAGAATACTAAAAATAAAGCACGAGAAGGTACTTTGCTACATATCCACAGAAATTATTAGATATTTTATATAGAAAAGAAGTCCTCTATCTCTTCCTGTTTTTCTGAAAGAGTTTATTATTATGTGTTAGAATCTCATTTTGTTTCTTTTATGTTAATTTCAGATGCTTACATTTTCCTTTTTCTTAATTTATTTATGAAATTTACAGTTAGTTCCCTCAACAGTCTTTTATTTGTATGTTATTTTATATTATTTCTCTTTAGGCTAATACTGCCCGATGTCTGAAATACAGCGGATCACTTGTTGCTATAATGACTGTCCTTATTCTACTTTTATTTACAAAAATTATATCAGGCATATTTCCTTCATTCATGAAAATGAACCCTCATTTAGTATTCAGTGTTTTGTTGAAGGCTGCTTGAGAAAGTTCAAAAACACCAGATGCTTATTAGCTCATTTGAAGTTAAAACACAAAGATTTTTATAATACATACTGTTTGTCTCGTACAGTTAAAGGTTATGCCTCCCATAATAATAGTCTTAATCATTCTGAGCAGTTTCATATTTCAAATTCATATGAAGAAACTCAGATATCCACCTCAACAACGGGCAATGAGCAGCATAATTGCTCAATTTTATCTGTAGAGCCTGATATGAAAAAAGATTTTTACAAATTTCTGTTAAAGTTAGAATGTGAAAAAAAAGTACCCTCAGATGTTTCTAATTTAATTGTTCAACAATTTTCCAAAATCATAGAGCATTGTAAAGATGATGTCAGTTCACACCTGAAAGAAATAAATAGTAACTTTGATGTCCAAACCATAAAAAAAGTAACATCGAGCCTAGACTCAGTGGCTTGTTTTGCGAAATCGTTTTCGTCAACCCACAAGAGAAAAAAATATGGCAAAGAATATTTTAATTTTGTTGAGCCACAAGAATACCTTTTAGGGAATGATGTCGTTAGTGGTAAAAAAAATACATTTCATTATGTATCTATATGCGGCACCTTGTTAAAATTTTTAAAACATGATGATATCTTTGCGGAAATTATGACTGGGCATAATTCATCAGATGGGAAACTAAGAGACTTTTGTGATGGGGAATTATACAAAAGAAACACCTTTTTTAAGGAGCATGACATAGTAATTGAAATTCAGTTGTATTTTGACGATTTTCAAGCAACTAATCCTCTTGGAAATCGCGTTAAAAAATACAAAATTAGTGCCTTTTATTTTACTGTAGGCAACATTAATCCAAAATATCGGTCAAAAATAAATTTTGTACAATTAGCCTTATTGTCTTTACACTGTAATGTTAAAAAATATGGATTGCATGCAGTCTTGAGGCCTCTTTTATATGATCTAAAAATTTTAGAATCAGAAGGCATAACGCTATATAGGCGTGAGGGAAAATATAATATTAATGCTATAATTACGGCAGTTGTTGCCGATAATTTAGGGGCGCATACAATAATGGGCATGACTGAATGTTTCAGTGCCTCAAAATCTTGTAGATTTTGCGTTATGCATAAAGATGAATTCCAAACTTGCTTTTCTGAAGACAAGGCCAAATTGAGAACAGAAAAATCACATCTCCAGCAATGTGATATGATCAGCTCTGATCGTACTCTATCACAGGTGTATGGAGTTAAGAATAGATCTCCATTTTGTGAATTAAAATATTTTAATATCATCGACAGTTTCCCATCTGATATTGCTCACGATTTGCTGGAAGGTTTTGCATGCAATTTTGTAGAGGAGATGCTATCTCACTTTATTGAACAAAGTTTAGTAACGTTAGAAGATATAAACTGTTACGTTAATTCATGGCCATATGCAAAATCCGATATTGTTACAAAGCCTGTAACAATATATGAAGACAAAGGCAGACTGAGAATTAAGCAAACTGCTTCTCAGTGTTGGTGCCTAATCAGACTATTGCCTCTATGGATAGGAAATATTATCGATGTAAATGATAAATTTTGGAATGTTTTTCTCCTATTATTAAAGATAATGGATATTGTTTTTGCTCCAGTTATTGAAAAATCGGATGCAATTTATATTGATTGGCTCGTCGAAGATTTATTAAGTTCGTACATGCAGCTATCCGATCATCAGAAACTGAAGCCTAAAGCCCATTATATGATTCATTATGGGAGCCAAATGAAAAAATTTGGACCCTTAAGATGTTTTTGGACCCTACGATATGAGGCTGCTCATAGCTTTTTCAAAGAGTGGATCCATAGATCAAAAAATAAAATAAACATCTGTAAATCTTTATCCTACAGACATCAGGAAATTCAAGGTTTTTTTCATGCTAGCTCTAACTACTTGTCGGATGATATAAATTACAGAGGTGTAAAACAGCAACCCCTTTGCCTGCTACCAAACCATATTCAGGATGTTATTACTCCATACTTAAATGGTCGGTTATTTGTAAATACAGCCAATTCATTGGTAATGGGTAATAATACATATAGTCGGAATCTGTCAGTTATAGTTGATATCAAAGATGAGTACATTTTTGGAAGGATTGAACTGGCTATAAATATAAATAGTATTCCGTACTTGTTGTTGGAGCATCTTAAAACTGATGAGTTTGATGCCCATTTAAACTCTTATGTAGTAACACCATTAAATTTTTTTTATTTAAGACAGCTTTCGGAATTGCTTGATCATAACCCTCTCGCATTATATTGTTTAGAGGGTAAATATTATATTACAATGAAATATAAAGTCTATAAATCCTGAGAGTACTTTTTATCATTTCAATTATTCTATAGAGAATCTTGATCGTATCAGAAATTTTCATTAAATAATCATTTGAATAGCTTTTAAATTAATTTGTTCGATAAGCTTTGTTATTAAAAATAATTTTATCAAAATAAGAATTATTTTTTGTAGATGTCTCACAAAACGTTTCATGTGACATACGGGCAGAATAAAAGAATAATATCAGTGAAAGAATCTGAAGACTTAATACAGATAATTCAAGACTCATTTAAGATTCCGTGTTCAGGTGTCATTTTAATTCAGAAATGGGATGATGAATGGGATGATTGGGTGGATTTAAATAGCATCGAAGAACTAGAAGACAGAAAAAAACTACGAGTTGAGGTTTTACAACAGGAAAAGAAACATCTGGAACCCCAGCAGCCTGAACAAAGTGGTGAAAGTTCTTTTTCAAAAGAAAACATCAAAATACCTTTAAGGTGAGGTCCCTTTTATAAACAGTCATTTATTTTTATTTCCCCAGTGTATGTTCATATTTTCAAATTTAATTTTTATATTTTATAGCAATCAGCAGTCTAAACATGGTATCAAGTTGCCTGTGGAATGTTTCACGCCCTCTTTAACTGCTGCACTGAACCGGGGAGGGAAATTGGAAAAACACCACGTTTCGTATTTATTAAACTGTTTATACGATGAACTATCATCAGTGACACTGTAAGTACAAAATCTTATTTATTTTTTCTATAGTTTCAAGCACTAAATTATCAAAAAGCTTTTAAAAGTGGGTCAAAATATTTATTTGTGTGTAAGCAATTTATTAATTATTTAACATGTATGAGCTAGCAAATCAAAGTATAAGTTATAAAATAAATAAAGCAATAAATAAAAGTTATAAGGCAAAAAAATAAATAAAAGTTATACAACTGTAAAATAAATAAATAAAAAGTTATAAAGCTAAAAAGTAAAAATCACAAATTATGAGAGTAATTTAATTATTAAACAAAATGAATAAAATTAAATCTCGTTTTGTCTAAAAAATATAAAACTTCTTTCTATGATAGCTAATTTATTCTCTAAAGAAAATGTGTTTGATGCTTACTGACCTTTTCGTTCTTAAATCAGTTGTTTTTAGATGGAAAAAGAAAAAGTTGTTTCGATAAGTTTCAGTTTGAAATTCATTTTTTTGAAAAAAAAATTACAAGAAATTAACGGCTTACGATTAATGTGGTCCTCAGAAAATATTTATAATTTTCATTAACATTTCTATAGTAATTTAGGTTTATTTCTGACATTGCATTATTACCTCAATTTAGGTTCCCTACAAGAGACCAATATAAATACATCGCTGAGCAATTGGTGCAACAATATCCTTCTTTGTCTGAGGGAATTGAGTTTAAAGATGCAGTTGTAAGTAATCTTTGTCATATTTATTATTGATTTTTAGCAGAATATGCTTCAAAGCGTGTTGTAAATGAGTAAACGTGTTGGTTACACCTAAAAGTTGAAATTTATATTTTCAATATATACACATGGTTTCCAAATGTTTTTAATCAATTATTTAATTTTTAAAATAGAATAAAAATTTTTGAATTTTCTTTTTAGTCTGTCTGGAGAACAGCTCTTTCTGATAAATTTAGAAATCAGAGGAAGCAAATAAAGAAAAGAGATTCTACTATTAAGGTTTCCAACCTTGCGAAATGTGGGGGAAACAGACAAGAAACAGGATCAAAAAATACTTGGGGTATACCCATAGAAAATTTTCTGCCTGAAAGACGTGAAGGAGAAACTAAAGAATCAACTGATGCTCATGTTAAATGGATGTGCAATGAATCCAAAAAGTTGAGGCAAGATTTTGAAACCATCAAAATCAAAATGGATTTGACATTTCCTGAAAGGCGAAGACTGGTTGTAATAGAAGGGGCACAGATCAAGGATTTAAAGAGAATTTATCCATGTTTATTTTTTGAAGATGAGGTATGGATTCCCTTACTTATATTTAGATTCCTATTCAGAAACAAAACAACTTTTCTTCAAATTCCTAACTATACAAATTATATATGTTGCAAGATGCTTTAGCATAAATTTATTTTTAATGTAATTAAACAATCAGTTTTAATTTGGAAATATGTATGACATACTTGTATTTTTTAGATTTTGGCTGAATTTGAAAGGTTGGTAGGAAGAAATGTTGAAGATGAATTTTTAAAGGGTTTAAAAAAATATGGACCTGCAGTCTTAAAAGAGGCCCAAAGTAACAAATTAAACAAAAGTTTATTAGCATGCCTGGCTGCTGATAATGATCAGGCGTTAAGGAAAAGTATGATTTTTTCTTTGAATTTGGAATAATAATAACATATCTATATCATTTTTATCATTCATATCTACACGTGTATGTATTTAATAAATGCTAAAATTTTGATAATCATATAACTAATTTTATGATTAGAGGTCGTTTTTTGTTGATTCAACAATTTTTCTAGAATTAAAGATGCAAATTTTGTTACGATAATTCCAGTTAAAGTCTCCACTGTTTGTTTATAGATATAGAAGCACAGGCAGCACCAATAATGTTAACTTGTCTGGCAGGGGAAAAGGTTCAAAGTTTAATTCAATGCAAACAAGAAATGTCTAAAGAAGAACCGGAAATGGTAATAATTTGTATCTTTTGTTTGTTAATTGTACATAGCTGCACGAGAAACATATTTTGAAGTTGTTCCATCCTCTATTCATACCTTATCTGTTACTAATAATTATTAATGCCTCAAAACAAAGAATTAAATAGAGTTTAGTTGGCTCTTAATTACATGAAGATTAATTCTGATTCTGTAATGCATAACATAAGAGAAGTTTCTTTTATTTTTCAGGAGAATCCATACATTGCTGGCATAGGAGATATATTTCAACCATCGACTTTGGCTGTCTTCTATAACAAGGAAGAACTATTTGAATGTTCCAGTCTCTCTAGAGCTGTCTTATGTCTAGTAGCAACGCACTATATCTTTTCGATAGCGTATCCAAAGCAGTTGGCAATATCACTCAGACTGATACAGCACCTTTTTTGTAATATACAAGATATTTCTACAAAATCTAAAAAATTTTTAAGAATTGTTAATTCAGTTTCAGTTACTGCGCAAAATTGTGAGTGTAAATAAAAAATCTATTTTTAATTGCTTTTGTCGATGTATTTTTTAAAATTTTAAATGAGAGTTTATTTACTTTCAAATAAAAATGTGCATCTTAAAGCATCAAATTTAGAGGGAAGAAAATGAGAAAAAAAATGCATAAATAACTATTAAGTAATAAAGTGTAATATATAACTATAGTAATATACTAAGTTATTTATTAATAAAGTGTATTTAAAGTAAAGTCTGTTGGCGAAATTTGCAGAACGTGTGTAACAATCTCCTTTAAGCAACAGAGTAAATTATTAACACATAATAATATATAATTTACAAATCATGTACTTATTATGAAATCAATGAGATAATTGATTCAAAAAGAAACTAAGGTTACGTCTGAAAAATGGTCAACTAAATTTGTTGATATTCTAAGTTGTAACGAAATAGCATTTGAGATTTGATTGTTTTAGAGATTAGATTTAATTGTTTTTGATATGGTTGCATGGTTTTAGAGGAATCTATTAATTAGTCTATATTATTGTGATGAATGTAATTTAAAATTAGACCATTATACATATAAAGTTTGATTTATTTATAATGAGGTGATGATGCGTTAACAAAATCGTCTTTAATACGGGAATATTCCCATAAAGAAAACTAATAACGTTAAAATGCAATAAATTTTGTACCCTCTGGTTTTATAAACTGGCTTTACATTCATCTAAAACTTAAAATGCTTTGATTAGTTAAATATTTCTATGTTACCATTAAACTGCTTATACTTTGTTTGGATGACATTACAGTATGTTAATAATTTTCACATAAAGACCGAGTTCTTGATATTTTCATGCCATGATATTAGTGTTTTATTTCAGTCAAACTTACAGCATTAAAGAAAAATTGATCAACGGGATTTTAAAGTTTTATGCATAATACAATTCATAATTATTTTTTTTCTCTGAACATTTTGTTGCTTTAAAATTTGCTATTATGAAAAGCTATATCACAATTCGGAATTAAATTTCCTGATATTTTTTTTTTCATTTGGAATTAATTTCCTTCTATGTACTCCCGTGAAAAAAAATGCATACCAAAAAGTTCGGGGCTAAAATAGCATTTTGTATAAGTGGTATCATCTTTACAACTTTGAGAATATATTTTCACCTGATAAAATCCCTTAAAAGATTAACTGACAAAATTTTATGATATAATTTTTGCTTTCTTTAACAAACATTTCTAGTTACGAGATATCCTAAAATTTTCATTTTAATAATGGATTATTATTTTGTAAATTTCTTTATGAGAAGATATGCGGGAGTAGAGTTTAGGTAACAAAATTAAAAAAAAATTGTTTTATATAACTATCGGAGAAAATTAGCATCTCTTAAATTGATCCAAATCATGAAACTTCTAATAATCGATAACTTGATATACGTACTGAAGCCATATTGAGCTTAAAAGAACTCCCTAGTAGTGGTTTTATTGGAGCAGATTAAACAGATACTTTAAACTCGAATGAAACAGGTTATAAAACTCAGTAAAAAGCGACTTCTGTTGCACGTTTTAATGTTTTTTCTAACTCATTTTAATACTACCCACTTACTGAGTTGATAAACCCGCGGTAGAGGGTAAACGAATAAACTTGGGAAGATGGGTTCTAGAACCCATTTCCCACATGGGTTATACAACTCACCAAAAGCGAGTTCAATTACTCGTTTTAATGTGTTTTCCAACTCACTTTAATAGTACCCACTTAGTGAGTTGATAAACCCGGGTTGACGGGTAAACGAACCCACTTGGGAAGGTGGGTTCTAGAACCCATTTCCCACATGGGTTATACAACTCACCAAAAGCGAGTTCCCCTGTGCAGTGGATTTGAACTCGGAGAAATGGGTTGACCGACCGAATTTTTTTTCTCTGTGTATTTGACTGCGACTTCAACATCAGTGGCATGTGAAAGAATTTTTTCTCAAGCCAGCAATATATTTAACTCAGCCAGAAATCGTCTCACATTGAATAAACTTCTTTCCTCCACTCAGTGGGAGAAGAATTTTTTTTTATTAATGGACAATAATTGTTTTTATTAATTTTTTGTTCTTTCTAGAATTTATTTTTATTTGTTGAACAATTTTTGATTTTTTCACACATTTTTTGATTGCTTACATTAAAAATTACTTTGTATACATTAGAAATTATTTGTATTTAAAGAAATAAATAATAATGTTTTTAAGTTTAATTCTTTTGCCTGATTTACTTATGTATCTTTTTTAAATTAAATTTTTTAGATAAGCTATTCACAATTTAAATCATTTCTGGGCTTTCATAAATTAAAATAATTAATGATAATATTTTAATTAAGTAATTTTTATTTTATATTTGGATACAATAACTCACCTGTCTTCAACTCTGTATTTCTAATAAATACCAAACTCAAGATATTTCAAAATATTTAGCCTTGTTTACTTGATTGATATGAAACTTTCCTACAGGTTTTATAGTGGAACTGACTTTTAAACACCCTAGTGAGATGGAATGATGTGGTATATAATTCTTACTGAATAAAAGTTATAGGCCAATTCCACCAACAATTTTTATTCTTACTGGATTAATTTGCTCCATTTTGGCTCGTTTTCAGGAAGTCCTCAGAGAACTTTATTTAAAATCAGAAGTTTTATCCTTTAAATTTAAAAATCTCCAACTCAAAACAACATGAAACAAAAGCTTCAAAAGATGTTTGTCTAGGGAGTAAACATCTATACATGTAGTACATCTGATGAAAAAGACTTTTAAGATTAAACTATCAGGAAGAAAACTTCATGGTGGAATTGGCCTATAACTTTTATTTAACATTGTATTATAGTTTTTTTTATCCATTTGTTTCAACAGTTAAATATAAACCCTCGTTGATTAATTTTACAATTTTTCTTTATAATTTTTTTGAATCTCACTTATTTTTTCCCTTTGGTTTTGAGATTTTTCAATCCAAATTTTTATAAATTATAATTATTTCAAATAAATTCTTTTGAAAATGTGTAATCGATAATATCGGGAATATAATATCGATATTACGATATTATCGGAAATCAAATATCCATATTATAATACCTAATATCGAAGGGTAAATATCGATATCAATATCCCATCCCTAACACGAATTGAATTCAGTTAGGGTCCTCTGCGCATTGACTGCCGGACGGTCCTTAAAATATGAAATATTATGATTTTTTGAAATTGAATAACAATAGAATTGATGTTTGAGTAGTATTCTAAAGTTATACAATGGGGAAAATAAAAATAATATAAATAAAATGAGGAAAAAATATAGCATCGAATTTTTGTTATGTATCATATCATTGTTAAAAACTATGTTGAAGCTAAAGACATAATCGGAATCTTCAGTTTTACAGTTTGAAAAGGCGGAAAAAAACCAACTTTCTTATAAGTTGGTTTTCTTCCGCCAACTTTTAAGTTTCCTGCAATTTTCTGATTTTAACTAAACTTCTATTAAGTTTTAATTTATTTCAAGTTAAGTTGGGGGGGGACGTTCCCCCCCAGCCCTCCCTCATATTCAAATACACAGATAAGTTTTTTTAGCCATGCATAATCTAATAATTTTTTTTGTTCTTTTTAATTTTTTTGTCAGTTAATGAGTAATTTTTTTTGGCCATTTCTGTTAATGAGGTAGTAAAGTGAATGTTATAAATTTTTGATACGAAGGATATATAGATATGTATTATTGATTCAAGTGAATAGTGTTTTGATATATATTTGTAAATGGATGTTGATTTAAGCAAATGTTTAAAGTGAAAAGTGAAAAAAAATTACTAAATTTATAATTTTTAAGAAATGAATAAAATTTTTAGTTTGGTCCCTCATATACAATTGTGTCTGCCATATATTTGAGTAATCATTTGTGAATTTCTGTTTGCCATAAGATCTAGGTTATATGTTTTCTTATTAGGAAATTAACACAACGCAAACCACTATACGACTAAATGGAAAAATGTAACTAAGTGAATTTAGAACTCTTCCAAATTAATAAAAATAAGTTCATATATATATATATTTAAACTTTATTTTCCCTATTAAATACAACGATCAAAATTAAATGCAACAAAATCCTAAGTAGCCTATTCCGTACAAGTGCTTTACCGTGTCCTTGAAGAATGAGAGACACTTTTTGTAAATCGCTCAAAAGGGAAAAATATCTCGAGCTAAATGTATCACGGTATTCTTAAAGCTTGAACTGTACCAAATCTTACTGAAATGGAATTTCCATCGAATCGTACATACACTATGTGATGTGGCTCAGCTATGTATCTAGGAAGTATCCGACGAAAAAAAAATAACGCGGGAAAATGATTTGGACATTCACAACAGTAACACGGCAATCTTTTATGTCCGTTTGACAACGTACAGTGACAGCAAATAGGGCACTCGGTTTCGAAGCCATAGCTCGAATCAGGCATGATTTCAGCAATGAGGTACGATCAGTTTTGCCCCGTCATGCAAAATGCATGACTAAAGAACGTTTGACAGAATTGTTTCAACTAGAAACAGGCAGTCAAAATGAAAAAATTGTGCGGATTTCGCTTTTATGTTGAACAGCACGCCGTCTTGACAAAACTAAGCTGAAACATCCTTAAATTACTAAAATAAGTCTTATTATTTTAAGATTCAAATTAAGTAATAATAAAGGAGTTCGATATCAGTTTAAAATATATCCATCATGAATCGTTGTAGAGTGAATACGATCTGAAACTGAAATATATATTTTTTTTTCGTTTCATTTCGTTGCTTATGCGTTAGTAGTTTTTTAGTTGCATTTTATAATAGGTGGCCTAGCGAGGTTAGCGTGTTGGAATTCGTCACTGAGGGTGCTCGGTTCGAATCCAGACAAATGCCACTGATTGCCTTTGAGTCTACGCCGGGTATGGTGAATTCTGAGGCCGGAAGTCCCTCTATGCGGTATGTGGGTGCGAACCCACCGGATGTCACTGCTGGGAGTGGTCGGTCCATATTGGGGTGGCGCCAGGGTGTGATGTCCCTATAAAGTGCCACCATTGTAAGCACCCAACAATCTCGCGGTAACGTCGGGCGAATGTCGAAAGACAATGAATGCGTTGGACATATGTTTGGAAATTTCAAATTTTTGCATAACAATCGCTGGCTCACTTCACCGACAACAGTTTGTGCGTTTTAATGTTCTCAATATTTATTCACTTACTTCTTTTGCTAAAGTTTTTGAATTTCTCTTAGAGTATCTAATAATAATTTCAAAGATGGTGTCGGAAACAACAGCCCTTTTATTGAGCCAACATAGTAGATATTTAGTCTCGGCTTTCTTGACAGCTAAGAGTGACTTCCTAACATGTTTAAACGCAACAAATATTTCTTGTACGACATGTTTTAACAAATCACCTCACGTTTCGGAAAATAAGTAGCGAAAAAGTGGAAATCGACTTCTCCAGTTTGAGAAACAAAATCCACTGATACACATTTCACTCACGTACTTTTTAAGTATGTACGACTGGAATGAACATTGACAAAGCAGGCATTTCACTTTTTTTTGTTTGTTTTCAGCCACGGTATGAATCACCAATGAGACCAGGTCCCGAATATGACCCTTAAGATTTCAGCGAGGTTAGCAAGATTGGACACAATACACCAGTGGCGCACCCAGGAGGGGGCCCAAGGGGTCCTGGACCCCACCCAAAGAAATAGAAATTGCATTTTTGCATTATAAATAATTTCTTTCATCTCACCCCCCCCCATTCATTATAAATATTTTTATCCGTTCATCTCGCCCCCTCCCCCCCCAAGAAAAAATCCTGGGCACGCCACTGCAATACACGCAGGCATAATAACAGTTTGACTCAGAACAGCTGAGAAATGAATGAATGAAATTTTTTGGAGCTGAGTTCGGAACGCTTATATACCCGATTGTTCCAGAACTCTATAAACATGCCACCTATGTGAAATCTGATGGACACCCAAGAAGCGTGTTGTCAAGCTCGCCAGTGTCACCTGTTGAAATCGATGGCAGTAAATAAATGGAATGTAGCACAAAACAAACGTAAATTAACCTTTAGCTTACGGGGCCCATTTTTCCGATTTCCTCTTTAGAACAGGAAATTGCAAGAATCCCATTGTAAGAATGGCCATTAAGGAGGTTATATATATATATATATATATATATATATATATATATATATATATATATATATATATATATATATATATATATATATTTTATATATATATATATATATATATATATATTATATATATATATATATATATATATATATATATTATATTGTATATATATATATTGTATATATATATATATATTATATATTATATATATATATATATATATATATATATATATATATATATATATTCATTCTTGGGCCTGCAATCTTGGGATATATGCTATCCCACCCCGTAAGGAAAAGGTTAAGGAGAAAAATTTAGAAATGTTTAGAAATATTTAAGGCTATTCAAAACAATATATCGAAAAGGTTTTAGGATGTTTTACACCTGTTCATTCCAACAATTCTTTCCTCGAATCTTTAAGATAAATATAGGATTCAATAAAGGACACAAAAATGAGATTTAAACAACATTCTGCAATTTGTTAATCATTAGTGTTTCTTCGATTACTTCATGTCTCGTAGTACTCTCTCTTGAGCAGCCTACTCTGCTCATAACTATTTAAAGTAATTAATTTAAGTGGATACGGGGAAAATCTTGCGAAATATGCAGATAGAGCACAGCATATGTCTGACAGATGTGTTGTACAGAAATCTTCAAATTTCTACATTCAGATAAGGGAGAATTTAAAAAAAAAATTTAGGCAGTAAAAAGATTCACCACTTTTTTACTTTTCAACGTTGGCATGACTTTCATATGAGTGGATGATACTTTAAAATTTCTTTTTATTGAACATTATAGATTTGGTTATGCATTATTGGTACTATAGCTTTTTGCAGTAAATGTCTTGAACTCAGAACAATATCCACCCTCCTGGAAATAATATTTATTATGTAATAACTATTTTTTACATTCTAATATACCTAACTGGTATATAGGTAACTAAATACAATAATTGATATCAAACTTTCAATTGGGTTCATTTAATCTACATATATATACTCAAATCTAGCAATAGCGAGGTAAACAAATGTATGTTAGTGAGCAGACACGGGGACGGGCTAATCTCGCGAACCGTGCATAGCAGGATATTGCGAGTGATACCGATGGACGCGGACGGACGAGACGCGTGCACTGATGCCATCCTCAATTTTCAAAACGTTAAACTCTATTAATTATTAAATTAAAACCGCCGAACTCAAAAGAAGCGGACAGCAGAAGCAGCTGACATTCCGGGTGGGCCAGCTCCTTTCCGTTTCGCAAATTTCCACTATTTTCATGCATGCAAAATTAAACTTTTCCGCCCACCAATCGACAAATTTTTTATTTCCACGTGTTCTACAACTCTTCATCTTTAAGGATAATCACATTTTTATAAAGTTAAAAATGTTTTTCATTGCAAACGAAGCTTTTTCCCCGAAGCAGTTTTCCGAATTTCACGAAATGGACAATTTTGATGGACAAATATTTCGGTTTTCTGCTCCTATTAATGTCAATTTTACGATTTATCGGCATTTGCTAGATGTTCAGGTTCTAAAATATACCAAATACATTTAATAAAAAATTCAAAAGTGAGTGATTAAATAGTTTTTAATCATTCTAAAAAAGCGTACTTACAAAACTCACTTTTGAAATTTCCCGCGCTGATCGCCATAGTATCTTAATGTAACTGAATTGGGGACTTCGTAATTTTTCGACTTATTATTTTACTCACTAATAATTCCAAAAGTTCGTGAAATTTGTTTCTAATTAATGAGCAACTGATGAGGATTCTTCCACCAATTTTGAATTCATCAGAACTGTCTTTCTATTTTTTAAGCACTTTTTCTCCTAAGAGATTTAATGTTTACATTCGGCCATGTTGTCAAAACGAAAAATTATTAGTTGAGAACGAGTCATTTAATAATTGAAATCCAGAAATAATTTTAAAGTACAAGAAATAATTTTAGTTTTAGGAAATGAGAAGATAAAACCTTTAGAATTTTTTCTAATTGAATGAGCTTTTTTGTTTAAAAAGCAAAATTTGAAAGAATTATTTCAAAAGCCAAAAGCCGAAATTTGAAAAAGAGAATTTTAAATAATTATTTCGTTTTTTAAAAATTCTAATATTTTTTTAAAGTGATTAAATAGTTTTTAATCTTTAAACCATTTCATTTTAAATCGAAAAGCAACACATCGGGTTGCCACTCAGCTAGTCTTGATTAAATGACCGATAATGCATTCTACTTGAATCTCATTCTCTCGTACATATATATTTTTTTTTATCGAATTTGGCTTTTCACTCCCGTTTTTTTTGATACTCGGCTGTTACATTTAATTCCTGGGTGAGTTCTCTAGAATTTTTGGCAACATTTTGCAGAAACTTGCCAAAATTGTAATAGACATTCTTAAAAGCATTTGGAAAAATGAATCTTGTTAGGATATGAAATCACACGACACCACAAAAAGTGTTGGATATCCTTCACTTTTCTCGTTTATGTAAATATTTTGGATATTTTTTCATCTACAATTGAAGGCAATTTTTTTCAATTCCTACTATTAGTTCACACTCTCCCTTTATATATCTTGTTCAAATTTTCAATCGTTAATAAAATACTTTTTATACACCCACTCAAGTTCAAATACATTTTTTTAAACTTGTAGTGGATGACACTTGATACAGTTTTTTCAAATATTAATTCATTAATTAAATTAAATTAATTAATTTTAGTTTTATATGGGGGAAAAAATTTCTCGGCAATAATGGTGTTCACAGAATCGAGCCAATATCAATGCAATTCCCCGCCAAACGCAGCTATGGTACTGCTGAACGAAGAATGCTACCATTAATAATTGTAATTATTTAATAAAAAGTAACTAAAATAAAATTTTTCTTTGTTGACCTAAGTAGGAATTGACTTTAAAATTTTTCTTTTATATTACTTGTTTTTTTTTAAAATTGTTTCCAGTCTGGAATTAAAGTGATGCGCATAGCGTGCACTCGTTATGTATAGGGTTCTAAGTAGTATTTAGGATTAGGATTTGGGAATTATTGCTGGTTTCAGAGTGAAAGAGATATAACTGGGATTAACAAATAAATGAAACGAAAGTTTTTGAAATTGAATTCCTTCGTGGAAACATTTGGCAATCAATAAAACAGCTACATGTTACCGATGAAGCCTATTTCATTTTAATTTCCTTACTTTTAATGTTTGTTCATTTTCTGGTCTGTATCATAAGAATGAATCTGATTCAAAATCAGGCCCTGATTTTCCATTAGGCCCAGTAGGCCCGGGCCTAAGGGCCCCCGAATATTGGGGCCCCCCCAACATTTTTATTTTAAAAGAAAAAATTACCAATTCAATTTTTTTTATTTTACCTTTTTTAATAGCAATTTTTTTATAAATCCTTTCAAATTTGATTGATAATTTCATATGTATAGTTATATGTATAATTCATCATATGTATGTTATAGTGTATATAAGGGATTAATAAGTTTTTCTGGTCGCATTGTATTGGTATTTTAATGATGAAGTTAATATGCTGTATTGCTTTTTGTTATTTCATAATGTTCTAGTCTTCTACGCCTCAAATAGCCAATTCTTGGTAAAATGGTACTTTCACAATGATTCCTGATTATTTTATTTTTTGCGTGTCAACTTTGGAAATTTTACGCCCACATCAGTGTTAGGGGGCCGCTATCCCAATTTGTGCCTATAGTCAAGAATTTTCTAAATCTTAGGCCTTGTTCAAAATCTTAAAAACAAGAGAGTTATTTTTTAAATGAACCGCGGTAGCTCGAGCAAGGCGAAAGTTGAAACGCTTCCCAAAGCAAGAAGTCGAGATTGGAGAGAGACTTTCCGACTCTATATTTGTTTTGATTTTGTTTTCAATAGCATTTGCCAAAATCCATCGAGACCCCGTGTCGTGCTTATAAAATGTATTGAACTCTCACAAAGCAAGTATTTGTGAGCTCCAGATCTTACGAACCAAGTGAAAGTATTTTTGTAAAATCATTATTACAGTCGAACACCGTTTTAACAAACTTCAAGGGACCAAAGATTTTGTAGAAATTTAACTACTATGTTCTACTAGAAACTAAACTAAAGAGTGAGAAACTTCAAAACGAAAGTGGTGCAAAGTTTAAATCATTTTTGCATGTATTTTAATGAATTTAATATATTTACATATTTACAAGAAGATGCTGGAAAGCCTCAAAATTAACTAAATTCAACAGAATAGACATATTATGGGATCTTAATCCCCTTCAAAGAAAACTACATTCTAAAACTGATTCATCACTCTAGCAACAAGAGAGAAAAACGAAATTCCAAATTCCAAACATTTGAGAATAAAATCAAACGATGGGCTTGCAGCGCCATCTCATGACATAATATTTCTCTACACACTCCCCACCTGAATTCTGATAGGAGTTCATCTACTCAAATACAATCATAAACAAAAAATTCACATTTCTAAAAAGCAAAATTTCTAATCAATCAGATTTTTCAAAAATACAGTACAAAAAAAAAGAAAATAAACAATAGGTTAATACTTGAATTAAATCACATCAATATCAACAATACTTTTCAATATCTAGAGTATATAATAGGCATAAAATTCTATTTAAAATAAAATAAGAAAGCGTTTAACAAATTATAAATTAATAGGAATTATTATTAAAATAAATGCAAATATTAAGAAAGTAAATTATTAAACAAATTCAAATAGTGAAGTTTGAAACTTCAACTTAAAAGAATAATAAACTAAAGAACATTTCAAATTATTCAATGCAATATTTAAGTAAAATAAAAAAAGGACATATAAAAACGTTAAGAGTTCAATATAGTTCAAGAGGATATAAGTGTTGTGCAGTTCGTTTCAAAGTCCCATTTCCAGTTTTTAATTCATAAGATCGGACTTTACCGTCACGTCCAGGAACGGCTTTAAGGATTTTGCCTAGTTTCCATAACAGTTTGTTTTTGCTATCTCCTTGAATCAGCACAACATCACCTAATTTTAGTTCGGGTTGAAAGTCGGGATTTTTTAAAGAATGAGCAATTCTAAGGTCTAACAAATATTGCTGTTTCCATTTACTCCACAACTGTTTTAACAGCAATTCTTGATAGCGTTTTCTTTTTAAGAGAGTCTTTCTTGTTTCGCTACCTCATGATTTCAGCGAAAGTCAAAGGGTACTTAGGATCAGTTTGTCCAAAGTTCAGGAAACACTTTGGAGTCAAGGGTTGTGGCTCATCATTTTCATTATAAACGTAGCTCAAAGGTCGTGAATTAAGAACAGTTTCTACCTCGACGAGTAGAATAGACATTTCTTCGAAGGTCAACAACGCTTTTCCTACAACTTTTCCCAAACAGTTTTTGACGGATCTTACGAGTCTTTCATAAAACCCTCCCCACCATGCGGCTCGCTCGATGATAAACTTCCAGTGGGTTCTCTCTTTGGCAATGAAATTTTTAAACACACCATCTTCTAAAATTCTAGAAAAGTTTTCAACTTCTTTTTTAGCCTTCTTGAAGGTTTTTGCGTTATAAGAATAAATGATTTTACAGTTTCCCCTTCTACTCAAAAATCTGCGAAATGCAAGTAAAAATGATTCTGTCGACATGTTTGAAACTAGTTCCAGGTGTATAGAACGGGTTACAGCACATGTGAATAATGTGATGTATGATTTTTGAGTATCCTTTGAATTCTTTCCGTAAACCGGTCCAGAAAAATCAACCCCACAAACAGCAAATGGAGGTGATTCAAGGATTTTGTCTTTAGGTAAGGGCGCTGTCATCTGGTCTGCAGGTTTGGCTGAATATTTTTGGCAAATTAAACAACTTTTTATAGTCTTTTTGACTAACTGACGTCCTTTCGGGGCCCAGAAGCGAGATCTAACTTTAGCCAAAGTTGCAGCAGTCCCTCCATGCATTATCTTCTCGTGTTGTTTACGTACAACTAAATATGTCAATCTAGAAATTTTAGGTAGAATTATTGGATGCTTATTATCTAGTGTAAAGTCAGAAAATTCTAATCTTCCTCCTAATATCCTTTTCCCTCCTAATATCCTTTTCCTGATTCCCTTTTCATCAATATATGGGACAAAATTGTACAGAGGGGAATTCTTGTCAATCGGTTTACCTTCTTTTAAGGATTTATATTCTTCGGCAAAAAACGTTTTTTGTTCAGACCGAATCCAGAAATTTTCAGCTTCTAGTAGTTCTTCTGTTTTTAGAGTTCCCTCAACACTGCTACATTTTCTCAATTTTGAAACGAAGCGTTTTATCCAAGCGGTGACCCTCAACAGTTTCTCTAAATTACTATATTTTGATAAGTCAAAGAGGTCATCAATATTTTCGGTAGTACATTCAAGCTGATGTACATCAGTAGATTTTTTCCAACATTCAAGTTTGGCTTCGTCAATTGTGTCTGTAAGGTCTAATTTTGGCCAAAGATCAGGAGAGAGCTGAAGCCACCGTGGACCTTGGGTCCAAATGGGTTCATTCGTTAATTTAGATATTTTCGATCCCCGAGATACGAGATCTGCAGGATTGTCCACGCCTGGACAGTAATGCCAATTTTGAGGCGAGGTCAATTTTTGAATTTCCTCGACACGATTCTTTACGAAGGGTTTGAAAGTTTCCGGTTGTTTTCTGATCCAAAAATAAACAATTGTCGAGTCTGTCCAAAAAAAGCAAGGTATATTTAACTTTATCGATTTCAAAATATTGTTACTTAACTTTGCTGACAATAATGCTCCCATCAACTCCAATCTAGGCAAAGTGAGAGCTTTTAGTGGAGCTACCCTACTTTTAGAAGCAACGAAGGCAGTTTTAATTTCATTACTGTTTGTTGTGAAACGTAAGTAGGCAACTGTACCATAGGCTTTCGTGCTTGCGTCTGAGAAACAATGTAATTCGATATTTTGGACATCAAAGTTCGAGAATTTGAAAAAGTAATGACGAGGAATGGAAAATTCGGTCATTTGAGGAATCTCCTCACACCAGTTTCTCCATTGGGAGGTCAAATCTTCTGGTAGTGGTTCATCCCAATCTATACGCGATGACCAGATCCTTTGTATCAAACACTTTATTCTAACAGTGAAGGGTCCTAAAATTCCTAGAGGGTCGAAAATCCGACCCAACACCTGTAGGATAAATATTTTGTTTCTATACGTTTAGACAAAAATGACAATAAACTTCGAACATCAAAATACAACAGATCGTTAGAATTATCCCACGCCATACCTAAGACTTTAAATGGGAGATTTTCTTTATCAAAAGTTTCGGGATCTTCATCTGAAACAATACCTTCCTTTATCCGCAGTTCATGTAATTCTTTCGAGTTAGTACGAAACTTATGCAAATGCATACTAGCTTCTTTGAAAATTTTGATCGATTCTAGAGTCGTAGTTAAAGTTTCTCTGACTGTCAGCTGACTTCCGATTGCGTCATCTACGTAAATATTGTCATCTAAAAGGTCCACAGTTGTAGGATAGACTTCTCTATATTTTTTCAGGTGGTATCTAATAGTCGCTGCCAACAGAAACGGAGAACAGTTCATCCCAAATAACACTCGAGTAAATCTGTATATATTAGGGGGGATGGTTTCATCAGAGGGAAATTCGGAGAATAGAAATCTAGTTTCATCTCGGTCTCTTTCATCTATGAGAATTTGCAAAAAGGCCTGCCTGATGTCTGCAGTGAATGCAATAGGATTATATCTAAACCTTAATAGGATGTCGAATATCACAGGGTATAAATTAGGTCCAACATGAAGACAGTCATTTAAAGAATTCGAGCCTGGGGATGCGATGACGCATCAAAAACGATACGTAATTTGCTCGTGGTTCGATCCTCGCGTATTACTTCCCTATGTGGCAAGTAAAATGTAACGTTTTCTTCACCTTGAACATCTGTTACTCGTTCTGTGATATTTTGATTTCAGTAATCTTGTATTACATTTTGATATTCAAAAAATAGATCTGGATTTCTTTTAAACCGTTTTCTAAGTCGATCGAACCTTTGTTCCGCGATTTCCCAATTATCATTCAAATCTGAAGTGTCATGTTTCCAAGGCAATCTAACTTTGTAGCGAGAATTTTCGTATGTTATATTGGATTCGAAATGTTTAAGTGCTTCATTTTGGGTTGAATCTAAATTTTCTTTTTAACTAATAAGTCCTGAATTTTCTAGACTCCAAAATTTTGTTATTTGTTTAGAAATTAAATCTTCCCCTACAACAACATTGAATGATAGAGAGACTTCATTCTGACTCTCCCTTCCTTGTAAACACCAACCGAAAATAGTCTCTACTGCGATAAGATTTTTATTCAAACGTTTAATGTGTCCCATGACAATATCATAATAATAGTCTGCTCCGATTAAAATGCCAATTGATTCTTTACTATCGAGCGAATCTGCGAGTATCAAATTCTTTAGTTGTCGAATTTGTCTAATTCCTTCTAATCTAGGAGTCGGAACGTTTGAGCCTGAAATTTGATCCGTTACTAATAATTCAACTTCTATTCTAGAGTCAGAAGAACTTTTATGTTCCAAACTCAATTTAACCACGTCATAATTTCTTTGAAGAGGGGTGGTGTTCCCAAAGGTGTAAACAGTTAATTTTTCTTTCCTAGTTACTTCGAGATTTAATTTGTTAGCTAATTCGCGTGTGACAAAACTTTTCATGGATCCCGTATCAAGAAGGAGCCTGGCAAACATTTTTTCTTTTCCTGCTTTAATTTTTATCCTGCAGGTCTGCAGAAGTATCACATTGTTAACATGCGAAACGGCAGAAACAATTTTTTCACTTTGTGGTTCAACTTGTGTTTTAATTTTTGAAATTGAAGAAACTTCACATTTATCAGGTTCCGAATTTTCGACTGCCGTGTTTGATTTAAAACATATACCTTCATAGTGCTTGCCCCCACAGATCCTACAAGCCTTTGTCGATAGGGGCAAAATGCAATTTTATGTTTCAAAGACGTGCACAAAAAACATCTATTGCTCTGTTTTAAAATCTCTCTTTTTTCATTTACTGTAAACACTCCGCAGTTTCCCGATAAGTGTTCCTGAGAACAAAAAAATACACTTCCGGTTTGGCAATGTCGTCGCAATAAATTCATGTGTGGTAACCGACGGTTTTTGTTTTGAATACTTGTTAAAGTCTTTTCTTTTAACATTAGAATTCCACGTATACTTTGAGTCAAATTTGTTATATGTGTTCTTGGATTCCGGAAGTTGTTTTGATTTGTGAGAAAGCGACAAACAGGAGATTTTGTCCCGGGATTCTATCTCAGTCCGTAAAAATTTGAGAAAATTGTCTAAATCAAAAGTTGAACTATCTATATTAGTACGGTGGAACTCCAAAGCAATATCGTTGGGAATGATTTTCATCAAAACCGGAATTAACATGTTAGAATAGGATTCTGGTTTTACATCGAGAGAGGAAATACTTCTAATTTGAACATTTATTGTGTCACACAATTTTCTTAATTTTGTTACATCATTCGAGTTTTGTACAGGGTTTAAATTCAAGAGATTTGACATGTGCGTATTGATTATCAACTGGGTTTGGTCGAATCTTTTGGTAAGAATCTCTACAGCCGAATCATAATTGGATTCTGAAATCGAAATCCATCAATAGAACTTGCTGCATTTTCACCTAAATACGATTTTAAATAGTTGAACTTCTCTACTTTTGAAAGCGTTGAATTTTTGTGAATTGTAATTTTAAATGAATTCCAAAAGTTGCTCCATTCATTACAAACGCCATAAAACTTTTGTATTGACATTTTGGGTAATTTAACATTACTTTCAAATTCCTTTTCTTTTTTACTTCCGATTTCTGAATGCGAGTCGCTAGAAATATTTTTAGAAATATTTAAGTTCAATTTTTGAGATTCGACGCTCTTGAAATAACGTTTGATTTTTGATTTCGTTATTATTATTTTATCACTATATTCCATGGAATTTTCAATATCTAATTATAGTTTACTATCCTCATCTTTAATCAAACTTTGGATTTTTTCATCTAAATCCCGAATTTCTATTCCATTCGAATTTAACAGTTCAAAACAATCGTCCAATTCTACTTTATTCTGATCTTCAATCAATTTATCAACATTTTTAACAATATTCGTGATGGAAGAACGTAAAATAGCTCTTTTTTGTTTAATGCTTTGGTATCCATAATAAATAAAGTATTAAAAAACTTTACCTTTGGCAGTTTTCGCATAAAATGCTATCCAATTGCTTGAAATATTCACAAACTCACGAACGATTACTAAATATTTTTACTCTATACTAAACTATTAGGTTACTTCCCGGAACCGATGCAGCATGTAGAAATTTAACTACTATGTTCTACTAGAAACTAAACTAAAGAGTGAGAAACTTCAAAACGAAAGTGGTGCAAAGTTTAAATCATTTTTGCATGTTTTTTAATGAATTTAATATATTTACATATTTACAAGAAGATGATAATAGGCTGACAAGCCTCAAAATTAACTAAATTCAACAGAATAGACATATTATGGGATCTTAATCCCCTTCAAAGAAAACTACATGCTAAAACTGATTCATCACTCTAGCAACAACAAGAGAGAAAAACGAAATTCTAAATTCCAAACATTTGAGAATAAAATCAAACGATGGGCTTGCAGCGCCATCTCATGACATAATATTTCTCTACAGTTTTGTTCGCTATATCCGAACCATTAAGAAAAATGCTAGAGTTCCCAACATGTATAACTCATTAGTGGCTATGTATATTCAATAATAATGTATTGAAAGAATGATAAAATCTATTAAAAATGATCGTTAATGAATTAAATTGACTAAAATCGATGACATTAAACTGACACGATACTAATTAAATTTTACTAAAAATGAAGACAAATGGAAATAAATTGATTTCATCTTCAATTGTTGCTCACTGTTTTGAAACAGAAATAATCGGTGATCTTCTGCTGACGTGATGCCGATTTCGAAAACATTTTATGAATTTCTTTGTCCAATACGTCAAATCACTCCGACACACTTTCTTCCACTGTTTGTGTTGACAAAAACTGATTAATGACACGCATCGCTGCTGTAGCATCTGAGAGGGTAGCGATTTCGTCACTTATGTGCTCCTCTTCATCAGCATCAGAAGCAGAATCTTCGATTTCAGAATGATATACTTTAATTTCTTCCACATTATCTTCATTGGTCGGATTTTCATATGCAATGACTTCATCATCACATGTTTCGAACAACTGCACTCCACAATCAGAGAATGATGAAATTTTGTGCTTTTCTATCCACATCGCGATAGGTAAATCTTCATCATCTTCTTCTTCAACATTCTTTGCTTCAACATTCGTTGTATCTTCAACATTCTTAAAAAGTTTAAAAATAAAAAAAAATTCAGTTGTCGACTGAAAAAAATGTTCGTTATAGCCGATTCTTAAGATTTCGGAGGTTCGCTATAAAAGGATAAATTAACATTCAAGACAATAGGAAAACGGCAGGGCCGAAATTTTCGTTCGTTATATTCAGGAGTTCGTTATATACCGGGTTCGCTATAACGGGGTTTGACTGTATAAGCAAAGCGGAACCTATAGTTGCATTTTTACCATACTCAAATACACTTTTAATTGGCAATGTATTTAAATTGCACTAATATTATGGAGTTCCAGATGTCAAAGATTTTTGTTGAATTCTTTACTTATAATTGCCAAAATCAGAGGTCATAATAAATGAAAACGATTTAAACTTATGTGACACGTAACGTTTGACATACAGAGCGAACTTGGACCAAAATATCTTTATGTACAATTCACACAGTGTCAATATTATTGAGTGGATGGATCCGTTGTTTACACAGGGCTTGAAAAAAGTATTTCGGGTCGAACATTAGTTGGCGATAGTATAGAGCGTAAAACATCATTTGGCAATGTGAAAGCGGTTCATTGCCAAGCCATGGCGCTAAGCAAGAAATGATCATGTGACTGGCAGCGGGGAAAATACCGTATTTACCGGCGTATGGGACGCAGAAGCTTATAAGACACTCTTTTATATACCACGTTTTTAAATTTTCTGTTGAATCATATAAACTTGACAATTCTATGTATTAATAAATACTTTTAAAAAATTTTTTGGATGAATTATCCCATCAACTTAAAAGAAAAGGAAAATAATTGAAAGTTAACTTGCGTTTAACTTTTCGTTCCCGTCCCGGCCGATAATTGGCTGCACCAGTCTACAAAACAAAATTAACTGAAAATAACTGAAAATGAATTTAATTCTGCTTAAAGATGGCTAAAAGTATTCAAAGAATGCATTGTCGTCGTGTTCTGAGCTATTCTAAAAGTTTCAAATGTCTAGCGAGTCGGGAAGTTAGTTAAAAATCGATTGCAAGATTTGTACTGGGCAAACACACACACACAAACAAACAAACAAACAAAAAAGCGAATTAATAAAAACATGGAAAATGGCTTCAGTGTACGATAAAGCGCACCAAACATTAACCTTCGGGCTATCTCCCTCCAATTCTAGATATGAACCATATTCGACAATTATGTCTATTCTCGTTTCAGCCCTCCACAATGTGACGTCGCTGCATAAATTGGCGCTCTTAAACACCTGACAGGAAATTGTGTTCCGTCTCCATGGGTTACCTGCTGTGAAAGGCTGCCATGTAGAAATTACTTAACTTTATCTGTGTAAAACTTTTTGAGTTGTACTTTACGCACATGTAATAATATTTTTCGCCATGTTCTTAAATCAAAAGTTACGAAGCAGGGAAACCCCGACAATAATAATTTATGGGCACCCCGTATTTTAGGTTTAGCTTTATCTCTCTGGTTTTTCAAAGTTATAAAAGTATTTAGAAATGTGACATTTTCTATGTGAACATTTAATGGGTACTCGGCGCTGCTTTGGTCACTTTAATTCTTTAATGCAGACGTAGAAGGGTAGACAGGACTACAGGGTACTGTTCTCAATATAATGTTGGTTTTAGTCAGTTTAGATCTGCTGGGAATCACGTGACACTTTTAAATTAGATGGTTAAGGATGCTCTCAACAAGAGACAAATAATTTTTGTGGACCTGAAGTCGGCATACGATGTCATTTGGAGAGAAAACCTGCATCTAAAGCTCTCTGTCTTTGGACTCCATTCCAACATGTGTAAGTGGTTTAGAAGCTTCCTTGGGCAGCGTTACTGTAGAGTTCGATATGGTAACTGTCTTTCAAGATGAAAAACACTTAAGACAGGTTTGCCCCAAGGAGCAGTTACCAGTTGTATGCTATTTAGCATCTATATTAATGACCTTGTTGTTATATTGAAAACCATTAAAAATGTTAAATGTCTATTACGTATGCTGACGATTTGTTTGTATGGACAGAGACTCCTAAGCAAAAAGCAAAACAACTAACCAAGCTTGCCTTAAATCAAGCTGTTAGGTTACTTGGCAATTGGTGCAACTCTAATAACATGAAAGTAAATTTAAACAAGACGCCATGGCAGGCTTAGATAGAAGGCAGGTAAAAGTTCTATCAAACTTTTTCCTTGACTCACTAACCTTTAACCCCCATCTCTGCTCTTCGAGGATCACCCTATCCCAGAAACGGATGGTTTTACCTGCCTTGGCGTCTCTTTCGATCACAAATAACGTGGAGAGTGCATACTGAGAACATTATTAAAAAGGCTTCAAGGAGATTGACACTACTTAAATGTATCGCTGGTTCCAAGTGGGGATGTTCTAGGTCAGGGGTGGCGAACCAATGGCACGCGTGCCATTGATGGCACGCAACACAATATTTTGGGCACGCCACCGATCAAAACGGTTTGCATTTAAATTAATGGATGTGGCATATGCTAACAAAATTGATGTTTTTACAGACATATGCAAACAATTCAATGAATTGAACATAAAGCTTCAAGGCACAAAAAAAAAAAATTATCGTCATGATGGATCTCATTCGCGCTTTTGACGCTAAACTGCATGTTTTCAGGAACGATTTTATTACAAAAAACTACAAATATTTCCCAAACTTGAAAAAAAATATCAAAGATTTAGATGTACACGAGAAAGCAGACGAAGAAAAAGTTATTGATGAATTAAGTTCCGTAATTGATTCTTCAATCAAGGAATTTTCAGCGAGATTTTCTCAGTTCAAAGAATTATCGGAAACGCTCAAGTTTATTATGTACCCTGATGTGATTTCATTTGATAAACTGAACTTGTCCCAATTCGATTGGTTGGAAATTGAAGAATTTGAAATGCAGCTGATTGATTTCCAGTCTAGTTCAATATGGATAAAAAAATTTATTGAAACAAGGAAAAAGTTTGAATTGATTGAAACAGAAAGACTAACAAGCCATATAAGTAAAAATGCCAGTAACAAAATTTTGGCAACATGGAATTCGATTCCAGATACATTTAACTGTTTGAAGAAGCTGGCTTATGCTATTTTAACAATATTTTCATCTACTTATGCCTGCGAGTCATTATTTTCATAGATGAATAACATTAAAAAGTCGCTTAGAAACCGTTTGGAAGATGATTCCAGTTCAGCATGCATTCTGCTAAAAGTAACATCTTACTATCCTAATATAAGTTATTTGTTATCTAATCTGCAACAACAGAAGTCACACTAATGTTGCTTTAATTTGAATTACACATATAACTGTATTTTTTTGTTAATAAATAAAGAGTTTTGAGTTGTTAGTATTTAGTTTTATTATTTTCCCAATAATCACTAAGTCAAAATTATTTGACGGCACGTCTATGGCCTCATTAAACATTTCTTTAGAAAAAATGGCACGTTGATCCATAAAGGTTCGCCACCCCTGTTCTAGGTAAACTTTAAACACTACTTATAAGAGTTTCATTTTGCCAATTATCACCTAATGCTGCGAGCCCTTGGTAGCAGCGTCGGATCAAATTGTCAATTCTCTGGAGAAATTCCAGAATCAAGCGTTACGCTTGAATACTGATGCAGTTAAATCTACAACAATAAATGGTGGGCACAAAAAACAGACCTATTAGGCCTATAATCGAGGAAAAGGCCATACTTCTTTGGGAAAGAAATAGTTAGACTTCTCACTTTGGGACAGTGTTTCTCTGACTACAGAGAGGAAACTTAAATCACAGCTAGTGCAGAAAGTACTTAGTTTAAAAAAGACATCAAATTTAAATTTCGATGCTGAATTTTTGTATGATTTCTATAATGTGGTCCTCTTTAGCGACTCTAGGGGAGCTCTTCAAGATATCGGCTCCTGTGGTGTCCCAAAGTCATCTGAAGTATATCGGGGCCAATTACTATTGGACAAACTCCACGATAACGGTAGGCACACAATAACTGCAGTCAGTGTTGCCAACCTCTACGAAGCGCCTCCTCCTAGCGTCATCTCGAAATCCCCCAGTTTCCCCCTAACACCAACTTGAGATCACCCTAGACCTTCCTAAAAGAAATTCTGGTTCCAAATAAGCATTCTGTTTGAGAGATAAATTGAAATAAAAAGAAAATACACACATAATGAAATGGATGTTTATTTACATTTGACATATGTATGGAACTTAAATCTAATAAAAAAAATGCGTCTCGATCGTACAAAATATTAAAAAATGTTACCCCCACAAAATGCCCCTAAAAAAATGTGACCCCTAAAAACACCCCTTTTCATCTAACTTACCATCAAATTTGAGGGGAAAAACCCCAAGTTGGCAACACTGACTGCAGTGGATACCAGGCCACTGCTGCATCCGGGGCAACGAGCTGGTCGACGCCCTGGCGAAAAAGGGTGCATCTGTACTACAAACTTCCAATAATGAGGTCTCTTACACTTCGCTAAAGTGGCTTGTAAGAGAGACTCCCTCTCACAAGAACTGTCGTCGAGGAGTTCAAATAAGATAGGGTGGAGCAAAGTCCCAGAATGGCCAAGGCAGAAAGCAGTCACCTTGTTTCGACTAGTGGCAGGCAATGATTGCCTTTTGAAACATCTCTGCCGTATAAATATCGTTCCACAACCCTTTTGCAAGCTCTTTAATTGACGAGAGGACATGCATTTTACCCATATACTGTCTTGCTCCAGCTCCAGTGTGGGAGAGATATTGGATAGCTAGGGTTCACGGACGTTTTAGTTCGCTTTTGTTTCTTTGTTCTTGTTTGTGTTTTTTTCTTTTAATATATATTTATTTAGTCTTGAAACCCGGCATTGGAAATTAAAAAAAAATTAAGGCATTTCCGAACGATTCGCTGTGTTATCTGGATATACTGCCAGCACAGTGCATTTTTCTGTTCCTCACACCAAACATATATTTTGAAAATGGAAAAATTCCCCCCTCTCGTCTTTTGCAATACGAAGGCTAAACTTAACCCTGAAAATAAAGTAGAAATTGTACGTTAGAAAGAAAGTGATTAGGACTGTATCCGCAGAGGGGTTCCATATCCTCACCAATTATATATATATTTATATATTAACTAGCTATTTGCCCGGCGTTGCCCGGGTATTTATTTATTCCAATTTTTTTTTTACACAGGAAAAGGAATGGATTCTACCTATAGTGTAAAATCTAAGTAATTTAATTTACAGATATTTCAAAGTAAGTACAGTATACAAATGATAAAGAAAAATTACAAATTCATTCTATTATTAATTTAACTCAAAACTTGATTATAAACAACATTTTTTGTTTCCTATATTCCTCTCAGTGACTCCGAAAACTATGGATTTGACACTAATCTCGGTCAGCTTGGATTTTTTATTACCCCTTCTCCCCCACCAATGGTGATGGAAGGCTGTACTTGCACTTAAACGGCATCGGGAGGACCCTATTCATCTCAGCGACACAAAAACTATGGATTCGACACTACTCTCGATAATTTTTCGCATTTTACTTCTACCCCTTCTCCCCCCCCCAATGGTGTTGGGAGGCCAAACTTGCATTTAAACGGTATCGGGACTAACCCTATTCTTCGCAGTGAACTCGAAAACTATGGATTCGACACTATTCACGCTCATTTTGAACATTTTTTATTCACACTTTCTTACCCCCACCTCACCCAACAATGCTGATGCGGGGCTGCACTCTCACTTAAATGGCATCGGTAGTCTCCCTATTCATCTCAGAGACATCGAAAATTATAGATTCGACACTACTCTCGGTCATTATGGACATTTTATATTCCCCCTTCTTCCCTCCACCATGCTGATGGGAATGAACTTGCACTTAAACAGCATCGGGAGTATTACTATTCATCTCTGTGACCTCAAAAGCTATTGATTCGACATTACTCTCGGTCATTTTGGACATTTTATTTTTACCCCTTCTTCCCCCCTCCCCCCTAATGGTGGTAGGAGGCTGAACTTGCATTTAAACGTCATCGGGAGTGTCCCTATTCGTCGCAGAGAACCTGAAAACTACGGATTCGAAACTATTCCTGGTCACTTTGTATATTTATATTCACCCCTTCTTCTCTCCCCCTATGCTAATAGGGGGCTGAACTTGCACTTAAACGGCATCAGAAATGTTACTATTCGTCTCAGCGACCCCGATACCTATGATTTCGACACTACTCTCGGTCATTTTGGACATTTTATATTCACCCCTTCTTCCCTCCCCCTCCCCCCTATGCTAATGGGGGGGGGGGGCTGAACTTGCACTTAAACGGCATCAGAAATGTCACTATTCGTCTCAGCGACCCCGAAAACTATGGTTTCGACACTACTCTCGGTATTTTGAGCATCCTATATTCACTCCTTCTTCCCCCTTCCCCCCTCCCCTCCAATGCTGATGGGGGGGCTGAACTTTCACATAGACGGCAACGGGAGTGTCACCATTAATCAGTGACCCAGAATTCGACACTTTTATCAGTCATTTTCGATTATTTTTACATGTGCCCCCTGCCCCCCCCCCCTATGGGTGCTAGGGGTGTCTTTCTCCCCGCCCCCCAGTATTTCTTACCAGATTGTAAGTGATATGTGTAACAAGTTTGGTTGAAATTGCTCCAGGCGTTCCAGAGTGATGCTGGAACATACACACATACATCCATTTATATATATATATATTTATGTATATTTATATATTTATAACATGCAGGTAGGCGCGCGCGCACACACACACACATATACAGAGGCTGTTCGCACATTTTTTAGACGATTTTGGTAAGCGGTAATAAAAAATCGTTTGCTGCAAAAGAAATAATTGAATTGTACTATGTTTTTAAAAGTCAAAATTAAAGTCTGCGGCTTGAAAGTTTTGTTTTTATTCAAAATGGCTGTTTTTAACAAAGCAGTCGTTCGAAGGCTACATTTATGCTCTTTCCGAAGAGAAATATGCATACTCCGTTATCCAAAAACGATGTGAGAGTCATGGTTTTGTGATATCTAAAGCGTCGATAGGTAATACCGTCAACTTGAAAGGAAAAAAACGTCAAATTGGAGCCTCAAATGGGACAAAAATTCCAAACAAGTATCCAAGGAAAAAACGGACATCTTCGACTATTGCAAAGGTACGTTGTTTAATGTTAAAAGAAAATCCCCCTAGTCAAAGGACAGTTGCAAAATCATTTAAATGCTCGGTGTCCACTGTAAACAAAATGATAAACGTTGATTTAAATCTCAAGAAAGCGAAAAAACGCAATGTGCATCGTCTTCTTCCAAATCATATCGCTGAATGCAGGACACGCTGCAGAATTCTATATGAGAAACACTTATCCAAAGAAAAATGGAAAACAATTGTCACAATAGATGAATCATGGGTGTATTTAAACGATTGCAACAAAAAAAGAGCAATTTATTATCATAAAAGGGGAGAAAAAAATTTAAGTACATGGTTCAAAGAATCGAAAGAAATTTTTTCTAAGAGATTCATGATTGTTGCTGGTTTTTCTTATAATGGCAAGTTAAAAATAAAGAGAGTGGAAAAAAATGTCAAGATTAACTCCAAATATTATCAGGAACATATTTTATCGCCAACTTTTCTGAATGAAATACCATCGCTTTACCCACAGTGCCACCAATCTGTGAGACTCCATCAGGACAAAACTAGCAGTCACACATCAAAATCCACTGTAAATTTCCTAAAAGAAATGGAACAAAAAACTGGTATCAAGGCCATACCCTTCACTGATATCCCTACTAAATCTCCCGATGTATCACCTATGGATTTTTGTGCTTTCGGACTTTTAAAATCTGCATTATCCAAACGTCGCTCCAAAACCCTTACAGGACTCTGGAAAGCTGTTCAGGAGGAATGGGATAGAATACCTCTTCTGACACTTCAAAAGGCATTATTATCCTGGAAATTGCGGTGTCGAAAGATAGTTCAGAATAACGGATGTCAAATAGAACATTTAAAACACAAGAATTTTATGTAATTTAGTTTTGTTAATACAATATACATCGTCTAAAAAATGTGTGAACAGCCTCTGTATATGTAACGGATTGTTATCTTCTCGCCTCCCACACACAAATAGACTCTTCTTTTCAGCTTCAACGGGGTCATGTGACCATGATTCCAGAGTTCATTTTGGTGTTAGTTCGTTACTTTTGTAAATAGCGTGTAGAATGTTCTGTTATTAAATGTTCGTGTGTTGTATTTTAGCATTCTTATTATGTGAACTAAACTTTATTTTAATTTTTAAAAAAACCCGAGATGAGTTCGACTAGAATGTTAAAGTGGCGCCCAAAGTGGGGTTCGAACCCACGAATACTGATGCAATACAGTGGAGAGACTATGGATACGCATTTTATTCAAACATACATGCATACATACAATACACACACACATACATCCATTTTTATATACATAGATTAGTCATTCCAAAACTTTGGTAAATTTTGAAATTGAATGGCTGCAATTTTAAAGCCTGATATTTTTAAAAGCATGTGAATAGACACCCGAACAGTGTGATAAAATAGATAGATTAGAATTAAAATTTCACAAAATTTAAATTCATTTAAATTTCTCTCGTATTGGACCGTTACTTATTGCGTTAAAATTTGTCTTTTATTGAAATGAGTAGAGTAACTCTAGTTTTATGATCTCATATTTTGCGAAAAAATAGGAAACAACCTTCTGAAGCCCTAAAGAATAAAAATTAAACTCGTCCAAGAACTGTAGGGGGTAAAAACACATAAAATGAACAAATACTGACATGACTGCCATATCACACTTAAGGAATGGAGAAAGTGAAAAGACGTTTTTTTAAAGCTGCTTCAGCTTTTAGTGGTGGTTTTATTTTTAGAGGAGCCGTGGTCGAGATTATGACAAATAAATGACACGAGTCTAATGGCCCTTCATCTATCGAGTAGCAGTTTAGAGTTGCTATCGATGACAAAAACAAACATCGACGGATGAGGTTCGACAAACGCGTCGAATATCTACCCTAAATATACCGGTTGGGCAAAAAGTCCGTATAAAGTTTAAAAATTCATAAAAACCGGAAAAATAACCAAAATAAAAAAATGTTTGCAGGGTTGCATCGCTGGGTCACTGGATTTTTTTTAAGACAGGAAAAAAAAATAACTTAAAAAAAAGCCAACAGGTGGCGCTGGTACGAGTGAATTGTGTGGAAATATGCAAATGAGACGGTTATAAGAACGTGCGCTCCTAATCCACACCCAGTGTTAACTGTAATGGCGACCATGTGGCCAGTTTCAGAGGTTGTCCTGCTTTTCCCCATAATAAAGCCGAAGCCAAAAGAAAATCTAAAGAAATAATCCCCGGTTTTTCCTATGCCAACGCAGCTAAATCCAATACCACTAGAAATATCCCTCAATCCAACTCTTCTACTCCCTCCCAAAATTTAACAAATACTAAAACTGCCGAAACCACTCAAATTATTGATTATCCAAATTTTACTGATGGTTTAGTTGTATTAAAACAAATGAAACAAATTAATGAACTCCTTGAGGAAATTAAAGCTGCCTTAGGTACCTCCAATTTAACCCACTTAATTGACAGACTCACCACCACAAGAGACAGAATTAATAAAGGTCAGACTGAAGATGACAAAATTTTTGGCTTCTTCACTGGCATGCTTAATCGTCCGGAAATTTCAAGTTAATGGGTACGCCCTCTCCTTCCCTTGTTGTTCTTGCGTGGAATGCCAATGGTTTACTTTCCAGGATCCGGGAGTTTAAAGAATTTGTAAATGAGCATACCCCCGATATTATTCTCATACAAGAAACTCATCTCAGACCAGAGGATAAACTTAACATCCCTCAGTACACCACTTATAGAACTGATTACAATTCCTACACACAAGCCAAAAGAGGCACCGCTATTATTATCAAAAATACTTTACCCCATCATGAACTAATCATCTCCCCCCTCAAAATTATCAACGCTACTGCTGTTAATATTAAACTAAATAACCTCCCATCTTATACTATTGTTTCTACTTATATTCCCCCTGTTCAAAATCCTAACGACGTCCTTGACGATCTAAAAACTCTTGATAAATTAAACATTAACACTATCCTTTTCGGCGACCTTAATGCTCATCACACTCTGTGGAACTGTAAAACCAATAACACTTACGGTAATACCATTTATAATTTTACTGCCAACTCTGAATTTGACATAATTGCCCCCTCCTCCCCCACTCATTTTTCCAGATATAGCAGTAGCACTATTGACTTTGCTCTTGTTAAAGGCTTTCCCCATAATATTACTATTGAAACTCTCTGCAATCTCTCCTCGGATCACAACCCAGTTGCACTAACCATTCCTTTAAACACTAATCCCTTAATTATCAATCATTCCAAATTCACCAACTGGGATAACTTTAAAAAAGATCTGCATAATTTACCCTATACCCATCCTGAAATTAATACCCAAAATGACATCGATAATCTTGTTCATAGCATAACCAATGACATTAACTCCGCCCTCACCAAAAATACCAAAATTATTCCTCCTACTAATAAAATTCGTACCGACACCCAACTTAAAATTCTCACTAATGAAAGAAATAGAGCGCGTAAAAATTGGCAAAGGAACAAAACCACTTATAATAAAACTTTAATGAATAACGCTCAACAAAACTTAAGGTATTATATTCATGACAAAGCCAATAAAAGTTGGGAAACTTACATTACTTCACTTGACATAACTGACAATTCCATTTGGAGAGCCGCTAAATGCCTTAAAAATAAACCTAACGTCATTCCCCCCCTCATTAATCCTAGTAATAATAACTTCATATATTCTGACGAAGATAAATCTAACCTTATCGCTCAAACCCTTGCCAACAACTTCATCCTTAATCCCAGCCCCAATACTAGCATTGACAATACTGTTCAAACTAATATAAACCTATTTAATTCTATTAATCACCCCACTGCTGAAATTTACATTCCCCCCTCTAGAGTTAAGGAAATTATTAAAAAACTCCCTAATCGCAAATCGCCTGGCGAAGACCAAATTACTAATACTATGCTTAAAAACTTACCCCTGAAGTTCATTTTCAAAATCACTGCCCTTATTAATGCTATCTTTAAATTGAATCACTTTCCTCAAAGTTGGAAAAATTCTATCATTGTGCCCATAGCTAAACCTGGAAAAAATAAGAACTCTCCTGATAGCTATCGGCCAATTAGCCTCTTAAATACCATCAGTAAACTTACTGAAAAATTCATTGCTTATGAAATCAATAATCATCTCCTCTCTGCTAATATTATTATCCCCTATCAATTTGGTTTTCGCCAATCTCTTTCAGCCCCTCACCAAATTTATCGCATTGTTGAGCATCTTGCCGACTCTAAATTAAATAAAAAATGCACTGCTGCCCTTTTCCTTGACGTTGCTAAAGCGTTTGATAAAATCTGGATTGATGGCCTCATACATAAACTTATTAATTACAATTTTCCCCCTCATCTTATTAAACTCCTTATCTCCTACTTAAAAGATCGTACTTTCCAAATTAAAATTAAAGATAAATTATCCTCCAAATTAAATTTCTATAGCGGTCTTCCCCAAGGTTCGATTATTGCTCCAATTTTATTTAATATTTACGTTAACGATATTTATCAATATAATAAAACAAATATTGCTATCTTCGCCGATGACACCGCTATTTACGCTACTGATCACAGCCCCAAGTACGCCGTCAAATACCTTAACGACCATATGAAAATTATCCAACAATGGCTCGACAAATGGAAAATCAAAATTAACACCGATAAATGTATTGCTATTATGTTTACACAAAAAACTAAACGAACAATTGACAAATACAAACTTATTATTGGTAACTCTATTATCCCCTGGTCTGACACCGTTAAGTATTTAGGAGTCACCCTTGACAAAAATCTCACCTGGAGGCATCACATAACACAAATTAGGGACAAGTTTCGAGTTGCTAAACGTTCACTATTCCCCTTAATTGCTCGGAACAGTAAATTAACTATAAATAATAAAATGCTCATTTACAAATCATTTCTTAGACCTCTTATTACTTATGCAGCTCCGGCATGGTCATACGCAGCAGATTCTCATATTAAAAAGCTTACTGTAGCACAAAATATTACTATTCGACAAATTGTTAACGCACCGTGGTATTTCAGAAATACTGAAATCCACGAGGAGCTTGGCCTCCTTACTATTCCAAATTTCCTCAAAAATTTAACTACTAACTTCCATAATTCTATTGATAATGAACTCCTTTTAAATCTCGCCAACTATGATCCTGCCGAACCTGCTAACAGAAAACGGCCTAGAGCCGTTCTCTGTTCTTAATTTTTTATATTTTTAAACTTCTTTTTTCATTAATTTTTGTATTCTTACTCTTACTTTGGTAAGCAGTAAGCTTTATTTTAAGTTTTTCCTATCTATTTTTACTTTGCTCCCAAGAGCATTGCTTTATCTACCACATTAAACTTCCTTCTCTCAAGCCACTCCCCGGATCCAAATCCAACCTATCTCTTTTCACCTTTACTCTGGTCATTACTATGCAAGCCTACGTTGGAAGGCGTGGCCTATGTAACGTAGTTACACCATTTTTCTGATGATCTGATGATCCACACCCAGTGCACCGTTGTTCCGCGATACGCCGAGAGGTGTCATGTATACATCCGGACCTGCTGCACTCTGCCGTTGCTGGATTTGTGACTAGGCTGTAATGCTTTATCCCCTGTGGTGGGGGTCATGTGGAACACCTACTGCTGTAATAACCGATTTAGAAGCATTCTTTTCGTTATTTGCGTATCTTTTCTTGGACTTGTGTAAGTCAGAGCCACAGGTAGGCTGTTTTTTGAATTATTTTTTTTTCCTGTCTCAAAAAAAAAAAATCCCGTGACCTAGCATTGCTAACCCTGCAAATCTTTTTTTATTTTGGTTATTTTTCCGGTTTTTATGAATTTTTAAAGTTTATATGGACTTTTGCCCACCCGGTATATTATGAGCTCATATCTGAGTCGTTCCTTTTTTATAGAGCATTTCATTTCCTTCCATTATTAGCACAAGGGTGCCTTTTGAATCTTTTTAAATCTTTTCAATCATCGTGCCACTAGTCCCAAAATCGGGCGATTCTTCCCATCAACCCCTTTTATTTTCCTATTTCAAGCAAAATTTTACTCTCGATCATAAAGTATGAACGTTTAACGGCCCTTAACTGCCGACGAAATCTTTGGTGATGCGCTCCCCAGTGCCACCGTTTTCCGCACAGGCGCTTAGCGACACGGTACGATTGATGAAAAACAGAGGCACAGTTTTCAATCTACATAATTGTTCTCGGCGTTCAGTGGTAGTTATCTAAAAGTCAATCTAAATCTCTTTCTAAATCTATTTAAATGTGTGGTTCAGTTTATCTATAATCTAAATCAAGAATACAGTCAAAAGAAAATCTATGCTGAGAAAATTTGAGAATAAAATTTAATAAAAAGTTAAAGCACATGTTATCTATTCGAAATCTAAATCTAATCTGCAACACATAAAAGCGAAAGAAAAAGTTACATAACTAGCGCATGCGCGCTGAACAGCTTCGCGTCACAAGTGACGTGATTCCGCGAGATTCAAATAGTTCTAGTCGGAACATCCCGACCCCCGTTGGACGGTGGTCCGACATCATCTGGAAAGGGGAGTGGGACGACCCTGTTGATGGCATGGCGGTAAATTCCGTTTCTCGTTCTCAGGTCCACCACTCTAACTAATCCATCTTGACCAGTAAACGTTTGCTCGATGCGTGCTAGATTACATTCCATTGGAATTTTGCTTGGGTCTTTCATTAAAACTAACTGTCCTACCTTTAGGTTGAGTTCTTGTGTAGCCCATTTGGCTCGAGATTGCAGGTGGCTAAGATACTCGTTTGTCCATCGGTTCCAAAATGTAGATCTTAGGTCTTGTATTAGGGTCCATCTGGAAGATAAAGACAAATTATCTGAAGTATGATTAGTTTCTGGTAACTGTAACAGGGAGGCACCTATCAGGAAATGTCCTGGAGTCAAGGCTTGAAGATCTGTTGGATCTGCAGAAAGAGGAGTTAATGGGGGGGGGGGAATTCAGGCAGGCTTCTATTTGAGTTACGAGCGTGTACAACTCTTCAAAATTTAGAATCTTTGTTTTCGTAGCCTTCACCAAGTGTTTCTTCATCGATTTTATATTAGCTTCCCATAATCCACCAAAATGTGGCAATGCAGGTGGTATAAAATTCCACTCTATGCCTTCTTCGGCACTGAAATTTTGTACAGAGTATGATTTGCATATTTTAAACCAGGAATCTAAGATGCTTTTAGCGTCTTTGAAATTTGTAGCATTGCCACTCCAGATGGTAGTTGGTTTTGATCGTCTTGCGATAAATCGCCTAAGACTTGCAAGAAAGACTTCAGTGCTTAAATCGGATACGATTTCAAAATGAACAGCTTTCGTACTGAAACAAATAAATATCATATATATATATATATGATTTCAAAGTCACTTTAGATCGTCTCAAATTAGGTTTAGTAAGTATTGGACCAGCGAAATCCAGTTCTATCTTTTCAAATGGTCAAGACGGTATAACTCTATCTCTTGGTAGGCTACCCATCATTTGCTTCATGGTTTGATTTCTTGTTCGGAAACAAGTCATGCATTTACTAATAACTCGTTTGATTCTATCCTGTCCAGAAGGTATCCAATACATTTGTCTAATAAGGTACAGGGTTGTTTGAGTACCCGAATGAAGAGATTTTTTGTGGTAGTAATCTATCAATAATTCAGTAAAGTGGTGCGCTTTGGGTAAAAGTAATTGGTGTTTCCGGAATTTTGAAAGTTTCGAATTGCTTAATCGTCCACCTACTCGCAAAAGTCCTTCTTTGTCTAGGAATACGTTTAATGAGAGAACTTTACTATTGTTTGGGATTTGGCGATTTGATTGTAAAGATTTAATTTCAGGATGAAATTCGGAACGTTGAACATATTTAACCAATACCTTGGTTGCATTTTGAATTTCGGAAGTACTCAAAAAAGCTTTGTTTCTTAACTCAGGTTCAAGTCTACAATTTTTAGAAAATCTTAAGCACCAAGCGGTGACTCTAACTAATTTGCTGAATGAAGAGTATTTGTTAATGAAATCATTTGTCGTTACACTATCTACTACTGTTGCATTCATTAAAGCTTCTGTTCGAATTTCAAGTTTTTCAGTGTCTAATCCCTTTTTGATCCTTCAAATCTGGACCATTTCTCCTTATCGTGAACCAACCATTCAGGTCCGTTCCACCATAATTTATTATCTTTTAATTCGGCGACAGTTAATCCTCTAGATATCAAATCTGACGGGTTGTCCTTTCCAGGACAGTTGGACCATTCACTAGGATTGGTATATTGCTGAATCTCTTGTACCCTGTTTTTTACAAATGGTTTAAACCTGTCGGACGTATTCTTTATCTAAAAGTAAGCTATAGACGAATCTGTCCAAAAATAACGCTCAAATGCATATTCTAAGCCCTTTGAAATTTTATCACATAACCTAGCAGAAAGAAGAGCACCCATTAATTCAAGACGGGGTAGCGAAATTGCTTTTAGTGGAGCAACTCTGCTCTTCGACGCCTCAAAACTAATAAAAATACTTCCATCACTGCGTGTTATACGTAGATAAACGACGACGCCATAAGCTTTCTTCGACGCGTCTGAAAAACAATGTACTTGTATATCATTTATTTCCTTAGGAAGAGCATAATAGCGAGGAATACTGATATCCTTCAGCTTTTCGATTTCATCACACCATTCATCCCAAATAACGGTTATATTCTGAGGGAGATAATCATCCCAATCCAGTCCCAAACATCAAATCTCTTGAATTAGACGCTTAATTATAACTATATAAGGTCCGAGGAATCCCATGGGATCAAAAATGCGACCTACTGCTTGTAGAAGGTATCGTTTAGTGTTTACTCGCTTTGAAAGGAATTTCTCTAAATTTTTTTGTTTCGACATAAAACAAGTCATCGTTGGCATTCCAAGCCACTCCTAGCACCCTTTGAGGTAACAGAGCTTGAGTGTCAGGCTCAACGGATTCATTTACATCTATCCCTACTTTCTTCCACAGTTCACGTAACTCTAACGAATTGGTCTGCCATTTACGTAGAACCATGCTTGCATCCTCAAATATTTTAGTACTCTGTATGCTCGTATTATAGGCTTGTTCTACATTTTCTCCACCAGTGATCAAGTCGTCTACATACAAAGATGTATTTAAAATTTTGTAAATTTCAGGAAAGCTTTCTAAATACCTCTTTAGGTGATACTTAATGGTTGCAACCAGAAGGAATGGTGATGAACTCACCCCAAACAAGACTCTGCAGAGTCTGAACTCCTTGAGCTCTGGAATTGCGTTAGGTTTAGTGGGGTTATCGTCCCAAAAGAATCAGGCCACGTCTCGATCTTCTTTATCCATCTCTATTTGCAGGAATGCCTGCTTAATGGCCGCAGTCAGCGCAACAGGGTGTTGTCTAAATCGAATTGAAAGAATGAAAAGATCGGGTAACAAATTGTTTCCAGTATGCAAACAGTCATTTAAGGATACCTGTCCTTTGCCATGTGAAGAAGCGTCAAACACCACTCTTAATCTACTCGTGGTTTTGTCTGTTCGAATCACTGCCCTGTGTGGGAGGTAGAAGGTTATGGCTTCTCTGGCTTCATCTAAAACAGAAACAGGCTCTATGATATGTTCACTTAAGTAGTCTTCTAAAACAGCCTTGTATTCTGTGAATAATATTGGATCATTCTGGAACGTACATCGTAGTCTTGAAAATCTTTTATTCGCAACTTCTCGATTATCTTCTAATAACTACTTCATATCAGGTTTCCAAGGAAGTCGCACCTTATATCTCTTGTTATTGTAGGATATACCTGATTCAAAGTTTTTAATAATTTGTTCGTCGAAATTACTACTATCTTTGTCTTCAGCTTCGACGCCTAGATTCTCCAGTTCCCAAAACTGTCTTAGCTGATCTGAGATAAGTTTCTCTTCCATAACCACCTTCATACTCAGTAACTCGTTAGTTGATCTAATTCGACCTTGAAGACACAATCCGAAAATTGTTTCTGTGGCTACAAGCTTATCACCTAAACGTTTGAGTCTTCCTGATACTACATCAAAATAATAATCAGCACCGATTAAAATCTCAATTTTCTTCTCCCCGTAATTATAGCAGTCTGCAAGCTGTAATCCCCTCATCTGTTTTTTAGCTCTAACCAAATTAATCTCCGGAGCAGGAATATTAGTTGCGGATATTTGCTCCGCTTCTAGCACTTCCATTTCGATATATAAGGAAGGTTCTTCTCTGTTTTCAAGTTTTAATTTCACTACATTATATGTTTTTTCAGTTGGTTTGTTGGTCCCAATTGAGTACACCGATAAAGTTTCTTGTCTAATAACTCGTAGTTTCAACTTCTGAGAAACATCTTGAGCGATAAAGCTTCTCATCGAACCATTATCTAACAACAGGATAACATGTTCGATATTATCATTGTTAGGGGTTTCCCTTATCACTGCTGTGCATGTTTGAAGCAATACACTGCACTGAGAATTTCCGTTTAGTTTAGTATTTTCCGATTCATTTTTGTAGTGAGAAATTGCCGTAACAACCTTATTTTCAGCATTATTATTTGATTTGTTTTCGAGTTGATAACAGATGGATCTGTTATGTTTTCTATTACAAAGATCGCACAATTCTCATTTATTTGCACTCTTTAATTCTATGCTGTGCTTTCAGGCATAAAAAACAACGCGCCTGTCTTCTCAAAACATCTTTCTTTTCATTCATACTCAAAATTTCACAGCGTCTGAATCATGCTTCGCATTGCAGTAAATGCACGTTTCACTAATTGGCAACATATATTCGTGTACCTTAGAACTATTCATATCTGACGTTCGGTACCGATCATGTTGTTTATCGCGTAAATTGTTTTGACTATCTCTCGAAAACTGCTTCGACCTGACGCCAGCCTTTCCAGAGTTTGTCTGGCTGTGGTTTGTCACTCTCCCCCCTTCTCCTTTCGAACTACGAAGCATTATCGATGATTCGCGACATTCAGTATCAATTTTTAAGAATTTCAATAATTCTGACACGCTAGATTCACCGTCTTCTGATTTATCTAAACATCTTCTATTAAAATCTAAAGCAAGATCCTCAGGTATCAATTTTAAAAGTATGGGTTGTAATAAATGACCGTACACACCAGAAGTAACATTTAGCTATTCTAGACTTCTGATCTGTACCTCACAAGTATCGTACAATTTTCTCAGTCCGGTTACATTGTTAGAGTACTTCACAGGATTAAGGTTTAATAATCTAGAGATATGTGCGGATATTAAAAGATTTGACTTCGCGAATCTGTTTTTTAATAGCGTTTTCGCCTTTTCATAATTCTCATCTGAGAGTGCGAAGCCGCAAACAACATTGGCCGCTGCACCTCCAAGTAATGATTTTAAATATGAGAATTTAACTATTTCCGTCAAAGCATTATTTTGATCAATGGAGTTTTGGAATTGGCTCCAAAATTCCAGCCAGGTGTATGGATCTCCGTAATATTTGTCGATAGCTAACTTAGGTAATTTAATCGACTTCGAGTAATTGATATTTCTATTTCCAGAACTCGAGTTATCCAGAGAGTTATCGTGATCTAACATAACCTGAGAGGTTTGTGCAGAAATATTCTGTTGGGTGAAATTTGACTGAGAAATTCTGGTTTCGTTATGAGTTTTTATCTGAGCGGAAATTTTTGAATTCCACAACATGATTTTCTGAGAATATTTAAATGCTGATTCAACTTCTAAATCAAAATCTTTTTCATTATCAATAATATTCTGAACTTTATTATCAAAATCCTATAGCTCTTTGTAGAGCTCATCTAAATAATTTGAATGTTCTTGCAATGAATTAATATCATATGTGTCAAATTCACTTTCTAGTTTATTAATGAACTTTGTAACAGCAGAACGTCTAACAGCACTATTCATTTTAAGCTTAGATAGCTTATCCATTTTTATAACTCTAAATGAATTATCACTAAATATTTATTCAATAGTCAATGTTGTTCAAGTTCAACTAATAGTTTATATTAATGAATCAGAAATCCTTACCTTGATCTAAGGAGTTGAGTCAAGGTGAAATGTATTCCAAATCAATCAAATAAAACTGTTCTCAACGGCCATTTGCAATCCGAATCTTTTCACGACCATGATGCACCAATGTTCTCGGCGTTCAGTGGTAGTTATCTAAAAGTCAATCTAAATCTCTTTCTAAATCTATTTAAAAATGTGTGGTTCAGTTTATCTATAATCTAAATCAAGAATACAGTCAAAAGAAAATCTATGCTGAGAAAATGTGAGAATAAAATTTAATAAAAAGTTAAAGCACATGTTATCTATTCGAAATCTAAATCTAATCTGCAACACATAAAAGAGAAAGAAAAAGTTACATAACTAGCGCATGCGTGCCGAACAGCTTCGCGTCACAAGTGACGTGATTCCGCGAGATTCAAATAATTCTAGTCGGAACAATAATATATATTGTTAAAATGAAAACAGGAAAAATACAAAATTTAAATGATAGATTATAGTAAAAATACAGGGTGATGCTCTGTCTTGTTTATTTTTTTAATTTGGCCCTAGAAAAGGCTATCAGAGCTTCTGGTCTTATGGATAGAGGAACTATCTGCCAAAAGACAACGAAACCTTTGCATTCGCTGATGACATCGCTTTAGTGGGTAGATCCAGAATATATGTCACAGAAGCATTCAATTTATTAGAAGCCGAAGCAAGGAAATTAGGCCTAACTATAAATGAAGATAAAACTAAATTTTTAGAAATTACCCATAAAATACCTAACCCATTGCCATTAACTGTAAACAACTACACTTTCGAAAACGTAACACAGTTCAAATATCTTGGAACCATCGTCACTAATAACAATGATATATCTGTTGAAATTAATAACAGACTTTATATGGCAAACAGATGTTACCATGGCCTCAAAAATCAGTTTAAATCTCTAATCATTGGCCGTAATACTAAAATTAATATATAAAAAACTCTATTGCGACCCATCATACTATATGGCTGCGAGTGCTGGGCAATGACTAAATATAATGAAAATAAACTATTGATCTTCGAGCGCAAAATATTAAGAAAAATATTTGGTGCAATTTGCGAAAATGGTGTTTGGAGATCAAGTTTAATCATGAAATCTACAGAAAATACAGACAACCTGACATTGTCAAGGTCATAAAAAGCCACAGGATTCGATGGTTGGGTCATTTATACAGGACTGAAGACACAAATCCAATAAAAAAGCTCACATTTACCAAACCTATGGGAGCTAGAAAGCGAGGAAGGCCACCAAGTAGGTGGCTTGATGCCGTTGAGAATGATATAAAAACTATATATAGGGAAGACTGGAGGAGTATTGCCTTAGATAGGGCCAGATGGCGTAAACTTATTGGGACGGCTTTGGCCAGCAGTAGGCTGTAGTGCCCCAGAAGAAGAAGAAGTAGTAAAAATTAAGAGTTAGTACTTAGCTGTTGCGTGATGTATCTCGAAACATGGTGGAATACATAAACCAACATCCCATTCATCACAATGATAGCGGGTTTCACGGTGAACTTTCTTTTCGGAGTAGTCATCTAATTCACTGCCAGGCATATCCGTACAAGATATTGAAAATAACTCGTATCACACAACGCTACGCGGAAACAGAGCAAAAGAGAAAAAAGTCATATAACCTATTCGAGCACGCTCTCACATGAACTACCACTTTCAAATTTCACCCGCACATTCCCCCTACCCGTTTGTCAGTGTTGCCAACTTCTACGAAGTGCCTCCCCCTAGCGCCATCTCGAAATCCCCCTGTTTTCCCCCTAACACCAACTTGAGATCACCCTAGACGTTCCTAAAAGAAATTCTGGTTCCAAATAGGCATCCTGTTTGAGAGATAAATTGAAATAAATAGAAAATACACACCTACATAAGGAAATGGAGGTTTATTTACATTTGACATATGTATGTATGGAACTTATAATCTAATAAAAAAACGCGTCTCGATTGTACAAAATATTAAAAAATTTTCCCCCCCCCCCCACAAAATGACCCTAAAAAATGTGGCCCCTAAAAACACCCCTTTTCATCTAACTTACCCCCAAATTTAGGGGGAAAACCCCAAGTTGGCAACACTGCCGTTTGTAAAAAATGAGCATGACCCTGTCAAACGATAATTCGGGGTGTCAAGGTCAATATATCACATTCCAAAGCAGTGGGCGTAGTTATACGTCTATCAACAAATTACAGTGTCAAGTATTCTGGGAGGACGTGTATATACGCCAGTGGCAGTTAACGCATCGACTGTGCAAAGCGTATATATACGCCCACGGCAGTTAAGGGGTTAAAATACGAAAGGGAACGTATTCAGAAATATCGAACTCAACCAGATTATAAATCAAAAGAAGTTGAACGAATAGATGACGGAAAAAAAAGTTTAGACCCTGTTGAGAAACAAAGTGATTGACAAAAGGTCATCCTAAGAAACGAGGCTATCCATTAAAAGAAGCTGAATCTAGATCGGAAACGTCAATTTAAATATCAAGGTGCGTTCAAAAAGAGAAAATAATTTAAATGCTGCAAAAAAAAAAGGTCTTTTTTTTTTTTTTTTTTTTTTTTGAGTGTTCCGTAAGGCCGACAACGGAAACTACCCAAGTAAACGGAATACCGTTGATTCAACATGCCGTTGGGATAATGAAGGAGCGATTCCAAACCATTGCACGGCGATCGATGCGATGTTCTCCCGCCTAGTCTATCCGAGCAACTGCTATGGATTCAAAATCGGAGCGTGCAACCAAATCAGTGCCGTCGTTAAAACGGGGAGCCAAGACATTTTTTTCCTTTTTTTTTTGTTTGTTTGTTTGCTTTATTTTTCGTACAGAAGTTTGCACGAACCTCGATAATTCCAATTATTTGGAGAGAAAAGAACGTGGATTTTGGAATATTTTACGACAGTGGAGCGAATTCTCAATGTGATGTTGCCGCTTTCCATGAGACACAAGGACTAAAGCATCTGACGACTGGACAAGGTCTGGCAACGCTCACGAAAGGACCGAATAAGAAGTTTTATTATTTCTGTCGCGAGACCGTCATTTTATTGCTGGCAGAAATCATTTTTAATGACTGAGTAGTTAGTCACAAACAGATGCTCTAAAACAGTCCTCCCCAACCTTTTTATCGCCGCGGACCGGTCAACGTTTGATAATTTTACCCCGGCCCGCTGAGGGGGGCTATGACTGCAATTTTAATTCATAATCTTGAAATGTTTAATAAACAATAAACTAATTTAAAATAGTTACAAGATTTCTTTTGTTACAAAAGTATAAATTAGCACAAACCCGACAAAGTCGCACTAACCCGAGAGAAATACACCACAGAAAAAAAAATGGAAATAATTTAATGTTCCTTGGGCGGCCCGGTACTATTTGATCCGCGGCCCGGGGGTTGGGGACCACTGCTCTAAAACAATGGTTCTCAACCGGTGGTACGCGTACCACGCGAAAATCTCTAAGGGGTACGCGGTTACCTACCAATAAAAAAATAAATAAAAGTATTGCAATACTTTTTAAATTAACTTCTGGACTAGTATTGAAAAAGAACACAAAGAACTAGTATACATCACTGTGAAGTACCTTCTGGAGTTTACAACTTGTGCGAAAAAGGATTTTCAAGTTTAACTTGAACCCTGAAGAACAAGTTACCTGAAGAACAAGTACCTGAGTACAGTTGAAGTACAGTTTACCCGAAGAACACGTATAGAAAAATGCTTAATGCTGAGGATGATTTACGGTTGTATTTGACCAAGCTGGAGCAAAATATTGATGAACTTTGTAAACAAAAACAAGCCCAGCGTTCCCACTCATTATTTTCTGAGACTTTTTTTTAATTTTATGCCTGATTAATAAAAACTTTGTAATAAAATGTCCATTAAAATAAAGTTTCTTGTTTTTAATTTAAATTACCTATTCGTAATTAAACTTCAACAGTTTAATATTTAAACTTTAACTAATATAACACATTTTAATAAAACTAAAGTGTTTTTGTTGGGGGTACGCATAGTTAATGATACACAAAAAAGGCTACGTGGATTGAAAAAGGTTGAGAACCACTGCTCTAAAAGTAAGATAGGATTCAAATCACGTGTCCCGTATGTTAAGGTATCCGACTACGTTCAGAGTCTCCCCCACCCTTTTTTTTTGGAACGAAGTTTTTTTACGCGGCTTACAGTAGAGTGAACTTGCAGGAAAAAGCGTTATGTCCCCTTCATAAGGACTTTTTCTCAAGAACTCTGTGGCTGAATGGTTATCACATCAGACTAGTTTTCGCATCGGAATGGTTCGCGACGTAGGCCCCCGGTTCAAATCCCCGCACAAGCGTTACGGACAATTTTAAAACCCTTCACTGCACACTGTATCAAATTTGATACATAAGTTATTTTTCCCCTTTATATTCAAAAGCAATATTTTTTATCCACTTGTGCACCTTGTATTAGTTTTGAAACATCATAGCAGAGCTTTTAATCACTGTTAGTTACATTTTCGTAGGATAGATGGCAGCAGGAATACAACTGCGATCACAGTAAGAGATAGCCGTTCAATTCATACCAGATCTGCCTTAGTATTTGCTATATTTTCAGTATTTTAAAGTCAGTTTACATCTTTGAAAGTTTTATAAATATATTTTAGAGGTACGTAGCTTTTATAATTATTAATAAAATACTTCTTAAATCTTTTATAAAAAATTCAAGTATGATTTCAATTTTATGTATCAAAAATGATACAGTGTTCTTACGCCATTTTTTTTAAGGAAATGGCGGGAAGAAAGTTTTTAACACAGAAAGAAATTGAGGAACTTATGAACAGATCGTGGAGTGATCATAGTGAAGATGGATCTGATTCAGAAAGCAATGGCAGCACAGGTGATCCAAATTATAAACCAAACAAAGTTTGTGATGAAATTTTTGATGGTAATAGTGATTCGGAAGATGAGGTATCATTTCTTGATAATAGCGATGTTCTTGGTCTGCCTAATGGTGGGAACATGCCAAAAACTAATAGAAATAATACAGGGAGAACAAAGCCTGCAATCAACTAGAAGAAAACTAATTTATTTCTAAATGATGATCAAATTTTATTCCGAGGTGACGAGAATCTCTCTCCTGAAATTATGAATTTAAACACACCTCTAAATTTTTTTAGTTATCTTTTTACAGAAGATTTGATTGAGCATATAGTTCAAGAAACAAATTTATTCAGTCTGCCCAGAAAAAAAAAAAAAAGAAAAAAAAAAAGAAAAAAAAAAAAAAAAAAAACAGAAAAGTGTGTCAATGTAACGGATTTAGAAATTAAACAATACATTGGAATTTGTATAATGATGTCTATTGTACATCTGCCAAACACTAGGCCATATTGGTCACCTGCCATAGGCAATGATGTAATAAAAGAATGTATGTCATTAAAACGCTTTGAAAAGATAAAAGAATTTCCACATTTTAATGACAACAGTAAACAACCACCACATGATGACCCTCAGTTGTAAATGCTTTACTTGAAAGATTTCATACCGTTCCTATGGAATCGCGTCTTTCTGTTTAAACTTATTTTTTGTTTGTTATTGTTTTAATTCACGCGGGATTTATATTGTGTCATTAATTTATTTTTGTTGGTGATTAAAAAATAAAATTAATCCGATAAAAAATTATGCTAGGTAACATCTAAATCAAAATAATTAATTTATATATTAAAATTTTTAATTTTAATAAAAATAATTAATTTATACATTAAAATTTTTAATTTTAATAAAATGGAGAGAGTTGGTTGAATAAAAGAGGGTTGCGCTTTTTGGCGTGACAAAAATACACTAATATAATCAATAGAAATCTACATATTAAATCACGTTTAGAGTTGAAAATATAACGTAAGGAACTTACTGAAAATATAACGTAAGGTTCCTGACGGGGGTCCCCCAACAGCACAATTATTATTATTTTTTTTTAAAAACTGTACTTGCGAAAATTTCTATCTTAATTTTCGAAGGAATATAACAACAAAACTCGAAAATGATGAAAAAATAGACATTAACTATGCAAATTTTTACAAAATGGAGGAAATTGGGTCGAAATTTAGCAAATTTTTACAAAAACGGTTCTACCGCTAAAAAAAATTAATTATGAATATAACATTAACTTTTTTTGTCAAATGTACGTAAGTACCTAAGTGTAATGAATTATCAAAATCTAAGAAAAATACAGGTCATTATATGCAATTGCATGTAAAATTTTAGTAATTTTCCCATAAGATTTTTTATACAAATAATATACCTAGAACCAAATCTGTGGTCCATTACATTCTTAGTATTATAAAAAACATACGTGAGAAATTTCATAGACATATCATGCTTAGATTTTCAGTTATCGCAAGAGTCGTTTACATTTTTGATAAAAAAAAAAAAAAGTCCTTCAGAAAACGCGATTAAAGTTTTCGACTTATATTAAAATTCATATCTGCTGCTGATCTTTAAATCGTTCCAGTTTAATTTTTAATGATGGTATTGAAAAAATAAAAGCAGATTTAGAAACAAAAATTTACAATCTTTAAAAAAAAAGAAGAAAAAGAAAGAAAAAATAAAGAAGAAAAACACGTAGTCGGATACCTTAATGTACTTTTAGAAATGCATCAGTAATATTTTAAAATTATTATTTCCGATGATATTTTTAATAATAGTTACTTTTTTGGAGGGGAGCTACTGAATGCTATAGGGCGATACCATTACAACTGAGCTGTGTAGAATGCGCGATTGCCGAAGAACAAAAAAGAAAAGTTCATCGGAAAATAAATTATTTTAAATTTTAGCTTATATATTAGTTGTATTTTCAAAAGCAACGACATCTTTTATTTTAAAATTTACTGAAACTGTTTTGGATACCTGTTTAGCCCGCTCTACAAAATCCAGCTAACCACTCAACAGTTATGCTCTAAACAACGGGTGTCGAACCTTTTAGCTTCCTTGGGCCACATTGAAAGAAAACTAATTGTTTTGGGCCACACAAAAATATACTTAGCATTAACAATAGTTGATGAGTAAAAAAAGTATAATATACAATTAACATATTTATCTCGTTATACATTTTATTTATAATTTGAAAGATAACTATAGGATCCATAAAATTAAAGTAATATTTGGCATTGAATTTGAAAAACTAATGCATCAATATTTGGGTCAATTGAAGTGGTTGCCATTCTCAGGGAGTTCTCAAGATGTTCATCCGATATTTTGGTTTTATTTTGACTCTTAGTGTGCTTCACTCTTGAAAACAGTTGTTCACAGATGTACGGGCTTCCAAACAATGATGACATGAATAACGAATGACTATACAGTGAAGAAAATTTATCTCTGGGCAGGTATGATTTATAAAAGTACAACAAAGAGACTTGACTGAATTTCACTTTAAGTTGGATCTGAGATTGCAACTCTATACCTTCTATTTGAAAATTTGCTGGCAACATATCTATATCGATTGTAAATGGAGTAGCAAGGATGCAAAACAATTGTTTACTTTTCCAAAAGTCCTTAAATTGATTTTTAAATTCTCATACTAAATTTGAAAGCAAGGCTGCGTATTTAAAAATATTTAGAATTATGCTTGGTCAGCGTCTGGAAATGCAAAAAATCGTGAACATTTACTTGGGCTTGACATAATTTCAATTTCATTTGGAATGCGTTTATGGTTTGAAACATTGTACTGATAAGTTGGTTTTTACCCTGAAAACGGGTGTTTAAGTCATTTAAATGGACAGTCAAATCTATCAAAAATGCTAAATCTGCAAGTACTGTCTGTCGTGTTGCCTGTCTTCAAATTATTTATTTTTTTTGGGCGAGATTCGTAAATTATTTGGGTTAGTACAAATTATTTATAATTAATAGGTATTTGGGTGCGTTGTGTTTTTTTATTTATTTTCTTGAATACAACCCAAAAGCTCTAGACAGTTTTGCAACCGAACAGGTCAAACAAACTTTGCTTCTAAAACCTTCCTTAGATCAACTACACAAAACAAAGATGACTGACTCCAATGTAACAAAATAAAATTGATTTATTTACAACCTTATCTATTTACAATCTAACTAAAAAAAACCGAATCACCAAATCTTCGTACACAGTTTACACATTTTACTAATCTTTTAGCATTTTCTCCTCGATTCATATCGAATGACATGTATTTAATTAAATCTACACCTTTTGGATTCAGGGAGCATAAATTTATTTATTTTACCTACGGCAAAGAATTACTCTCTCTCAAAATCTATATTTAAAAAAATAAACATTGAAAAATAAACTCAATCATTCAAATTTTCGATGTTGGGTCTGAACAAGACAAAATGATTAACACTCACTCAGTTTGATGCTAACTGGACTGGAACACGGATGACGATCTCATTATCGGACTTGGTAACTTCTCTCGAAAACGGGATTATGAAGCAAGCATACCGGGAAGAATCAACCGGATCTCCTATATGTCGTCACTCCATCGTGAAGGCGCAATTCTCTCTTCTCTCGAAAACGGGATCATGATGCAATCATACCGGGAAGAATCAACCGGATCTCCTATATGTCGTCACTCGATCGTGAAGGCGCAATTCTCTCTTCTCTCGAAAACGGGATCATGATGCAATCATACCGGGAAGAATCAACCGGATCTCCTATATGTCGTCACTCCATCGTGAAAGCGCCATTCTCTCCTCTCTCGAAAACGGGATCAGGATACAAGCATACCGGGAAGAATCAACCGGTCTCCGACAGTTAATCGACAATCTCTCATCACCTGCGATGCTAAGCACCGGGGGAAGGCAAACCCGGGCCGCATGCAAAAGTGAATCTTTGAAAAAAACTCTAAGTCTTCTATTTATTTATTTTTTTAATAACAAAGTCCACGCCTTCTCGTGACTCCTAATCCATTCAGGAAAGCTTTCAAAAATCCACCACTTAGCATCAATTTTCATTTCTTGGATTGGATAATCCCGTAACTCATGCCCGCCTTCCTTACGTCATACCACAGACCACCCAAAGTCCAGTCCACGTGTTTTGCGGTCTACAGGCCCAATAAATTCTTTACAATAGGGTATTTTACTTTAATGTCAAACCCTGGTGCCATCTCCTTATCTGCGTCTGGAATCACCTACCCCCTATCGCGCACCGCCGCTTTTAAATTGGCTGATGCGTACAGACGACTGTTCCGTCCTCTAATCAAAGGCGGCTTCCTAGCATTCTAACCGAAATGTGATGAAAACAGCCTTCGATCACTTTATCTCTCTAAAAATTTTAATTTTTCTTTAAAATCGAAAGCGCTTCATCACACTGTCATCATCAAGTACTGGCATATTTTTTTTTCAATGCAATAAGCAATTTGATTTTATCAAGTAGGCCAGCGGTTCCCAACCGGTGGGTCGCGGAAGGGTTACATGTGGGTCGCGACTCGATCCTAAAACTATTAAAATGGTCTTTCTGTACTTTTATAATTGGAGTTTTTATCTTCACCTAGGAACACTTGTTAGTGAGTATGAAACCACTTGTTGCATATATTGCAAACGTATATCTATTGTTAAATAAATAACTGTTTTGCTACAAAGTGCTTATATTTTGTCAACCATTTTCAAATCAGAACACAAATTGTTTATCAATAATCAATCTGTATCTTCAAAAAAGCATATATATATATATATATATTTGCAATATTTGATGGTAAATTATATATACATAAGGAAAGGATACGATATAAATAAGGTTTTTACTCCACCATGGACCGATGGACCGTGGAGGTATTCCGATAAGGAAAGGTGGGTCGCCAGCTGAAAAAGGTTGGGAACCACTGAAGTAGGCTATAAAATCTTTTTAATATTTGCCCTCAATTGAGCCACCTTATTTCTGTTAAGTATACGATATCGCCATACTCAGCATCCAAGCTTTTATGAAATTCCTGAAACTGGCAATGATTCAGTCTCCGAGTCCTTATAAATTCCCCGTTTTGACGACGATTTGCATAACATGGTCTATTTTTAAAGCTTTACCGCATAAATTTTCCTAGTGTATTACGCAATGGTATTTCATCAAACGAGAATTTTCAACAGCAATGGCGTCGTCTTCTATTAATGCTACAAGTCTCTCTTTTTTTGCCTATCATAGCTGGAGCACCATCTGTAACTATACCAGATATGTTGACAAGAGTTAATTAGAGTAGCATCAACATTTTCTTCACTGCTTCATGTAAATCTCTCGAGGTTGTCGTGTCTTTTAACGGTACTAAAGAAGCCATTTCTTCAGCAGGGCCCGATTAAAAAATTCTTGACTATAGGCCCAACTCGGGATGGGGGCCCCCTAACACTGATGGGGGCATAAAATTTCCAAATTTAACACACACAAAAAAAAATCGTGAATCATTGTGAAAGTACCATTTTACCAAGAATTGGCTATTTGAAGAGTAGATGCCTAGAACATTATCAAATAACAAAAAGCAATACAACATATTAACTTCATCATTAAAACACCAATACAATGCAACCAGAAAAACTTATTAATCCCTTATATAGTACACTATAACATACATATGATGAACTATACATGTAATTATACATATGATGAACCAATCAATCAATCAATTTGAAAGGATATATAAAAAAATTGCTATTAAAAATGGTAAAATTAAAAAAAAATTTAACTGGGAATTTTTTCTTTTTTTTCCCTTTTAAAATTAAAATTTTTGGGGGCCCCTAGGCCCGAGCCTACTGGGCCTAATGGAAAATCAGGGCCTGTTTTCAGTTACAATAAACTCGTCATTTATATGTCTAATAAAAATGGCAAATTGAGCCGTGTCAGTAGCATCAGTTCTTTCATCCATCGAAAATGAATAAAACTTAAAACTAGCATTTTCTATATATTTGCCAAGTTCGTCAATTCTCCTGGAAATAGTCTGATGAGACAAACTGATTTTAGATATCATGTACCTTATCAGGGCAAATTATATCCGCCACGCTTTCCATGCATTCCTTATAAACTCGCCATCAGAAAATGGTTTCGATTTTTTGGCAATTAATATCATTACAAATAGGAAAAGTTAAATGCGTAAAAACTTCACTCTTAATTTTTTATAATGAAATTAATACACAGAAATTGCATGCGGAGTTATGTATAGAATTAAAAGATATTTCAAATGATGTATTGTTGATTTGTTGAATGAACAAAGCGGGATCTGCAATGGCCACCTGCCGTCATCTCCGAGGCGGGGTCCTGATATATTTTTTCTTTGAGCTCTTTCTCTGGGCCGCATTAATACTTGCTTTGGCCTGCATGCGGCCCGCGGTCCGCGGTTGGACACCCCTGCTCTAAAAGCTCAAATGATTATGCGTCACTACGGAACGATTCGACGCATCTGGAAACAAGCTGCATAGTAAAGATTATATACCAGTGAGTACTTGTTTGATATTTTGCAGCACATTTCATAGACACACGCACTCAATAAATGCTCGTTTTTTTCCCGACAAATATTTTGTTCCAATCGTCCTACATTCTCCAAATGCGAAAAAGAAGCATCTAACATTTACATTAGAGGGATTCGCGCACAGAAATGTCATTATTTCGAAACTAATGAGTAAGGCCGAAACATTCTTTGCTTCGAACATTTCCTGCCGTGTCGTCGAAGCCACTTTTACGATTATCGATTTTGTACGCGCTGTTTTCTCAGTAACGGCTAACTTAGTTCGACTTAAGCCCAAATACTGCTGCCCTGATTGTCACTCAAAAGGGAATTGGATTTATTTTGGAGGTGTTTCTGCTCAAACACTGGAATTTGGACTCCAAATGGAATTCGTTTTAATCGACGCTTTTTCGTTGAACTCAAAAGAAATGCTTGCATAAAAAAAGAGGTTGAATTCTCCTCAGTGAAATGAATTGACCGATTTTGCAGTCTTTTTCTTTTTATCCTAGGTTGTTTGTTTGAGAACTGTTAGGGCCTTATTACATAGAGCCACAGCTGTGGCACGCGTTCGCCACAGCTTCCCACGCCCAGACAAGCCACTCGAAGCGATACATGCAATCGTACGGAGCTTATTATACTGAGCCACAGCTGTGGCTACAGGTCGCGACTGTGGCCTGGGCGAGCCACTCCAGTCGCCTACTCTCGCTTCTTGTGACTCGCCTGCGCGACTGCGGTTGCGGTAGCGGACCATTGTTTCCTATGGAGCTTATTATACAGAGCCACTGCACAACGCCACAGTTCTGTGGCGAACGCGAGCCACAGCTGTGGCTCTGTATAATAAGGCACTTAGGGACTCATTCCGTATTGTCATACAACTCTTAAAAAAAATTTCCCACCAGATAAGCTGGAATTTATTTTATCTAATAGCGCAGGTTAGGATGGTTTTTGATGCCTGTAATAATAAATCACTGAATGATTGTTTGTGGAGCGGACCCAATTTAAATCCCAATATTAACTTCAGGAAAAACAAAGGTGCCTTCTGCGCAGACATAGAAAAGGCGTTTTTCCAAATTGGCATTGCAGAGAATTGTTTTGTGCTTTGATGATGCCGTCGATAACTCCTTCAAAATTCTTAGATTTAAGCGCGTTCCTTTCGGTGTTACTTGTAGTCCGTTTATTTTGGCCGCAACAATTAAACATCATATTCAAAATTTCAAAGAAAAATCACCCTATAGTCGTTAAAATGTCAAATTCCTCATTATACGCAGACGACTTGATGAAGAGGCCTTTTATTTGACATCCGCTGCTACAGAAAATCTCAAAGAAGCTGGTATGCATTTGGGGAAATTTAACTCCAATTCTAAAATTCTAAAAGAAAAAGGGTGTTAAATAATCTTATGGGGAAAATTCTAGTGACGCTTTTGGGATTAATATGGGACCACTTACAGTTAGATCTGTAATCTCTTACTGAAAATTGGGACACTAAAATTACGAAAAGATACGTACTAAAGACCATGCTGAAATTATTTGATCCCTTTCATTTGTCCGCATGAAAGTTTTATTACAGGAAACTTGGTCTTGAATGGGACAATGAAATCACCTTTGGATTTAAAAATTAAATGGGATAGTTGGCATTCTGAATCTAAACACATTTAAGGAAATGAAAATCCCCAGTAAATACAGGGTGGTTATAATTAAAGTTCCACTTTGAAATGGTCATAAAAGGAAAACTGCTAGACCAAATGTTATCAAGCTTGGTAATAGTTTAAAGGAGGTCATGGGAATTTCTTTTCCGCCAAAAGTTCAAAAACTCACCACCAGGGGGGAAATGGCGCTGTATGCAATATTGTTAAACGAAATAAGACATGAAGACATCGGTTTAAAATGTGTTTAATCGTTTCTGAAACGTGTTCCAAAGCAATGGAAAATCAAATGACGTGTAAAGCGCATCTGCATAAATCATTTGCTTCTTCCTGCCGTAAGCCAATTACAAGCCATTGCGGTTTTGCATAACCCCACAAACAGTTTCGTTTTAGAAACGATTAAAAACGTTTCGAACCAATAACTTCATGTCTTAGGGCCGAATTCAGGCTTCGAAATTCACAGATTAGCGATCTGTAAGAAAACGATTTCCGGAATGTGCACACTTTAAATGGTAATTTTGTTTAGGTCAATGTTTCTTAAGGGTATACAAAATGTTAAACCCGTCTAACAAAAGGTTAAGTTAGATTCCGACCCTTATTTCGTTTAACAATATTGCATACAGCGCCATTTCTCCCCTGGTGGTGAGTTTTTGAACTTTTGGCGGAAAAGAAATTCCCATGACCTCCTATAAACTATTACCAAGTTTGATAACATTTGGTCCAGTAGTTTTCCTTTTATGACCATTTTAAAGTGGAACTTGAATCAAAACCACCCTGTATTTCCCTAATGGAATAAACTTGCACCCTGTGTATGGAAATTAATTTATTTTGCGATGCCAGTCCTAAGGCCTACGGTGCGGTAGTTTATCTTAGATACAGAAAGGAAGCTAACCAGGCTAAGACTACATTTATCTGGTCTAAAGCCACTTGTATCCCCTTTAAAACGAGTGACCATTAGGTGCATTGATTGCTGTTAGAATGTCTAAATATTTAAAAAGGGGTATTAGATTTACGAAATTTGGAAACTAAGCTATGGACCGACTCTACAATAGCCTTATATTTTATTAAAGCAGCGGTTCTCAACCTGGGGGGCGCGCCCCCCTGGGGAGGCGTAGAAGAATTTCAAGGGAGGCGTGAATTAAAAAAAAATAAAAAGGAAAACTAACTGTAATTTACTGTACTCAATTTTGCCGCCATAATGTAACCGTAACGTATTTTCGACATACGAACACAAACACAATAATTGTAGCACACGATCATTGTTGTAGCTACAATGTCAGAAAAACAGTCTGAAGACTTATGATGCAGTTAAGAGTTTCACAGATAAGATAACTCTTTGGCAACGCCATTTTCAAAGTTCAGAGCCAAACTTTTCATCTTTTCCAAGATTGAACGACCTCATCGATGATTAAAAAAAAATCTCCCATTGCAATAGATAAATGAATTGAAGGACCTTATAACAGTGCATTTGGTAGCATTGAAAAATGAAATTGCAGACTATTTTCTAGTTCAGAGAACTGGGAGTTTAAGTTGACAAGAGATCCTTTTAAAATAGATGTGGAATACATCCTGATCATATTCAGGAACAGGCAATCGACCTAAAATGTGATTCTCAAATAAACGCGGATTTCGAAAACATGGATGTCGAAAATTTTTCGTTACGCTATTTTCCAGTTTACCCAGAAGTTTCTTTGGAAGCTTTGAGGTTGTTAGTGCAGTTTTCATCCACATATCTATGTGAATCTGGATTTTCAGCATTAGGATACATAAAGTCAAAATATGGAGCAAGCTGGACGTTGAAAGTGACCTCAGATGTGCTTTGCCGCAGTTATAACCTAATATTAAAAAATTTGTCAAGGACAAACAGTGCCAGCCCTCTCATTAATGTTGTGAAAGTGACTGGTATTGTATGCCAACCTCACCTAGATCCTTGATTACCTCAAATATATTTGATCTATATTTAATTCTTTGATTTCATATGTTCTAATAATAATATGTTCTCAATAAAGATATGAGTGGTAATATTAAATTTTGTGTATGAAATTCTCTATTCTATATTTTCATTTAATAACCAGCTTCAGTTTCAAATTCCAATTGTACTACTTGTATTTACCACATATGGTGGGGGAGGGGAGGCGTGATCTCATATCAGTGTTCAAAGGGGGGCACAGAGCCTGAAAGGTTGAGACCCACTGGATTAAAGGATCTGCAACAGCCTTTTAATCCAATTCCTCGATTGGATGCCCTTTGTTTACAATCGGTTTACAGAAATTCAATCTTTGTCAGATCCGGAAAGTTGGAACTATTGTAGCGAACAAGATAACCCAGATGATTTACTTACACGTGGTGAACATTTAAGCTCTTCAATAGGCAATTTTTGGTGGCAAGGTCCTGTATGGTTATCGCTCCCTGAATCAATGTGCCCCCCTCCCCAAGGTAGAACTTAAAGAAGACGAAGAAACATCAGTTGAAAGAATATCCAAGCCAAAAATGACTCAGTAATGCTGTGCCGTCAATTTACGATTAGAGGCCGTTTTCAATATAGACAGGTTTAATAAGCTATCTCAATTGTATAATGTCACGGGATGGATCGTACGTTTCCTTCATAATTCAAGTCGGCCATAATTTAGGCCGGCCTTGTTCCGGGAACGAATGACAATAGAACAACGAATGAGGTTTTATTTTATCAAAACTACTAAGCAATAGACCGAGGGAAAGGCCACTGTCTTGACCTCACTATTCAGAAAATAATTACAACATAAAAAGAACTTTTTAGATACCACGTTTTTAAATTTTCTGTTGAATCCTATAAACTTGACAATTCTATGTATTAAAAAATACTTTTTAAAAAAATTTTTTGGCCCATCAACTTGAAAGAAAATGATCTGCCTGCACTGTGCACAAAATGCAGGGATGTACAGTGAACCACGCAGTTCTGTACCTCGGAAAAAAACTCTTCGCCGAGGGACAGGATTACGTCGCATTAAGCCGAGTTAGAAGGACTGCGCATCGAACAGTTTGACTGCTCCAAACTTACTGGAAAGACCTCTTATTTCGCCAAATCACAATTTTAATATTTTCCTATTTAATTATTTTTCACTCGTATTTATTTTTATTTTTCTCTCCTTTTCTCTCTTAATTGCACAAACCTTCACTTAATTATTCTTTTTCACTTTCTTTTATTTCATTTTAATCACTTTTAAGTCGTTTCCACTATCCACAGACTTTATAAATTGCTCACTTTTATAATTTTTTAAAATTTTTCGCACAATATTTTTGTAAAGAAACTAAATTCGCACGTATTCCGTTATCAGAATCGTCAAACGCCGTTACGCAAAAGTGCAAGCACTGAATTCGATCGAGGCGCCACCTTGCTGATTTTTCTGCTTAAAGATGGCTAAAAGTATCAAAAGAATGCATTGTCATCGTGTTCTGAGCTATTCTAAACGTTTCAAATGTCTAGCTAGTCGGTAAGTTAGTTAAAAGTCGATTGCAAGATTTGTACTGGACAAACAAGAAAGCGAGTTAATAAAAACGTGGTAATAATGAACTTGCGTACAACTAGACAGCGTAGGAGGAGGCCAATTTAAAACCGAGGGGCGACCATCTCGCACGCTCCATCCATCCCACGGTTACTGATTTTACTGGCGTGGACAGAGTGGGGACTCGAACCGAGCACCAAATCTCGACGCGCTAACCACTAGGGATCTTAGCAACCCTGTGTCATACAAGTCGTGATAGCTCTCTGTGGGAATGACACAAACATGTGTAAGTGGGCTGTGGAAAAAAAAAAGTTTGTCCCAAGACCTTTAAAAAAATCGACGGATTTTCGGGATATTAGAAAATAATTGAAGAATCAACACACAGGTCTTTATCGAAAGCTCAGAACTTTGGGACACGATTTTCCAATTTACTGAGAGAGATGAGGACGAAGCAGAAACGATTGGATCCGCCACTGTATTATTCCGTTATCTAAGTCCCGATAATCTGAACTTCGGTAATCCGAAAGTCCGCTTAATCCGAAACCAAAAGTCAAAAAGAACTACGGTTGCAATAATACCACAGTGATACTAAGTAATATAAAGTAGTATATTTCTGAAAATTACAAGAAAATTCAAAGTCAGACTATGTATTGAACTCATTATTACTGAACTACATTGGTGTGAAAAAAATATGTTACATGTTTTTATTGAAGAGAAGAATACCTCTTCCTTGAAGCCGAATTACGCCAGTGTTTGTGGTTCCTCTACGTAGCGTAGCGCTACATGAAATACAGCCGCCTCGTCTGAGTAAAATACCCTCTGCTCCCTGTCACCGTCTGCTTCACCTTCACTCTCATCTGAGACGTGACAGGTTCTTTCAAAACTATTTCAACAATTTGCTAAAATCTTACACTCTACTGTACTGTACTAGGCAGAGTTCCGCTCTCTTATCAGCCATTTCGTCCCGAGATTTGGTAATGATTAGACAGATCTTATAAAATAAACTGTGTAATCACCAGTGTTGCCAACCTCTACGAAGCGCCTCCCCCTAGCGCCATCTCGAAATACCCTGTTTCCCCCTAACTCCAACTTGAGATCGCCCTAGACCTTCCTAAAAGAAATTCTGGTTCCAAATAGGTATCCTGTTTGAGAGATAAGTTGAAATAAATAGAAAACACAACTTACATAATGAAATGGACGTTTATTTACATTTGACATATGTACGGACCTTATAATCTAATAAAAAAACGCGTCTCGATTGAACAAAATATTTTTAAAAATGATCCCCCCACAAAATGCCCCTAAAAAAATGTGGCGCCTAGAAACACCCCTTTTCATCTAACTTACCCCAAAATTTAGGGGGAAAACCCCCAAGTTGGCAACACTGGTAATCACACGTAATATGTAATATTTATGTAATCACATGTTATTATGTAATTTAAGTTTATTTTAAGAATGATTTCGCGTAATCCGAAAAATTCGTTAATCCGGAAAGGGTCTGGTTCGGATTATCGGGACTCCATCGTAGACAAATCCCGTCGTAAAGTAGCCAACAAAATCACGTCGAATATGTGCCGTGAATGAAAAGCCATTGGCCAGCCAAACAGAAATAGGACACAGGTACTACATCCAAACAAAAAATGACCTGCATAGTGACACAGTTTTATTTTCTTTCGAGTAGAAGGTTCTCCCATCAAAATTGGAGCATTCCATGACGGCAGAATGACACCCGGCACGTCTCAAACATTTAATCCGCGCCCAGAATAACCAAAATATATTATACCTCGACGACTAGCCCCCGTCTCAGAATATTAAGGTTTCCTTCAGATTTTTTTTCTTCTTTTGCCTGTGATATGGATCTTTGCCAAAATAGGCAGCAGTCACAGACATGGAAAGAATAGATTTTTTTTTACTCTCCCCCCTCTAGTACCGTAAAGGTGAATTAACATTTATAAGCACGTCAGGAGATATAGAGTAGTCACATCCAAAAATTGTTTGTTTGTCTACATTTTGTTTGACACAATACTGAATAACGAATTTTTTAAGGCTTTAAGCACCATAGACGTGGTGACAGCTTTTTTAAGTAAAAATATAATAGACTGTGATTATATATATATATATATATATATATACCGGGAGTCCCAAAAATAATCGACGATTTGAAAAATCAATTAAAGAAAAACGGAAGGTGATATAAATGTACTGTTTGCTGCATTCTGCTTAGGTAACCAGGGAATTTATTCTCACCAATTTTCAAAATTAGTTACAAAGTTCGTCAACAGATGGCGCTGCTGACTGGGAAAACTATAAAACAATGTTTTCATAATAACCACCGTTTGCAGCAACAACGTGGTGCTATCTGAGGACAAAATTCGCAGACGCCCGTGCAAAAATTTCAGTTTGAATGTTCTGACAAGCAGCAGAGATGTATTGTTCCAGTTTATCTACAGTTTGTGGATTGTGACGATACACCTGGTCTTTCAAGTACCCCCCGAGATAAAAATCGCATGGTGTCAAATCTGGTGAATAGGGAGGCCAATCCATGCCACTTTGCGTATGCTTCTTGATTTGAAAACATTGTTTTATAGTTTTTCCCAGTCGGCAGCGCCATCTGTTGACGAACTCTGTAACTATTTTTGAAAATTGGTGAGAATAAATTCCCTGGTTACCTAAGCAGAATGCAGCAAACAGTACATTTATATCACCTTCCGTTTTTCTTTAATTGATTTTTCAAACCGTCGGTTATTTTTGGGACACCCGGTGCGTGCGTGCGTGCGTGCGTGCGTGTGTGTGTGTGTGTGTGTGTGTGTGTGTGTGTGTGAAGTCCCAATTGGACATCACAAGAAATAGGAGCATTCGTCGTGGCCGGAAAATAAGACAGTCAGCTTCAGGAACAATCGAATTTATTTTAGGAGTAAAGCAACACATCCATCTCACACCGAGTCAGTCCAGCGTCTACCGCAAAAGCGTCAAATGAGAATTAGCTCAGAGAGGTTGCCAGATTTGGCGGAGGAAGTTAGTGTGAGGAAAGTTGAGGCGTTTTCGCCAAGGAGTAGAAAAAGAGGTTACCAGAACAGAGAGAAAGGTCAGAATGGGCGATTATAGGTTGTTAATAATACTATCACACACACACACACACACACATATATATATATATATATATATGTGTGTGTGTGTGTGTGTGTGTGTGTGTAAGTAAACAAACAAACACACAGACACACATATATATTTGTGTTTGTGTGTAAGTAAGTAATTGGCATATCGTGTCAGCTAGTGATTACATATACAGTTTAAATTCAGAATTTAAATATATCAGTCGATGCATATATATCAATAAATATATCAGTAAATATCGGCAATGGTTTAAAATTATTTCCATTAATTGTAACAACCGAGGAGTCATTAAAAATTTCTGTGGATTTGGTCACGAGAATGCGTACGACCGGTTCAAAGGGAAACGAAACATTACCAGGGGCTATAACTGTTTAACACATTTTCTAGGAGCACTTTTCAAACGCTGCTAAGATTATCAAGCTACGATCCATACTGTCCCAAAATGAAGACATTCGGATTGAATCCATTCGTGTTTCCTTATTACATTCAGGAACTGGCATTTCTATTTCTTTAGGATGAGAGGTTACAGGATAGGAAAAAAGAATTCCGGTTTAGCAACGTGGTAGACCGCCATTTTCAGAACACGACTTGAGTGGATAGAAAGTAAAAATCGATAATCATAAAAACTGCGAGGAACCAGAATAAAAGACGAAAATATCAGGAACATGACAAACAACGTATTACTCGAACCTTCTTGTTGAATATTTCATCAGCTCATACTGAGGTAATGGGTTACGTGGAGACATATCGCACCATTTGTTATTCATATCTGCTTTTTTTTTTAATATCGGAAGCTTTTATCTCTGCTCAGCAACCACCGCACTGCATTTATCAAAAAGATTTCGGAGCTAAATTGCGAGGTTGGTGGTTTTCCCCCTTCAGTCGTCGTTATGTTACTAAAATATTCTTGAGAGAGATAGTGTCTAAATTTCAATTATAAATAAAATGAATGCACACTCGGGGCACCTCATAAAAATTTTAGTACAAAGCTCTTGCAACGTTTAGTGGTTACATTAATATCGTAGAGATAAAAAAAAATTATATTTACTTGCATTAAAGTTATTATTCTTATTTTTACAGTAATATCCAAACCCGAGCACAAAAAATTGCTCCACTGTTGCCAATGGCAACATAATATTGGGTTGGCCCAAGAGTTCGTTATTTTTTCGGTCACGTGGCTCTGTTAGCGCTTTGTCGTCTTTATTCGCAACAATTTTGTTAGATTGTGTTGTGACTGATGTTATATGACTGTAATAGCATGCAATTTAGACAATATACCGTCTGAAGAATATTTTAGTTTGATATGAAGAAAGTGTCTTTTATTTTTGATTTCGGGCCAACCCAATACTTTTAACAAGGACGATTATAATCATGATGTAGACGCTTCTGTAAAATTAATTCAATGAGAGTAATTTACAGATTCTGTACAGATTTAATGTCTTACTTTCCAAAACATAAAATACATGGAAGAGAAGTATGCACATTCTTTCAAATTATTAGAGAACATTTGATGTATGATTATGATGATAAAAACATATCACAAACACTTTGTGGTCTTAAACTGAAAGTAATAATGCAGGTTTAAAATATTTAAATTCAATCCATACATAAAGTATTTTTCAGGGTTCGTAAATGAAATTATTTCAAACTTTAGGACCGGTAAAAGACTGACCCGCAAAGAAATTGTTTCTCGTTCAATTTCCCTTTTTTAAATCAGTAATTCGGGACTGGTGTATTTACTCTTGATCTGCATTTTTGTTTTTAATATCTCTGAATTTAAAGAAACTGTTGTAATCAAATTAAGCTAACTAGCTCATAAATGTATTTTTTTTCTTCCATGAAAAGTTTTAACGCTGGGTAGCCTCTCCTAGATAGTGTGTTTAGCGAACTATTTCCCAGTTACCCTCAATGAATATAATCAGACACTTATATTTTTGTGGGTGTGCCTAAGATGGTACACACGCTGAATTCAAGACTGTGTGATAACGCGAATGGAAATGTATATTTTTTGATGTGGATGTACGTGTGTGGTCTTGTGAGCGATCTTTTTCAGAAGAGCTTTCGGCAAGGAGAAATTAAGGACCGGAATTCCGATTCACACTAATCTGGACCACATAGCTGGGGAAGGAGCCAGCGGACAGCTGAGCATCATTTAGGTAACAAGTTTCCAATTAGGGAAGCGCTATTGATGACCCATTGATTGTTCCCAACAGAATGTCCAGTTTGGAAGAGTAGGCTCTCCCCCCCCCCCCCCCCCGGCTAGCCAGATGCTGAATCCGCAATCGCCGATCATGGGAACGGCAGAGAGAAAAGTCGGGAACCTTCGAGAAACAGAATTTTCCAGTTTTTCGGCTGGAACAATGAGAGGATATAAGTAGCGGTTTCTCGGAAGTCAGAAGAGACCTTTTTGACTGTTTAGCGAGCTGAGAGACTTGAGGTGTAAGCTAACGATGGCTCTTTGCTAGCCACTGCATTACGATGTAACTTACCTTTAAGCATTGTATATATTTGTATCATATAAGTAGGAGGTCTTAATAAAGACTTGTATATATTTTAAATTAAGTCTCTGTCCTCGTGATTACGACATGAATACTTCATCGAGATTCTTGGTTGCTATGGGCCACGATACCATAACTGTCTTACTGTCTGCATCAATAGCATAGCGTGGGAAAAGCAGAAAGCCAAGGAAGGCCCCCATCGGGCTGTTCGTTCGCCTGGTGATGATGATAACGTCATCCTAAGAGATTGAAAATGATGTGTTTCTGACGTTAGATACAAACTCTACATTATTTAGCATTCTTGATACAAGTGTAATGCATGAGTTACACGTCAAGCATCCAACATTTTCTCGGTTTTCTCAAATAATAACTGTTACTTACGAACACGGTATCATATGCCTCGACAGTAGAAAACTGAAAGATTTTCAAAATTAATCTGAGCGACTAGTCCAGAGGTATGGTCAGGTTGAACCAGAACTGTCATTTTGTTGAGTGAAAGCTGATTGCATATAGTACTCGTATATGTCCGGCAATTAAAAGGCAGAGATGAGATTACAGGCGAGAGAGGAGAATTGGAGTATGTCAATACAGTTAAACCTCTCTATGGTGTAGAAAAAAAAAGAAAAGGGCCGTTTTGAAGGGTAGCCGTCGAAAACAGGTTATGGAGTCTTCTGAACATAATAGGGCCGTTTAGAGGGGTGGCTGGCTAGACAAGTTTCACCGTATACCAGTGAAAAAGTAGTCCAGGATTAAAACAATTTGTCGTGCAAATATAATTACTGTTTGTTGTCTTACCATGTATAGCAACGTCATTTACATTATACGACCTTTCATGTGCAGTGTTGAAAAAACTGTTATTCACGGTCCGATATACGTTTTAAGTAATGAATTTTTTTTTTTACTATGACTTATTCGAAATATGAAAAACAATTTAAGAAATAAATAGAAATTTTTGGAATATTTATTATATAATTCCTCGTTTAATTAATCTCTATTATTTAACTCCTCAGTTAGTCGATTTTTTTTCTTGTTATAATCATTTAATCAGATTTATGCTTCATCCATTATCACACTATATCACACCACCTGTCACCAACTAAATGATTTTTAAAAAGAATTCTACGGCGTGTTCTCGTTCAACCATGTGTCTTTTCCATGATGCTTTTCAGTTTTTTCCAGATTTAAATCTTTATTATCTTGTTTACTATCGAGGTATTCAAAGATACTGCAGTTGTTTTATGAGTCGGTGGATTTTCTCGAGGCGAGAGACTTAACTTTTGAAATAGTCGTCAATGTTCTTTTGGGAGTCATTCCAAATATACTTTTTCCAGTTAAAAGAAATGATGAACGATTTTTTACTTTTATTATGAATGATATTACTTGTTTTGCATTTTGAAATGTGAAATCCGTCGTGTGTTTTTTTATTACAGAATAAAATCGGAGAGCATAAAACATAGCCTTGCAACCACGGTCTGTTGCCCCTTTTTAAAATGGACAAAATGTAACTACAGCAAGCGATTATTCAGCTTTTACAAAATAGGATGCTGCCAAAAAATTTTTCGATTTATTTTAAGTTTTGTTATTTTTTGCAATAAAATCGGCCTAAAGATGTGTTGTGACATCGTAGGTAGGCCATTCTCTGAGGCTTTTTAAAAATTACTAAATTCGGGACCAAGAAAAACAGAGTCCAAATTGTAAATGATAAGGCCACACTTTAAAAAAATTTAATAACAAAGAAAATTAACATTAAACAAGTCCAGCATAATTTAATGAATTTTAACTTAAGTGCAGATTTAACAGCACTCTCCGAGACCCGGATAGCCTCTCACGGGAGCTTAAAAACACGACCGCAGGGTTTGGCCGTTACAAGGGGGATTCTCTCAAAATCTCCAAGTCTCTGACTATATCTCGCGGTTCTTTCTTTGTCGGCATGTCTTGAAATTCATCAGAAGGTGACTGTTTCCCAGAGCGGGGGCAAGTAGATTAGCGAGTGACAGTTCTTCTTATCGTCGAATATTTAGGCAAACTTTACGATCACTACAGTGTCAAACTCGTATTCAGCTATTTCTAAGAAAGACAGTTTTACGAGGCGATGGGAGCCTTGTAAAACTATATTTCTTAGAAATAAAGTTTCTAAGAATTAGATAGAGAGGGCTTCTTTTTAGACTAGACTTTACCGAAACGACGGCGTGCGAGCGGACAGAATAGAGAGAGACAGGGTCTCTTTTGTACTTTAATTATGAACCCCTCTCTCATGAATGTTATCAGCGTTCTTCGGAACAAACGTGTATATATATTAATATTAGTCTAGATATTGATTTTATAATAAACCAGATGTAAATAGACCTGTATTAGTGTCCACATTAATATTACGAGTGGCTTATACATCGGATCACGACGATCAAGGTTAACAGTTTGTATTTCGGTATATTACTGCATTAACTTCATGCCAGAACGATATTTTAAAATGACTATTTTTGTAACACGTGTCAGTTACTGAATATTTTGTTACGATTCCTTTACAAGCACTTGACTGAATGGGAAATGAATGACGATCAAATTAAATGCGTTTATAGGTATCCAAAAAATTCAACATTAAGCTTTACAGTACACATTATAAACCCGTAAAATATATAAATTAAATGCAAATTAAAACAATTTTTAAAAACAACCTTTTCATCCTATAAAGATCCGTTAGTAATGACAGTTAAAAAGTCCAATTCTAAAAGATGTCTCGAATTCGAAGAAAAAAGGTTCACAGTGATGTTATCAGTTTAATCTGAAAATTAAATGCAGTTGAGCCGTTCATCCGAAATAAATGAGTTATGAAAAGATTACCGTTCATAAATCCAGTCGTAAAATGCAGACACGAGTAATAGCGCCAGGTTTTTCATCTCGAACCAACCAAAAAGAGTTGCTCTCTGCATCAACAGTCATCAGTGCTTATTAATAATGAGACGCGCAATTACATGCTCCGCGCGCGGGGAGTTTTTCGCCTGTCACTTTATTGTGACGTCGGACTTCGAACAGATTGTCGAGGATAAATTGATGGGACGAGGGAAAAACGGCAACTTCGCATGCAATACGACACACGAAAATCTGCTACTCTGAATTACACAAAGATGCACCGCTATTGTTATCCTGCAATGCAAATCAAATATCATCGTCGCTTGCTGCAAAACACATACACATACAGTGCGTGTAAAAACTTCAAGAACACCAAATTTTTTTTTTTTGATAAATTTCAAATGAGATGAAAAAATTTTACTTTAATGTGTATCATAAAGTTGAAATGCTAATAAAAAAGTCAGCAAAATTTATCTGTATTTTATCACGAAAATAAAATAATTATACAGTCGAACCCCGTTATAGCGAACCTGGTATATAACGAACTTCCCGGATATAACGAAGGAAAATTTTGGTCCCGCCGTTTTCCTATTGTATTTAATGCTAATTTGTCCTTTTATAGCGAACCTCCAAAATCTTAAGAATCGGCTATAACAAACATTTTTTCAACAGAATTTTTTTAAATTCTTAAAATTTTTAAGAATGAAGAAGAAGCAAAGAATGTTGAAGAAGAAGATGATGAAGATTTAACTATCGCGATGTGGATAGAAAAGAACAAAATTTCATCATTCTCAGATTGTGGCGTGAAGTTGTTCGAAACATGTGATGATGAGGTCATTACATGTGTAAATAGTTTTTTTTATTTTAGGCTGTTTTTATAAGGAAAGGAATGACGAATCGTGGAAAATTTTAATATTAGAACATAAAATTGCGTGTATTATTTTTGCATTTTAAAATTTTCTCTTAGATTGTAGGCCACTTTGAAGATAACTGTTATAGGTATCATGTGTGAGAAGGAAATTAAAATATTAGCATTAGGATTTTGTGGAGAGTGATAGGCGTTTTAGCAAAATTTCAGATTAATATTCTATGTTCGGAGTCAATTTTTCAAAAAAAAATTTTTTTTTAAAGATTTTTTTTGTCTTTTATGGTAAAATAGCACTACTTTATTTGAATATTCTTTCTTTTTATGCTTCAGTCTACAACTCTTTGCAATATTTCTGAGATATAATTGTAGTTTTTTTATTTTGGGCTGTTTTTATAAGGAAAGGAATGACGAATCGGGGAATATTTTCATTAGAACATAAAATTGCGTGTATTATTTTTGCATTTTAAAATTTTCTCGTAGATTGTAGGCCATTTTGAAGATAACTGTCATATGTATCATGTGTGAGAAGGAAATTAAAATATTAGCATTAGGATATTGTGGAGAGTAATAAGCGTTTCAGCTAAATTTCAGATTAACATTCTACGTTCGGAGTCAATTTAAAAAAAATTATTTTTTAAAGATTTTTTTTGTCTTTTATGGTAAAATAGCACTACTTTATTTGAATATTCTTTCTTTTTATGCTTCTGTCTACAACTCTTAGCAATATTTCTGTGATATAATTGTATTTTTTTTTATTTTAGGCTGTTTTTATAAGGAAAGGAATGACGAATCGGGGAAAATTTTCATATTAGACCATAAAATTGCGTGTATTATTTTTGCATTTTAAAATTTTCTCTTAGATTGTAGGCCATTTTGAAGATAACTGTCATATGTATCATGTGTGAGAAGGAAATTAAAATATTAGCGTTAGGATTTTGTGGAGAGTGATAGGCGTTTTAGATAAATCTCAGATTAACATTCTACGTTCGGAGTCAATTTAAAAAAAAAATTATTTTTTAAAGATTTTTTTTTGTTTTTTATGGTAAAATAGCACTACTTTATTTGAATATTCTTTCTTTTTATGCTTCTGTCTACAACTCTTTGCAATATTTCTGTGATATAATTGTATTTTTTGTATTTTAGGCTATTTTTATAAGGAAAGGAATGACGAATCGGGGAAAATTTTCATATTAGACCATAAAATTGCGTGTATTATTTTTGCATTTTAAAATTTTCTCTTAGATTGTAGGCCATTTTGAAGATAACTGTCATATGTATCATGTGTGAGAAGGAAATTAAAATATTAGCGTTAGGATTTTGTGGAGAGTGATAGGCGTTTTAGATAAATTTCAGATTAATATTCTACGTTTGGAGTCAATTAAAAAAAAAAATTTTTTAAAGATTTTTTTGGTCTTTTATGGTAAAATAGCACTTAAAAATGAAAAAAAAACTTACCTTAAATAGCATACTTTTTTTATAAATTGGTCGATTTGAAGTAATTTTTATTGAAATTTAGCTAAAATGCTTATAACTCTGCACAAAATTATATTGCTACTATTTTAATTTCCTTCTCACACATGATACGTATGACAGTTATCTTTGATTGCGGCTTGTCCACTTATTATTGTCGCTTCTATAAAGTTCTTTATGAATCTCTTTATACATAATCTTGAAGGTGGATCCAAATTCCTGAGAAGCATAATAGGTACACCAATCTTTAATTCCAATATATGCGGCGGTACTCCAGATGGCCACAGAGAGTTAAAAAATGAGTGTTTCTCAGAATTATGTTTTTTAGCACAAATCTCTACGGTTATCATATCTCACATAATAATGTATATAATTTGATAAAATTTTCAGGAAATGTTTTAGATGCTATTGTTAATGAAATGAGGCACAATAATTGGTCTATAATAAATAGTTTTTTATTTGGGGCTGTTTTTATAAAGAAAGGAATGACGAATCGGGGAAAATTTTCATAGTGGAACATAAAATTGCGTGTATTATTTTTGCATTTTAAAATTTTCTGTTAAGATTGTAGGTCATTTTGAATATAACTGTCATATGTATCATGTGTGAGAAGGAAGTTAAAATAGTAGCATTAAGATTTTTATGGAGAGTTATAGGCATTTTAGCTAAATTTCAATAAAAATTACATGAAATTGACCAATTTATAAAATGAGTATGCTATTTACAGGTAAGTTTTTGTTCCTTGTTTTAATTTTTAAGTGCTATTTTACCATAAAACACCAAAAAAAACCTTACAATTATTGTTAATTAGTAGTTGTTTGGTGTTATTTAAAGTTAATTTTCTTATATTACTCCTCTTGTTTTCTTTTCGTTAATCCTCTTTTACTTGGTTAATTTTCAGTATACGGATTACGATTGAAACTCTACCGTTGAAACCCCTATGTGACTTGCTAACTTGCGATTATTTACTTTGTGAAATTTGGTAATTAGGTATTTTACATATTGTGTTTGTGCAACTCTTTGCAATATTTCTGCGATATAATTGTACTTTTTATTTTTATTTATTTTGGGCTGTTTTTATAAGGAAAGGAATGACGAATCGGGGAATATTTTCATATCAGAACATAAAATTGCATGTATTATTTTTGCATTTTCAAATTTTCTCTCAGATTGTAGGTCATTTTGATAGATAACTGTCATATCTATTATGTGTGAGAAGGAAATTAAAATACTAGCATTAAGATTTTTATGCACAGTTTTAGGCATTTTAGCTAAATTTTAATAAAAATTACTTCAAATTGACCAATTTATAAAAAAAGTATGCTATTTACAGGTCAGTTTTTGTTCCTTTTTAAAAGGAAAGGAATGACGAATCGGGGAATATTTTCATATAAGAACATAAAATTGCATGTATTATTATTATTAAATTGCGTTCGCTAGCATACCTCGGAGAATTTCTTGGTGTTATTTTGCAGCAATCGGTTAGTTTCAAATTGTAACAGTAAAAATGAGTAACCACCAACGTTTAGATGATGGAATGAGGTGGCGAATTGTGGGGAGGCTAGAAGCAGGCCAATCTCAAGTCCAAATTTGTAGAGAGTTCAATTTAACGCCCAGCGTCGTGTGTAACTTATGGAAACAGTTCCAGGATACCGGATCCGTCGAGAGAAAGCCTGGGCAAGGTCGTCCAAGAGCCACGACGGCCAGAGAAGATCGCCATTTGTCGATTATAGCGAGGCGTAACAGGAGTTCTACAACTTCTCAGCTCTCTCGTGACTTGAACCCGTGTATCAAGGGTGACTGTTTCCAAAAGACTTCATGAGAGAGGGTTGTTTGCAAGAAGACCTGCTGTTTGCGTCCCGCTCACTTCTACGAACAGGAGAATCCGTTTATCATGGTGCAGAGAGCATAGAGATTTGAGTATGGATCAATGGACGACCGTTCTCTTCACCGATGAGTCCCGGTTCAGCCTAAACACCGATTCTCGCCGTACGTTCATATGGAGAGAACCAGGGACCCGCTACCTACCCTACAATGTCCGCGAAATCGACCATTATAGCGCAGGAGGTTTAATGGTCTGGGCAGGCATCATGTTGGATGGCCGCACACCTCTCCATGTCTTTGAAAGAGGCACTGTGACTGGTGTGAGGTATAGGGATGAGGTCTTGGAGCCCTATGTTTGCCTTCTCAGGGGTGCAGTTGGCTCTGAGTTCATTTTAATGGACGATAACGCGAGGCCACATAGAGCTCTTCTGGTCGACGAATTTCTAGAGAGTGAGGATATTCGCCGAATGGATTGGCCAGTCAGATCTCCAGACCTTAACCCTATAGAGCATGTGTTGGACGATCTGGGGAGGGCAATTGCAACTCGCAACCCCCCTCCGAGAACCATCCAGGGAATGAAAACAGCGTTGCTGAACGAGTGGGACCAATTGCCACAGGAAATGATAAACTGCCTTATTTCAAGTATGAAATCACGCTGCGAGACCTGTATATCTGTAAGAGGGGACCATACCCTCTATTAACCCAATTTTTTGTTTATTCTGCAACCGTTGTTTCATACCTTCCGACTCCAACGAGTGTTACGCACGATCATGCGTGTGTATTACAATTATTGAATGGTTATTTGTTTTGTATTGTATCAATGTATATACATATCAAATTTCATTAAAATCGGTACAGTAGTTCTAGAGATTTTCGACCAAGTCTGTAAATTCTCTTAATTTCTTACACCAGTGTAGTTGGAAATATTGGTATACTAGCAATTACACAGAGCAACAAAATTTACTTTTTAAAGTAAATTTAGTATTCTCGTTTTCTAATGAAGTATTATAATTATGTAAAAATACTATCTGATGTGTTCAGATGTCACTTTTATTCAACTATCAGCGACCGATTCGTGGATATCAAATATTTTTCTAATTTTGCCGGGAGACATTTGCGTTTTGTTATTCATCGCTGGCTTCTTTATTATGGGAGCACCATTTAGGCATTGCTTCCTGTGACACGGAATCGACCAAGCCTTATTCGGAATTCGAACCACTACACCAAGTGCGAGGCGGATATCAAACATACAACTGGAGTTCGCATTATATAACCATGACACAAGCAAACTGTCATTTATTTTAAAAAAATTTGTACACGTACAACGAGAAACAAAAGTTTCACTAGAAATACGAAATCGCCCGGCGGGCCGCGCCCAGGACTGGCCTATACGGTGTAATTTGCGGCGAACAGTTCAATCAAGGACGTTCGCAGTTGTTCCTTGATTAAGGCTGCTGTGTACTAACCCCATTGAATTCGCTCACCTCAATGTTAAACTATGGAGAAAATGTGTCCACGGATTGCCGACTTGGATTCAAAGATGTTTTTAAAAAATTGTACTCCGTCATAGAGAAATAAATTTTACATTTGTGTACATTTTTCGTTTTTTAAAAAAATGCAATTAATATTTTAAAATTTAAATTATTCGGGGAAAAATCTGGTATAGTGTGTTTTAAACGCTCATAAATTCCTTCGGTGGACGAAATTTATAAAATGAAACCTGTAGCGCTTTGCAAAAAAGTTCGGGCTATCTGACAATACCAATTTTATTTGTCTATCAGCATTTATGTACCTGTAAATAGTTGACAAAAATATATTTTAAATAAAAAATTTGGGGGCAGCGCTTAACCCCCCCTTTAGGGAGAGAGAGCCATTACAATCCCTCAAAATGTCAATCCTAAGGGGTGTGGAATTCTCGAACTGTCAACTGGACTTCTTCCACCACAAGAGTCTGCAAGAAGAGGAAAGGGGAAATACGATTTTTTTTCTTAATACATAGCCTTAAGATTCCCCGCTATTTGACGTACTGTTGCTCTTCTGTTGGACTGGAAAACTCTGGCAAGTCTCCTCTAAGATCGAGCTTTCAGTAGCCTGTGACGACCACAAGCCTGACGTTGAGACCCGGTTTTCACTCGGAGTCCACTCTCTGTAAACATTAATAACTGCTGCTCTCGAACACTTCACAAGTGCAGCCGTTTTTGCTGATACTGGTTCCGACGCTTCGAGTGCTTACAATCATCTCGTTTTCAAACTCGGTTAAATCACGTTTTTTGTCCATATCTTCACAAGCAACACAGTGCAATTGATGGTTTACTTCTCCCGCATTCCCTTTTTATTATTACCATGTTTTTATTAACTCGCTTTCTTGTTTGTTTGTTTGTGTGTGTGTGTTTGTCTGGTACAAATCTTGCAATCGATTTTTAACTAACTTCCCGACTAGCTAGACATTTGGAACTTTTAGAATAGCTCAGAACACGATGACAATGCATTTTTTTAATACTTTTAGCCATCTTTAAGCAGATTTGAATTCTTTTTCAGTTAATTTTGTTTTGTAGACTGGTGCAGCCGTCTATCGGCCGGGACGAGAACGAAAAGTTAAACGCAAGTAAACTTCCAATTAATTTCATTTTCTTTCAAGTTGGTGGGATAATTCATCAACAAATTTTAAAAAGTATTTATTAATACTGTACCGTAGTCAATAATACGACAAGCCTTTCGCTTCAATTAATACGATTTTACTACGATACGTTAAACATACTACAACTACAACAGTTAAAGCAAGTATGTACAGCGAGTTAGAATTTAAACAGTTAGATAGTCAGGACGGCTTCGGGTTCACCGACAGCGCTGGCCTACAGAAGGCCTCTCGGACCAGGAGAGCGTCTCTCTCACACTGAAAAACAGATCTCTTCTTCGTGGACTATTGGGGTCTTCTTTTATACTGTCGGCGAATTCAAAGGCTTTCTCCGGCGTTTTAAGTGCTCGTAAGTGTTCAAAGTTTATGGGATTCTAACCGTCAGAATAGTGTCAAAATTCCGGAGAGCCCTCGAACCACTCTGGGATTTATGCGTTCTATAACGTCAGAACTGCACATTACAAGAACTTTATGGCCTCTTATCCTAGAGTTTATGAGACCGCCCAGATCAACAGTTCGTCGATAGATGACACGTTGAGGGGTAGGAATTGGGCATCACATACTTATATAATTACAAATTTCGTGTGGTAATGGAGACAATGTCACAATACATAGAATTGTCAAGTTTATATGATTCAACAGAAAATTTTAAAACATGGTATGTAAAAAGTTCTTTTTATCTTGTAATTATTATAGCTATCTCACCCTCCAGCGGCAACGATGTGACGCAATAGCTCATTTGCATAAAACTGTCAGGTGGTCATAATAAAGTGGCCGCTCGGTGTATATGTACTATGTATATATAATACATATATGTATGTCAAAATTTTGACGCATTTTGGTCTTTTTCTGTTTAACTGTTTAATGCTTGTCCAAGCGATACAGACTGGGTTTGGCGAGCTGCCAAAATTATAACTCGCGAGATCTGGATGGACGATTTAAGCTACATTAAAAGATGTTAGATCTCTCTTCAATGTTTGATCATAATTAAGTACAGAAGGTCGTTCTCACTTTATGGAAACGATTTTGTAATTTATTTTTGTCATTTGCATTTTGAGATAAAAATTTGGCAACTTCAGAATAATCGACTGCTACTGTTTTGTTTTCATTGGAATATAAAATGAAACATTTATTTTGAAAATGGCTCCTAAAATTGATAGATGGCTCGAAAGTTGCGTAACTGCGCTTTCCGAGGAGAAATAGTCGTATCAACAAATTATAAAGCGGTGTAAAAATCGTGGTTATGGCGTTTCAAAAAAAAGGTATTTATGATATATTAAATTTAAAAGGGAAAAAAAAGTCTAACTGAAAGTAAAAATGAAAACATGACCGCGAAACCTCATCCAAAGACCGTTCGAACGCAGGTAAAATATCAAGAAAGTGAAGTCTCTCATCCTAAAAGAAAATCCGCCGACTCAAAGATCCATTGCATCGAAACTAGGAATGTCTTCTGGCACAAAAGAAATAAAATAAAGTAAAGTAGAAATAAAATAAAGTAAAATCATTCATAAAGATTTGAAGTTAAAAAAGATGTTTAAACCTAAAGTTCATCTGCTTTTGCCAAAGCATATTGCTGTTTGAAAAACAAACTGTAGAAAATTATATGAAAAACACCTAGCAGCTGAAAAATGTAAATTTGAGGCAACACTCGATGAGGCATGGGTGTATTTAAGTGGCTGTAATAAAAAAAAGGTTTAATTTCCTATTGCTGAACAGACAGTACGAAATGGCTTCGTCAGTGTACAGAAAAAGTTCCCAAAGGTATTCATGATAGTTGCAGGATTTTGTTACAACAGCAACTTAAAAATCTAAAAAGTCTCAAGTAAAGTCAAAATTAATTCACTCTACTATCAGCAGAATATTTTAGAACCAATTTTTGAAGAAATTCCAGCCTTATATGGAAAGGACATTGATACAGTTGAGCTTCATATGGACAAAGCCTCTAGTCACAAGTCCAAATGAATTGCCACTTGTTTAGCAAAGAAAGAATCAGAAACAGGAATAAATTGTATCCCATTTAATGAAAGACCTGTAAAATCACCTGACGCTTCTCCAATGAACTTTTGCGCTTTCGGTTTATTAAAACGAGCCTTAGGAAAAATGCATCAAGAACACTGAACGGACTTTGGAAAACGGTCCAAGAGGAATGAGGTAAAATTGGCATGGAGTACTAAGAAAAAGTTTCCTTTCATGGAAAATTCGAGCTGGAGCTATTGTCAAGAACCATGGCTGTCAGATAGAAGCAAATCGCTGCAAAAAAATTCGGCATTTATACCTAAAACTTACCTGTCAAAATCGTTTCCATAAAGTGCGTGTTATAAAAGTTAGACGAGGCATTAGGGCTTTTAGAAGCTTTAATTAACAGAATGAAGCACACATGGAATTACGGCTGTGGCTAGGCAACCGGCCAGCCGGTTGCCGAGTAATCCTGACTAAAGGACCGGCCGACGCAGAACGTAACACTGTGCATCATGTTTGGAAATTCGACCAGCCGGTAACTTAGGATTCGCAATTAAATGTCCGGCTGGTTTGGCCTGTAGCCTTGGTTTAAACTAGTTGTATATTTTATTTTTGATTTTACTCAAGATTTTCAACTTTTTCTTCTTATGTTATGTATTTTTGTTTAAATAATTCTATAAAATATATTTATTATTTTTTACTCAAGAATTTCATCTTTTTCTTCTAATGTTGTGTTTTTTTGTTGTTTGGATTAAAAATTTTTTCTATAATATATTATTTATATTACTCAAGAAATTCAACTTATTACTTCATCTGTTATGTTTTTTGGTTTAAACCTTTATTCTATATTATATGATTGAGGTCAACTTAATAATCTTGTTGTGTAAATATATTATTTTACTCAAGAATTTCAACTTATTCAATTTTATCTTCTTATGTATTTTTTGGTTTAAACATTTATTAAACAATAAATATTTGAGGTTAAATTTATAAACATGTAATGTATTATTTAATTACTCAAGATATTCTAATTTCTTCTACAGAGGCTGTTCACACATTTTTTAGATGATGTATATTGTATTCACAAAACTAAATTACATAAAATCCTTGTGTTTTAAATGTTTTATTTGACATCCCTTATTCTGAACTATCTTTCGACACCGCAATTTCCAGGATAATAATGCCTTTTGAAGTGTCAGAAGAGGTATTCTATCCCATTCCTCCTGAACAGCTTTCCAGAGTCCTGTAAGGGTTTTGGGACGACGTTTGGATAATGCAGATTTTAAAAGTCCGAAAGCACAAAAATCCATAGGTGATACATCGGGAGATTTAGTAGGGATATCAGTGAAGGGTATGGCCTTGATACCAGTTTTTTGTTCCATTTCTTTTAGGAAATTTACAGTGGATTTTGATGTGTGACTGCTAGCTTTGTCCTGATGGAGTCTCACAGATTGATGGCACTGTGGGTAAAGCGATGGTATTTCATTCAGAAAAATTGGCGATAAAATATGTTCCTGATAGTATTTGGAGTTAATCTTGACATTTTTTCCACTCTCTTTATTTTTAACTTGCCATTATAAGAAAAACCAGCAACAATCATGAATCCCTTAGAAAAACTTTCTTTCGATTCTTTGAACCATGTACTTAAATTTTTTCTCCCCTTTTATGATAATAAATAGCTCTTTTTTTGTTGCAATCATTTAAATACACCCATGATTCATCTACTGTGACAATTGTTTTCCATTTTTCTTTGGATAAGTGTTTCTCATATAGAATTCTGCAGCGTGTCCTGCGTTCAGTGATATGATTTGGAAGAGGACGTTGCACATTGCGTTTTTTTCGCTTTCTTAAGATTTAAATCAACGTTTATCATTTTGTTTACAGTGGACACCGAGCATTTTAATGATTTTGCAACAGTCCTTTGACTAGGGGGATTTTCTTTTAACATTAAACAACGTATCTTTGCAATAGTCCGTTTTTTCCTTGGATACTTGTTTGGAATTTTTGTCCCACTTGAGGCTCCAATTTGACGTTTTTTCCTTTCTTGTTGACGATATTTCCTATCGACGCTTTAGATATCACAAAACCATGACTCTCACATTGTTTTTGTATAACGGAGTATGCATATTTCTCTTCGGAAAGAGCATAAACGTAGCCTTCGAACCACTGCTTTGTTAAAAACGCCATTTTGAATAAAAACAAAACTTTCAAGCCGCAGACGATAATTTTGACTTTTTAAAACATAGTACAATTGCAATTATTTCCTTTGCAGCAAACGATTTTTTATTACCGCTTACCAAAATCGTCTAAAAAATGTGCGAACAGCCTCTGTATTTGTTAGTATAATTGGTTCTTACATATAATATTGGTTAATATTATATTCTCTTTGCTTTTTCCAATGCTACTCTTATTCTTGCTATTTGCATTGGTTAATTATTAGTTAATACTATATTATTTTTACTCAAGAATTTCAACCTTTTCTTCTAATATTGTATGTTATTGTTGTTTGGATTAAACATTTATTATATAATAAATTATTTATTCTACTCAAGAAATTCATCTTATTACTTCATCAGTTATGTTTTTTGGTTTAAACCTTTATACTATATTATATGTTTGAGGTCAAATTAATCTTGTTGTGTAAATATATTACTTTACTCAAGAGTTTCAACTTATTCAATTTTATCTTCTTACGTATTGTTTTTTAAACATTTATTAAACAATAAATATTTGAGGTTAAATTTATAAGCATGTAGTGTATTATTTAATTACTCAAGATATTATTCTTCTATTTGTTAGTATAATTGGTTCTTATATATAATATTGGTTAATATTATATTCTCTTTGCTTTTTCCAATGCTACTCTTATTCTTGCTATTTGAATTGGTTAATAATAAGTTTTAATTATTAGTTATTATTATATTCTCTTTGTTTTTTACAATGTTACTCTTATACTTGCTATTTGTATTGGTATTTAATTATAATTATCATATACCTAATATGTTAGTATAAGAGACCATATTCTTTTCTATTCATGAGCTGTAGTAAACCATTTTTAGCGACTGGCAATTTGGCATGTCAAACTAATCATGTCAATACTTGGTACATTGATACTTATAGGGGTACCAATGGATCGTCAAACCAATACCAATATTCCACATCCTCTTTCTCTATGCCTTTTTCAGGTAATCAAGTCAGGCGTAACACATTAGTTTTTGATAGATGCTCTAATAAGCTATGCAAAACTTGTCCCCTAGCTAACAATTCTCAAATTCAAGTTAATTCACAAAAACAAAAACAAAAATTCTGTAAAGCATATAATTGCATCTATAAAATTACCTGCAGTTATTGTCATATGGAATATATTGGTCAGACTTCTAATCCACTACATATTTGAATTAATTTGCACCGTTCTAATATTAAAAAATATAGCATATAAAATAGTCAACCACTATATATAGAGTTTGATCATTTCAATAAACATAATTTTGAGAAAATTATTATATCCATTGTTGACATTATTAAATCTCCATCTGACAGGTTATTTTATGAAAATATACAGTCGAACCTCCATATATCGAAGTAGCAAATTGCCGGAAAAAAATTCGATATATAGAAATTTCGATATATAGAATTGATCTTAGTTTTATCATAATTCTCCTAAAATATTAAAATTAAAACTAATTTTCGTATACGAAACTCCATTTCTCATTTATATGCGAATCACATTAAATGAAAGTTAATAATTAATAATAATTAAAAAAGGAATTTATATGAAAGATTTATTGAGTACTACATACCTTTTAAAAAAACAGTAATCCAGACAGTGGTTAGAATGATCACAGTTACATTCTTTTAAAAAAACTGCGAATATCTTGCTGAACAGCCAGTTTTGTGGAAAGTTCATCAAAGAAATGTTCGCATTTATTCAGTCCACTAAAAATTTCATCAGGGACATTTTCCGCGAATTGAAGTCCACGACGTATTGTTTCAAACGCTTCTCGCATTTCTTTTTTCGATGGCTTGGAAATATTTTCAGATTCATTTTCTGCCTCTGGTTCTTCGATTTCTTTTTCAGCTTCATGAAACGAAGTCAGTATGTCTTCGTCTGTAGGATAATCAGCAACAATTAACTTATCATCGACTGTCAGGAATTCGTTAAGAAGAATACCGTCTGTAATGTGACCTTGGGAGTGCAAATTATCCCAAGACTGTTGGATGTGCGGGAACACGTCTTGTTCTTCGATTTCCGGTAATACAGCGAACCCAGCTTTTGCGAAACAGTTTATTGTAGATTCAGAAACGTCATTTTCCCACACTTTGGCTAATTCCGCGTCGCATATCTTCATATCAATCACCTTATGTAATTTTTTTTTCATTTTCAAATGTCCAGATAAGTCGTCGGAGAATGCGTTTTCGGTAATGAAATTTCAGGTTTTTTATTACACCCTGGACCATTGGTTGCAATATTGAAGTTGTATTCGGGGGAAGGAAAAGCAAATTAACATTTGATAATTTTGAAGACACATTAGGATGGGCTGGGCAATTGTCTACAAGCAAAGCAATTTTTCTATTTTGATCACTCATTTTTCTATCCAATTTCAAAATCCACGCCTCAAAAATTTCACTTGTCATCCATGACTTTCTATTAGAATAATAGTCAACCTCTAAAGACATTATATTTTTGAATGCTCTAGGGTTCTTACTTTTACCTACTACCAATAATCGAAGTTTTTCTTTGCCACTCATGTTAGCGCCTACCAGTACAGTTATTCTCTCCTTACTGTTCTTGCCTCCATGCAGAGCCCGACTTTGACCCAATGGGGCCCTGGGCAAAGCAGACTTTGGGGGCCCCCTCCAAGTACAGATTAAGAGGGGAGTACAGGCCTCTCCCCTCCCGGACCAGGTTTCCACATGAACATGTGGGACACTCACCCAGGTTCCCCATAAGTTGGGACCAGAAATTCAAAAAATTTTTGACCAACAATTAAAAAATTTGAAAAATAATTACAATAATAATAAGAGTTAATTTATTAATTTACTTTTTAGTGTTAATAAATACATGAAATTTTGTTTTGAAATTCAAAATAGATCAGTCTGAAGTTATTACACCCCCCCTCCCAAAAAAAATGAAATAAACCAGAAACGCCTATAGATGTAAGTATGCTTTTACTATAGTGGGTGCACTGTGCCCCACCCAGGATTTTTTCTGTATCTCCCATTGCCCCCATTTACTGTATAAACCAAAAACCACATTTTCAAAAATATGTACAATTTAATATTAAATTAAGTGGGCCCCATAATTTTGGGGGCCCTGGGCAAGTGCCCCACTTGCCCATGCGGAAATCTGGGCCTGCCTCCATGACATTCATCGTCTTTCAAAGTTAGAGTTCTGTTGGGTAAGCACTTATAAAAGAGTCCCATTTCATCAGCATTAAAAATATCATCGGGCTGATAATCTTTTAGAATTTGTTTTTTAGTCATTGCTTCTCCAGTCATCACAGACTGCTTCAGACACACTTCTACTTTCTCCGGAAATAATCTTTTCCTTGATGCCATGTCTTTTCTTAAATTTGTCCAGCCACCCAGAACTTGCTTGAAGTTGATTATTTCCAAAATGTTTAGCATACTCCAATGCCTTCTCTTTTATGATAGGACCAGAGATCGGCAAGTTTTGGTCTCGAACGCTCTTTATCCATTTCAAAACAGCCTCGTCCACTGTATCGTAACTGCATGTTTTTGAACGTTTTCCGTTAGGTTCAATACTTCCATAGTATTTCATTACGGCATTCCGATTTTTTACAATAGTTGACACTGTGCTTGCGGGAATACCAAATTTAGCAGAAATGTCTTTTTTGCGCATTCCACTATCTACATTCTTCAGCAATTCAACTTTATCCACAACACTAAGGGATTTTCTTTTTGACATTGTAATCGAGAGAAAAAGTTCGAAACGAATTTATAAAACACTACTTTAAGTTGAACAATTTTCACTGAAACTAAGCAGACGTAAAAGTGAGGAACAACAATCAGACAAAAGGGATAGCTATAAACTGATTTTACTACAAGGCAACCGAAATTCGAAAATGCGTTGGGGGAGTTTAGGAATTCCAGAACGGAACAAAAAAACCGTTTGTCCACCCCTCAACCACAGCTGAGTTGCGGGGTTCGTAGTGACCTTCACTGAACTTACTTTTTCTTCCTGATTTTTGTGACGTAAACGGTCTAAAGTGGAATAAAATTTCCCAATATGGCATGAAAAAAAATTCGATATATAGAGACTTTTTCGATATATAGAAACAGTTTTTCTATGTAATGAACTTGGAGATTTGCTAAAAGTTCGGTATATAGAAAATTTCGATATATGGAAGTTCGATATATAGAGGTTCGACTGTATATATATATATATTTCTTCTGTCCGTGTGTATGTCACTGAACTCCTAAACGGCTGGACTGATTTTTATGAAATTTTGTATATGCGATTAAGTTGATTCGAGAATGGTTTAGATTCACAATAAGACCCCTAGGGGGGCAGGGGGAACATGTAAATATAATCGAAAAGGACTGATATCACTGTCGAATCCATAGTTTTCAGGGTCGCTGAGATTAATAATGACACTCCCCATGTCGTTTAAGTCTGGGCTGCACCCCCCGCTTTTCATGTCCATCTGTCCAGACAGAATGCGCTTAGCGCGTTTCTAGTGAAATTATATACAAACAATTAGAAAGAAAGAAACTTTGAGCCTGCGGACTTTCGTCTGATTATACGTCTGATTTTATTGAGAATTAATAACACAGTGTTGCACACGTTTGGATTGAATAAGTTTACTGTTTAATTAGATTTGTTTGATCTATTGTTTAATTAGAAATGTTTTATAATTTACATTTGCCTTTATTTTTTATTTTTCCCTTAAACCTGCACTATTTTGGATGACTCTTTATGCTTCAGTCTCTATGCTGCAGTGTCAAGGGAAGCCGCAATAAGGGGGGGGGGGAGGAAAAATAGTTTGAGATGCCGTTTCTCCCTCCTGTGTCGTTCGATTGCGCTTAAATGCTAATTATTTGCATATCCCATCATCTTCTTCCTTTCATGCGAATTTGACGTTTGTATCATCCCTCTTTCATGGTGTTGCAATTTTAATAGCCAGCAGTGTATATAACCAGCAGGATAATTTTACAATAACATGATGTTCTCAATCGATTATTACAGTAGCCTGAAATTTGTTGTTCATGAGTTGATTTTTTCTTTTATTCCAAGAGTCATTCCATTTATACCAGCGATTCTCAACCTGTGGGTCATGAGCCCTAGGAGGGTCGCCATGGTTTTATTGCATTAAAATAATTTTTTAAGGAATTTCACTGAAAAATTTGCCAGTATTGTTTTTATCATGAAACTGCAGGTGTGTTGTTGTTGTAAGGCAGTGATGTAAAGATAGAGTGTGATAAGAGTTTTTCTATATTTGAACTGTTATTTTTGAAAGTGGTATAAGTCCATTTTTTCATGTATCGAGATATTTAAGGGTTTGCATTTGAATTGATTAAAAAATATTGGCAAACGTTAATCAATTCAAGTGATGTTTTTAACCCAATACGCCTTTTAAATTTTATTATGAAATAATAATTATTAAAATTATTTTACAAAAATAAACGTTTTTTAAAGCTCCAAATGGACTTACACCACTTCCAAAAATAACATATTATAAGAAATAAAAACAAAAGGAAATTTAAGTCCATATTTTTATAGACTTTAGCTTCACTGAAATGGAATTTTTGATGTAAAAAATAATAATTAAACTGATGACATGTAAATACACGAATAACCAAACTTATTAAGAAAACATTTTAGTTATATTAAAAAGACGATATAAATAAACAAGTGTAAAATGTAAATTACTTTGTTTGGGATATGGAAGGGCCTTTTTTAGATCAAACGAAAATGCAAAATATTTATCTGAGTTCGTTGATGCTAAGTTTTGATCTTCTTTTAAAATTTTCTTGCCAGTTCTGCATTACTTAAATATATGCTATGTTCTTCTAAATGGATGTTTTTTTTTTTCATTAAGGTAGCTATAATTTTCATGTTTAGCAAATTGCATTTTTGACACGTATCTTTATGTGGGTGATGAAAACTTAAATTAAAACTATTCTTAAAAATTTTCCTACGTATTTGCTCGCTGAGAAATATTGTATTATTCTCTTAGCACTGTTTGACATACAAGTTGTACATTTTTTTAAAGTTCAAATAAGAACTCTGGTATTTTCTGTTTAGATTATTAGAACTCGTGTAATGGCTTTCATAGTTTGGAAACTTTTTTATATGATCCTTTACAGCATCCACAAGTTCTTCATCACTCTTTCTGCAAGATCCTTTCATTTTTCCACGTAAGTCTTTTCCTATTACCTTTGTTCTGAGAGCCCTATGTAGTCTGCCCATAGAGATATCTAATGTTCCGAAAATTAGTAACGTATGAATGTATGATTATAAATATGAAGAGAAGGTGTCTATATCTTACTAAAATTAACGTTAACTCTTTTTTTTTTTTTTTTAAGTGGACTTAACCACTTTCAAAATAACAGCTCATTTATTGTTAAACAAATCTAAATCAATACTGAGTGTCATCAGTTTTTTTAGTATAAAAAAACTATTATATTAACAATTTTAATTAATGTATTATTGTTTTTGGCCTTTAAATTCTATCACACGCTTTTGTAAAAATTGTTTTCATTATTTTATTGAACATGTATTGAACATGTTTCTATTGAACAATGTCCGTTCATCATGTAATGCAACATCTAGATTTTCAACAGCTATTTCTAAGGTTTTCTTTCGTCTAAAAATGTAAGAGAAAACAAATTTCTTCCTCACTGTGACATATCAATCACTTTTTATGTTGAATTTATACTAATTACCCTCATTAAGTTTTATAAAAAGCAGTATAATATACTTAAAAAATATTGCAATTCAAACTGATTTTAATTACTTTATTGTTTCAATAAAAATCTGAAGAAAAAAAAAATGAGTAAAAATTTTTCAGAAGCATAAAAGTTAGCACGATTTGCATGCTTCACAAAAAAAAATTCTTTCTCTTGTTTATCTTTGATATTTGTGTGCATTTATGGTTATTTGCAGTTCTTATTTTAATTATTTAACTCCTAAATTTCTAAACTTTTTTAATTTTTAATTTTATTCTCAATTTCTCACCGAAATTACTTCTTTAATTTTTTAATTCTTAACTTTTTACCTTTTAAATTTTTTACTAATGAGCACACGTACCTTGATATTAATAACTTGCTTACAGGAGATAGACTTCAAGACCTAGGCACTCCACTTGCAATGACACTGTACTCATACATTTTTAAACTTACATGCATTTTGAATCCATTTAAGAGAGGTTCATAATTGATTATCAAGATCAAGATCAAAGCAAAGAAAAGACTTTTAATTCTAAGAATGATTAATTTTGATATATATTTTTATGTAGGAACCTGCATATCTGTGAGTTGATGCATTGAGATGAGCAACTGTATTCCTATACTGTTAAAAAAAATCTGATGAATAAACAATCTTTTGATTTCAATTAATGTATCAGGTGAAACATTTGTTTAAGATGTATAATCTGAGAACATATCAGTCTTCAGATCTCACATTTAAATCCAAGAATTTATTTTGGGTACAAATAACAGTAACTTTCATTTTAGGGGAATGAAATTTCACTTTTTGATCGGTGTTTTGTTTTTGAAATGACACAGCCTTTCTTATACAAGGATTAAACAAACTTGAAATTAATTTAGAACCCTGTGAAGAAAAAAACATTCTCATCGTACATGTGTATGTAGATTTTGCGTTTTGGCCAACCCTGAAATCAAGGAAATAGACAGAAAATTATCTACCAGTTCCTTGGAAGTGTTTTTGTGTTAGAAAAACAATAATTTAAAACTTTAATTGCAAATGGATGGGCTAATTGTAAATTGCATTTTACAGCTTTTTAAAACTGATATTTTATTAATTTTTTTTTATGCCACATAAGAAGAAAGGTTAAAATAACTATTGACAGTTTAGTTAAAATGTTATGATCATTCATATACTGTTTATAGCTGCTTTAAGAATACATTGGGTTTAATTTTTTTTTTAATTCTGTAATGTTAATTATTCAGTGAAATCTAACTTTTTGGAATGAAAAATCTAGCTATTATGCCCCACAAAAATGTTATAACATTATTTGAGCTTACAAATTAACATAATTGTTTAATCACATAGTTTTTTTATTTGTATAATATCAGAAAGTCTTCAAAAACTTGCATTGAAACAGTTGATGAAATAATGGCTATAACTCACACTTTGTCTGTTATACAACTAAACAAGACCACTCAATTTTTGCTTGATATTGTAGGCACATAAGATCTCGAGAATGACTTTGCTAATTTTTTTCACATATTTTTGAATATGTATTTTAAGTTTCCTTCTATCTCTAGTCATAATAAAATAATGTCTAGTCATAATAAGTGAAAAACAAAAAAGGAAATCACTGCAAATTACTATAGATCTGTATGCAAAAGCCCATAAATTTTTTCTTCTGAATAGAAAGTTTATTCATACTTATTGAAATCTGAGAGAAAACCCCAAATTGCACATGTAGTATGAATCATGTTATTTAATTCCTTTCATTCAAATTAATTCACTTCTGTATATCATAACACACAAAAATATATGTGGATGAATTTGAAAGTAGACATAAATGTATCAGTTTATTCAATTTTAAAATATTTAACACCATACAACATAACTCAATATTGCCAATTGTATCATAAACATACATACAAGGAAGATGTTCATAATAAAACCATTTCACTTGATAAGTCATATAAAGACATACATAATTCTGATTTTACATTGGTAAAGAATAAGTTGAAATACATTTTAAAGCTATACAAAATTGCTAGATTACAGATAAAGTATATTTTCAAAAAAGTAATTACATGCATACTATACATAATTTATCGAAAGGAATAAATTTCTGGCATGCATTCTCTACTTACTGCATATTGCACGATCAAAACATTTAGATGGGAAAAATGTTAAGCGTGTTGATAAATGCTGTGAAAGCTCGAAAACATACATAAATGATAAACACTTTGAAAGACTTCTAAAATTTCATAAAGGAAAAATTGCCCAAAAAAAAAAAAAAAAAAAAAAAAAAAAAAAAAAAAAAAAAAACACTAGTTCATATCACCGTCACAAAGAGAGCCAAAGGATAATTTAAGATCGCCTCCAAATATCCATCAACAAATGGATTATTAAATCCGAAACATCCCAAACAAAACATACACAGTCACAAAAATACACACTTGCACCGAAACTTGTAACATCATCTGTTGTGAATGCCTCTGCATATGAATGCACGTCATGATTTTTTAATTTTAAATAACATGTGCAAACATATTCATGCTGTTAACAAACAATATAATGAACATACATCACACTCTGGTCCTCTTCATGCAACACCCTCCCCACAAATAACAAAAACCACAATTATTGATCACAAACATAATTCTGAAAACAATAAAGAAAGAAAAGCATTTTAAATAAAATCAATGATACATGCAAAAATTAACTCAGAAACATCAATAAACCATTTAGTAGCTCAACAAGTTATGAATTTCTCTAAATATGGTTGAAAATTTACTTAATATTAATATACCCAAAAACTTATTTCCTAAAGACTCTCAAAAATCTGCCAACAAGAAAATAGTGCCACAAAAAAGGTTTTTTTTTTATCTACAAAAAACAGAGATTAAGCAAGCCACCTAGAGAGGAACAACTGATATCCACAAATTCTTTATTAAATAAACCTTTTAAAAGTATAAATACTCAAAATGATCAGTTATATTGCCTTGAATAAATAAATAAATAACCATTCATCATAAATATATACATAACTTTGCCTAAAAATCATTGCGGCTAACTTTATGTAAAATATATATTTCCTTATAACAACAAATTTATTATGCCTTTAAAGTTTTATTTTCCCAACTTATTTTATTTCTATAACAACTAATTTTATAAACAAACAATTAAACATGTAACTTATCCTACAGAAAACTCATCCTTCTCATTATTATAAAAATCATAAGAAATAGCATCTTTTACTTAGCATTATAGTTTGAGTTTAAACACTAGGAGATGCTAAAAATAAATTTTAAAGAAGTTCATTGTTAATATTTCACGAACATTCAAGCTAAACACGTAAGCCAGAAATTATTGTTCACGTATCAGAAGTTAACATTTGATGTTATGAATTTGCTTGAAGTGGGAAAAAAAAAAAAACCTTATAAACTTGCATTTACCTCCATTATCCGTTCGATTTAAATTAATAAATATAATATATTCATCATATAGTTTGTCTTAGAAATCATGTTTGAATAACCATAGTCACAAATTACTCATATTTAAATTACTTAGCGGTACCATAGTTAAAGGGACGAAAACAACGTCAAATGAGCGGCTCCGCCCATTGACAAATCATTGTCCGAGTGCGTATTGTCGAAGGGCAGATTCTAGCCGCCTGCCCTTCGTTTTTTAAACGGCGTTTAAAAAACTTTTTTATTTATTTATTTATTTATTTTTTTTTTGAGTGTCTTCTTCTTGGGGGTTAGTCCTATAACGGTTTTCTCAAAACCTGTAAAATAAATGATTACGTGATTAGACTGGAAACCTTAACAATTAGTACATTGCAGCAATTTGCGCTAGTTTATTCATAGTTAACATTTTTATCTCAGACAATGAATTTCACTTTGTGTTAGACATATGTTTTAATATAGCACAAAAAAGTGTGAATTGAATTGCATCAATGATTGTTAGTGGGTGGAAACAATATTTTTTTTCCTTTTACTTCAGCAAAATAATTGTAAACTTGAGTTGAGGAGATATTACCAAACTAATGGTGGTAATAAAAATGTAAAAATTAAAAACAAATAAAGATCAATGTACTTTTAAGTAGAATTATAACCAACGAGGTCTAAACTTCTTTATTGATATTTTTAACTGTTTTAATACTATTCAAAATTAATAAAATTAATAAACCAAATAACTCTGTGCCAAAAATGTGCCGCCCGATGAGACAAAAAAATAGTTAATCTTGAATATTTTCAGATAAGAGTTTCATGATTAGCTTTTACATTTTCTTGAGACCTGAAGCTTGAAACCATCTTTAAATGAGTACTAAATCAGACCCACTGTCAGGGTGGAGCAGGGGTGACAAAATCCCCGCGGCCCGGGCTTCCAGGTGGCACGTTTAAAATTAAGAGTTGACTAAAAAAAAATGTATAGAGTGTTCAAATATTGAGTGGAGAGGGGGCCCTGCTGTATTATTTTGCCCCGGGCCCCGGCCTTGACTAAAACTGATGAAAAGTGGTATCAAACGCCGATCTAAAACTGTTCATCTGCAGTCATGAAAGCAAGTAAAGATATCCAATTTATTTTACACGGATGGAAATGTTGGTCTATATTTACTTTCATGTTTAATAATTTTCTATATTCATCACAATTATTAGTGACTGTTCAATGAACTTTATAGACAAACCATTTATTTTTTTTACAGGTCTTTACTGCCTATAAAATTACAAAATGAGAACTACCTCGTGGACGCCCCTTTCTTTTCAAAGCTGGAGGAAGAGAAATGCTGCTACATTCAGGCATGGCTAAATTAAGAGAAAATACATGAAAATAAACAAAAATTGTGCCAAAAATACATTTTTACAGATTAAATTCAGTTTCTAAAGGAATTCCGTTAACCGATGACAATACTGCCACTTAGTTTTTATTAATGAAACTAAAAGTTAAATGATTAACCGTGCTAGACAATTATTACCTGAAGATGTAGATGCTGTATTTATATCCGTCATCTGACACGCAGCTGATGGGTCTTGACACAGTACAGTTGTTGAATTGTGCAAATCTAAATTAGGAGGTAAAATTAGAAAATTATTTCAATTAAAGAATCCCATTTTCTTCCATTACAACATTAAATAAAGGAAAAGAAAACCCTTCGTTTATTTTCTGTAATCGACAGAAAAAAAAGTTTGAATTTTGAAAACAAATTCAACTTTGTTCTTGGGGGGCTGGGCAGAAGGAACGGCTACAAAGCAAGCCACGACTTTCTGCCCTCGCTTGCTTCCGAGCCTGTTTTGCTGTTAATAAAGTGAATTAAATTTCTTCTCTATTTACTGTTTTCTTTCCTTGGTTCAGGTAAAATAATTTATGTAACCATATAAATAATCATATTTACCATTATCCGCTTGGGAATCATAATCTGATAGAGTTTCCACGCTGCTGCATCTATCACCATCTCGAAACGCAGCGACTGCATATTCATGATCTGAAAATCAAATTAATTGATAAATTTTTTTAGCATAAAATTTTCCACACAAGAAGCACCAAAATTTTAAGTTGGATAATCTTTGATTCTGGAAAAAAAATTATGTATTTTTATACATGAAACGATACATATAAAATGGGGAGAAGAATCATACCGTTATTTCTAGATGAGGATGGCGTATATCTGTGGGAAACACAGGAAACGTTTGTTGAAGGCAGTGCGTCTATATTATGTAAAGGAAATTCATGAAATTACGAATAATGAGACAATAATAATAAAATATGTAAAGCATTAATTATTTGACACAAATCAGGAAATTTTTGAGTGCATTAATATTTTTGCCTCATTGGAAGTTTGCAAACGCCACTTTACAATGTATGAAGCTTTCAAACTTCCCCCGTATACTTTGAGATTCTTCTTCATGTTAAGGCTTGGCAGTTCCAAGATAATTCCGTGATACTTCTCTCCTACTGCAACTGGCTTTTGCATTTGAAGGCTACACAGGCAGAATTTTAAAATACTATAAACTATGCACAGATGAAGTACAGAGTACCTTAAAATTAATGTGTCGCCTTAAGCGTTGAAAGGAGGGCTGAGCTTGGGAAATATTTTTTGACCTGGTTCCGAGTTTCACGTCATAACCCTGTACTTGGGCTACCTTAGGTTACCAAAGTCCATGGGCAAGGGGAATTTCATTCCCTATAAATCTGTCACTTCAGCCATGCTGAACATTAAAAACCAATATTATATGCACAATTACAATAAGTAATCTATATGAGTTACCTGCATTATTTGATGACGAACCCGCTTGAAGATAAACTTCTTTATTATTTTTCCAGTTACTAAAATATACAAACCACCATCAATTTCCATTACATTTTTAGTAATAACAAACATAGCACAAGACAATAAGTCATTCTCTTTTTGTTAATAGGGCAAAAATAATAAAACTTACTGTAAAATGTCTTCCAGCAACATCATTTTTGAGTCAAAATCCGTGCCACAGGATTCTGACACAACGTCAGCCAATTCAGTGGCCAAAACATGTGCCATCCGAAATTTTTCTGTGCGTGACTTGGGTTTCTTGGGTTTTTCCCCTTCAATAACAATGTCCCCTTTATTTGTTTCCTCATCTTCGGCATTGAACATCCGTTGATGTTTTAAGTAATACCTCCTTGTTCATCTCTCATCTATCATATCTTCATCGAAAAGAGGCATATCCATTGCTTTCCTCACAGAAAACAGATGCTTGCAGGGTAGCCTCATCGAATTGAAAGATAAACAGCTGCACACGTTATAGTTAACAGGGTACAGCTGCTTACCCATTGTGAATGAATAATTTGATGGGGATACTTCTACAAGCATCTTTGGATCAGCCTCTTCCAATGCTTTTGCGACATATTTGAGTGGAAAAGGAAGTAATACTTCGCTGTAATGAGATACATTGCTATCGTTGGGACTGATTGTAGTGGGCAATTTCATTATGGCATTGGTTGCAGCATGGTCTCTCTCTTTTCTTAGAGATTCTAGAATTACAAAAAAGCTGTCAACAAAGGCGCCTAAGGAGCTGTAGGGCTTAATTACTGCTTTTAATTTAGAATTAAGGCATTCTACTCTATTGTTGGTAAAATTTAAAAAGCTTCCGCCTAAGCTTGCCATGTGTGTCTATTCCTGAAAAATAAAAAATAAAATTTTAAACTAAAAATGAAAAAAATTATAAAATAGCAACAAAGAAAATAATTTGCACTTTACTCTTTGCAGCTTATAAAATCTAAATTACATAGCTAAAAATTTTCTTCCGCCTTTATTACATACATATAAAATTATATACATATGCATTTTTAAACTTGAGTTGCTAGCTAAAATTCAGGTTACAAGCTAGGAACGCCATGTAACAGTCTCGCCAAACGAGCACACCAGAAACATTTATAACATTTATGTACAATTATTATATAATCTATATATATAAAACAGTTCCGATACTCACTGACATATAACGCACAGACCAAACCGCTGGACCTAAAGGGCTGAAATTTTGCATGGCGATTCTTCTTATAGTGTAGGGATGAACTAAGAAAGGTTTTTGAAAAATTCTTTAGATTTTTTTAGATTAAATTTTTAAGCTGTTTTTGTAACTTTTTAAGAGTTTACATTTAAAATAATAATTAATCTGGGGGTTATAAAATTTATATCACGAGAAAGACCATAAAAATTCCGTTAAAATGATATCTTTTTTTAATCTTTACCTCCATTTCCTGATTTTTGATGAATTTTTAAAGATTTATTTTTAGAATTTAATTTATTAAATGCTGATCATTTGGTTTCTTTTCTTTTAATTTATCGTCACATTAAAACAACAAAATAGACAAAAAAATTTTTTTTTTTTCTTGCTAATGTGGCAGACGATTGGACTTTATCCAAAAAAATATTAAAATACAGTAAAAGATATGTTCCTCAAACTGTAATATATTCTTTAGTATGTTCTATTAGATTTAATTTGAATATTTTCTTCTACATTATTTTGTCCATAAAAATATCCGTTAAAATTTTTTTATAAATATATATATATATATATATATATATATATTTTTTTTAACATCAATTGCATACATTGATTGTTGTATTTATTATACATATATTTATACATATTTTTGGGATTAATTGTATACGTTGATACTATTAATAAATTCAAAATGATCATTTTGAATGCTAATAGAAATAAACATACATTAAAAAAATACTGGATAATATATACTAATAAGAATAGTTTGTATCTTAGCTGCAAAACTAAAACTAAGTGACTTCATCAAGCCATATGGTTTGAAATAAAAAAACCCAAATTTTGTGAAAAATGTGTTGAAGCTGACAAGACAAATCAAAATCTACAATGCCAAAATCTCTGGTTTTTTGAGTGAAAGCTACAAAAGGACAAAAAATCCCTGATGGGAGAATAATATATATACATTCATACTATTTATTGTGGTAGAAAACCCATAATTCATAGAGATATGATTTTATCTCTAAATCGCATATACACAGCTAGGAGAGCACTACTTAATGAAGCATCTATACATGAAAACATGACATGAAAGTATAGACAAAGTAGTTAAAAAACTTTAATTCATAATGGCTGGTGAAGAGTTAGAAATGACCAAATCCGTGATACATATTAGAACATAATGGCATAATCCAAGATACAGATTCAAGGGGGAAAAAATCCATTGTTTACTACTGAGGAATACAATTTGGTTAAAGTGTTTTTGTAGCAGCCTCATACAGTGAAGCAAAAATATAGAAAATCTAAGAAAAATCATCTAATATTTTAGTTGTTGAGTGCATTCCTTAAATTTAGTATACGGGAAATTTCTCTTACAAATCTTTTGAACTACATAACAAAGGTTCAAAATTATTTTTGAAATATTCATCAGTCTTACAGTTGATTAAAATAGTAAGAATTTACTCTTTTAATCAGCTATTAGACTGACGATCAATGATCTAAAGCTCCTTCAGAAAAAAATGCCAGATTTTACCTAAACTATGAATTTTGAGCAATTTGAATAAGTACCATAAACATGAACTTATTTATCTTAAATTAATTTAAGCCCTGTGATAGTAGATAAGATGAAATTTATAAGGGTGCTCTGAATCTGAAACATTTTATATTTGATGCAATACAGTATTTATACTGTACACAATATTTGATTGCAAATATTTGATTGCAAACAGGCAAATCTTAGCCTGAGCATTTCCTAGCTAACATCACTTATAGATAATATTGATGTAGCCTGTTGAAACTCCTGGAGTATGTGGGCCATCAGTTGGGTGCAATTCTTCTGAATTCTCTGGACAGCACCCGTCGGTCTCTATCTCCCAGTTTTGTGGGTCTCCCGACTCGGGGTACATTCCGACAATCACCACTCACCTTCAGAATAACATAGGTCACTGTCAATTTTGGGTAATTCAGCTTGCTCGATATGTCTTAAGGATTGGCTATTTCTGCGATACCCAGCGATTACACCTTTCTCGAAATCAGATAACTCTGTACTTCATGGCATCTTGCATGCGACTAATGCCAATGTTGTTTCCTACACAATATTTAACAGTAGAGATGTGACATATAACAGGACCACATATAGAGTCATTTGCATGGGCAGGGTGTCTACTACTTTTGAGCAAGTCAATTTCATGACTTTTCATGACATTTCATGACCTTAAAAATAAAATTTCATGACCATTGAAGTACATACTAGTTTAAACGAAATTAGTCCCCCCCCCCTCCCGGCTCGTCTTTAAACAATATTCACCTTATTATTTAAGTTCTTATCAGGAAAACCTTATTTTTAAAAAGTTGGGATTGCAACCATGCAATACTTACTAGTTTTATTACTGTTATACAAATTCCAGATATGATTGTAACTCAAACACCCATGGAATTTATTGATGCAATGTAAAACACCTTGAAAGTGAATGATGCAAAAATTAATCATTCTCATACTTGTTACAGTTACTACAGAAACCCCATTAAAGTAAATAATATTTAAATAACAATTTTTCATTAATTCTACACTGATACAATTGTAAAATATCTGTATCAATGTTTAATTTGAGTTAATTTTTGCTTAAATTGAGGAACTTTCCTAAACTGCTCTGAAAACATCAAGATGAAGAACAACTCAAACTGGACTGAGCCTCCCCGATATTTCACTATTTTTTAACTAAAAATAATATAAAATTTACTAAAATTACATAATATTTAATATTAATATTTAATAATAATATTAAGAAATTATAAAATTTAATATTATATAATCTAAAAGTCCATGCACAATCTTGTGTAATACATTTCAGTAAATTTATAAAACAATTCGGAGCAAAAAAATTGAAATTAAGACAGTAAATAAAAATTTAAAAAATTTGAATTTTTATTCAAAAATTAAATTTTGAATAAGTATGCAGTTTTAAAAAATTTAACATTTAAAAATGTACTTTTATTTCGATATTAAAATGCAATACAGTAAACTCCAGAATTTCGGGGGGGGGTTTCCTGCCCGTCGAGCTACCGAGCCCGTCGAGCCCCAAATGAGAAGGTGTCGGAGAGGAAGGGAAAGCTGCTTTGGAGCGTACTCCAAATTTCCCGCGCGCAATCCCGTACGCTCCAAGCACTCCAAGAGCGTACGTGTAAAGGGCGCTAAACGTACGCTCTTTTGCAAGTGCTTGGAGCGTGAGCGCAATCCCATACGCTCCAAGCACTCGCGAAAGAACGTACGTGTAAAGGGCGCTAATATCTCCGGTAGAACAGAGCTTCATAATTGAATGCATCGCCCGTTACGTCATTGGCGGGAGAAAGCTTCGCCTTCTCCCGTTACATAACGTATACTCGGCGGGAAATCTGCATATATCGGACATAGTCTGTTACGTGGGGAGAGAGAATACCTCGAGCGCAAATAATGACAAGAAGCCAAAATCTAAACGGCAATACTCGAGTTCACTGAAAGAAAAACCGATCTGAACTACACTTCTCTATTCAGGATCGACGTAAAAATTGAAGCTCTATTCTTATTTTTTTTTAAAAATTGTGTTTTTCCGCTGTCCAACTTCTCTCTCTTGTTAGCATTGTGCACCACTTGTTCGTGTTAATTTTAATGCTTTACCATATGTCTACTTCCGCTGTGTATTTCTTATCTCCTCGTATTTTCGTCGCCCGAGGGGTAGCCCCACATGGCGACGTATACTCTCCTTTCTGTGAAGGGGAGAAAGAGCGTTCGTTCCCGCAGTGGGGAAGAATACAATGCATTTTCCCGCGGGAACTCTGTTATCTCTCTTCCGATGCGACGTCACAAAGTAGGCAAAAATTGATCTTAGTGTTTTTGTACCAGTTAGGAGCATATTTTCTATTCTACATTATATCGATAAAAAAAATTTTTAAATTGAAAAAATTCGTGACCTTTTCTTTCAATTTCGTTACTTTTCATGACTTTTCGTGACCGTTTTCCCATTTCGTGACTTTTCGTTACTTTTCATTACTTTTCATGTTAGTAGACACCCTGATGGGTGTCTAAATACTTATTGGTAGATAGTGTATAATACTGCAATTTGTACAAAGTAATAAAATCTAAAATTTATAACAAATTCTTTACAAAATCCCACACAGAAAATAACCCTGCTGCATTTTTCTGGGTCTTTTTCCTGCCAACCATGTTAAACATTTTTTATGACTCCTTTAAATTAATCAGAAAACAATTCTTAAGAAAATGCCTTTTTAAAGTTTTTCATAGCTTATATTTATAAAAAAAAATTATTTGGAAAGCAATGACACAAAATTATGCAAAATGGAATTTGTTGACATTACTTTTTGTTATACCTGAATGTGTATATGTCATGTATCTTAAATGTGTATCATGATCATGATTAATCATATACTTTGAAAACCAACAAGGTACTTTCGCATTAAACAGAGGCCACCCATTTATTTATATTTCAATTCTAAATGCAAACACAGTGCATTCAAAACGTAAACACAGCGTGATTCTCACTAAAAAATGAATCACTGACAAGATCTATTTTACCATCATGTTTTGTTTTGCTATTATTGAAGTTTGTATAAAGTTTTTCAGTGTGATGTTTATACACATTTATACCAGTGTGACGTAATATCATATTTGCTTGGTTCCTGCACCTGCGATTCTTTGTGTGCTTGATACTATATTTTGTGTTATTGATACTTTACAATAACTGAAGATGGCAACTTCAGTAGATACTTCAGTCAATATTATGGAATACGTTTTAAGTTGTAATGCACTTATCTGTTCATTTAGCTCGTTAGTACTGGCTCTTAGCGTATACTTTTTCTAGTGATTTATATTATTTTCTTTTTATTGTCGTTGGAATGACTGATGTGGTATTAATTTGAGATCTCCCAAGAAGTGAAGAAGAATCAGTGTCGTTTTTGCAAAGTAAAGGATGTTTGCCATTGTCTAAACCAGGGGTTCTCAACCTGGGGGGCATAGAAGAATTTAAAGGGAGGCGTGAGTTTTTTTTTCCAAGATTGAACGACCTCCTCGGTGATAAAAAAAAATCTCCCATTGCAACAGATAATGAATTGAAGGACCTTATATCAGGGCATTTGGTAGCATTGCAAAATGAAATTGCAGACTATTTTCCAGATATTAGTTCAGAGAACTGGGAGTTTAAGTTGACAAGAGATCCTTTTAAAATCGACGTGGATGTACTTCCTGATCATATTCAGGAACAGGCAATTGACCTATAATGTGATTCTCAAGCAAACGCAGAATTCCAAAAGCATGGATGTAGAAAATTTTTGGTTACGCTATTTTCCTGTTTACCCAGAAGTTGCTTTGGAAGCTTTGAGGTTGTTAGAGCAGTTTTCATCCACATATCTCCGTGAATCTGGATTTTCAGCATTAGCATACATAAAGTTAAAATATCGAGCAAAGCTGGACGTTGAAAGTGACCTTAGGTGTGCTTTGTCACAGTTACAACCTAATATTCAAAAACTTGTCAAGGACAAACAGTGCCAGCCCTCTCACTAATGTTGTGAAAGGTATAACATGCCAACCTCACCTAGATCCTTGATTACCTGAAACATATTTGATCTGTATTTAATTCCTTGATTTCATATCTTCTAATAATATGATGTTCCAAATTAAGATATGTGTAGCAATATTAAATTTTGTGTATGAAATTATCTATTCTATATTTTCATTAAATAACCAGCTTCAGTTTTAAATTCCGATTGCACTACTTGCACTGACCACATATGGCGGTGGTTGGGGGTGGGGGGGGGGGAGGCATGACCTCCCATCAGTGTTCAAAGGGGGGCACAGAGCCTGAAAGGTTGAGAACCCCTGGTCTAAACTATGTGTCAATGGCCATCAAATGAAATTGTACTTGACTAATGAAAACCTATTTTGACAATGTAACAGCAGGCCGTGCCGGAAAAAAACCTGACTTCATGTTGAACCGGACTTTGTTGTCGTCCCCAATTTTCCAATACTTAAATGGGTTGCCTCCATTTAATGCGAAATTACCACCAACAAATTTAGAATGGTAGAAGTTTATAATTTCATCTGATGAGAGAATGTATTTTAAATAGCTTATAGGGTTTTATCTCTCTAAATTAGGAAAAGTATTTTAGACCCAGGACATACAAATGAATAATTAATGGTAATTTTTTTCACATGATTAATAAGCACTTATGTTACAGTTCATGAATATACATTTGAAAAATCTTACTCACAAATTACGGCATATAAGAAAGCATCCATTTTCAGCACATAAAGACAAAAAAAAGGAAATTAAAAGATAGAATAATCATCTTACATGCAACTTCCAACAGTTTTGTAAATTGCTTTTGACTTTCCCCAGACAATTGAACTATTTTCTGACTTTTAAGATATTGCAGATTTAAAAATTGTTGAACCTGTTCTTCTCTCCACTTTTTCAACTTATTGAAAGGGTCAAATATTGCAGCTTTCGTACCTGTACACAGATTTATTGAGATAATTAGGTTTCACTTAATACACATATATTGTAATACATTATAAATTTTAGTCAAGAAATGAAGTAATTTGAGATCATTTCATTATGTTTATTTCAATCAATCATGATTTCATAGATACTCATATACAGCATAAAAGTTTTGCATACAACTTCATACATTTCAATATAAACAATTTTAAAATATTATCAAAACAAAAATTAAAACATCCTGATTCAAGGATAATAAATATTAAATATTAGTCATAATTTTTATACAATGTACTGTTATCAATCTCTTAAATACAAACAGATTATAAAAGATATAATACTTAAGAAATCGATATCATTTATTTAGGTTCTTACATGTTTCTAAATATTTATCAAATACAAAAAACAAAGAGGGTAATGACAACATAAGGGGGGGGGGGGGTAGGTAAATTTTTTCAAAAGTTCTTAAATTCGTTTAGTATGAAGCTCAACACAATAGCAAAAAACTGATTCATTTGAAAATATTAGGTAGGGTTTTCACCTTGAGCAAATTCTACATTAGGTATAATTAGAATTAAATAAAAATGAACTGATAATTAAAATCAAACATTTCTCATGGATTCTACTCAACAGTTATTTCATAAGAATATAAGAGTGTTCTTTAACATTAGTTTTTAAAATAAAATTTTCAACTATAAAGCCCTGGTTTCCAAGAGCGACGTCGGCGGCATTCTACCGCTGTCAATGCTGACCGCGATGACAGCTGTGACAAACTGCCGACGGCAGTCGCGAAGGGGTGGTTTCCAAGGACGACGGAAAGGGAGGGTTTTTCACTTTCTTCTAGTAAACAACTTAGCTTTCTTTTAGTAAACAACGTCTTTCGTCTTTGTCCGGCAGCCATTGCTAGAAATAAACATTGTTATGGCTGAAAGCGATATTATTGCTCTTCTATTAGATGAGGAACGAGATGATGAAATAATACAATCGGCTTTTGAGAGAGAAGATCATCATGATCTGTTCAAAAAAAGGGAGGATGAAGGAACCTTTAATATTTTAATTCAAAGGTATTTAAAAGACGATGAAGTAAAGTTCCGAGAATACTTCAGAGTTTCACGAGAGATTTTTTAATACATACTAACATTCATTAAAAATGACATCACAAAAGATTCTTGCAATCGAGTGCGTCGCCCTATTTCTGCTGAGGAAAAACTCTGCATTACTCTGAGGTAATTATACTTTAACTACAATAAGTTAGAAATTTAAAATGAAGTGAATACTTCAATTTGTTTTTCTATTACGATAAAAATAAGTTCTATGTATTGTATTATTTTTCTATCAAAATAATAAAATCACTTATTTAATAAATATTTTTTTCTGCATAAACAACCACTAATTTATTCAATTTATTACGATTTGAAGATATATATATATACATATATATATATATATATATATATAGAACAATTAATAAAGTAATATTTATATTTCTTATTTCATTATTATTAATTCTCCCACAATGATGGTTGAATAACGCCCCTGACAAATTTTTATAATTTTTTTATTTCTCTAAATGTAAACGTACATATCGCTTCCTCATTTTATTATATAACCCCCTCTTTAAAAAAAAGGGTAATTTACTGCTTACTAAGATGATTAATATCTATATTTTAGATTTATGGCTACAGGAGAGACTTATAGATCTCTTAGTTTCCAATACAGGATATCCCACTCTTGGATAAGCTCTATTGTAAAAGAGACTTTAAAAGCCATTTACGACAAAATGATGCAGATTGCAATACCCCAAGTAACAGAAGAATTTCTGCTTCAAGTGTCAGAGGATTTCAAAACTGCTTGGAATTTCCCAAATTGTTGCGGAGCCATTGATGGCAAGCATATAAGGATCAAATGCCCCAAAAAATCAGGATCTTTATTTTATAATTATAAAGAGTACTTTTCAGTGGAATTACTGGCACTCGTGGATGCCAATTATAAGTTTTTAGCCATAGACATTGGGTCTTATGGCAATGAAGGAGATGCTGGCATATTTGCCAAATCGAATTTTGGGAAAAAATTGGCAAATGGAAGCTTTCCTCTGCCAGGTTACAGCACTATTTTACCCCATATAAATCTTGGGGATGAAGCTTTTCAGCTTTCAACGTATATGATGAGGCTTTATCCAAGAGAGCAGGCTCATCATGATGAGGAGAAGGCTGTATTCAATTTGCGCCTGAGCAGAGCAAGGAGAACTTCCGAAAATGCATTTGGCATTTTATGCCAGTACTTTCGAGTATTTTTTACTCCTATTGCCATAAACCCAGATGTCATTGACTATTTAGTCGCAGCAGCGTGCATAGTGCATAATTTGTTGAGGGATGGAAATGTTCCATACCCAAAAGAGGATACTTCAACAAATGAACATTCTTTTGATATGCCTAAGGATAATTTGAAACCATTGAAAAAACACGCATTGAATGCCAGCAGTGATGCATACAGACTGAGAGAGGAATTCAAGAAATATTTTTCAAGTCCAGAAGGTATGCTGAACTGGCAATTAAATCGTGTCAGGAGAACGCATTAAGAACTTCATTGAGGGGACTAGATACCCAAAAAATTAATTTTGTATTTTTAAGCCAGGGCCGTAGAAAAAATTGCAAATATGAAAGTTTGATATTTTTAATGTGTCATTCAATGTATATATTATAGTAAAAAAAATGTAAATTATCAAGATATAAAATATCCTAATAAAGCATTCATAAGTGATTTTGAAAATTTTAATATTTTTGTTTTATATTTTTAATGTTTCATTCAATATATGTATTATAGCAAAAAAATTGTAATTTATCAAAGTATAAAAAATTTTAATCAAGCATTCATAAGGGATTATTTTCTATTAAATTGAGGATTTTGACACACTTAAATTATTTTATGTTAATTATTTAAATTTATTTAAAAAATTCTTCAAATGTTTTCAAATATCTTAAAAATTTACAAACACAATAAAATATTTACCATAGTTATAAATAATACTCATATTTAGGTATTAAAAATAGGTGTAAATGTTTATTCCATTGAAATTAACTAACACATTAAACATATTTCTGGATATTCCTTTAATGAAACTCATTCCTAAAATACAGGGAGTGTCAACTAAAAGTGGCCCCGAAGAAAAATTGGTTTGGGTCAGTTCATTTGAAACCTACTATAAAAGATAACTATAACAATTTGCGGGCAAAAAACCCCACACAATTAATTTTACATCGGGGCCACTTTTAGTTGTCGCACCCTGCAGAAGTAATAAAATGTTACAAAATAATAAAATTGCATTGTTACAAAAATAAATAAAATAAAACTTACTTTCTGTTTGGATTTACCATTCAAACTCCTAATTCCATCCTTAAATTTGTGTATGAATTTTAAATAATTTAAATATCAATGAACTATATACACAACTATATAAAATATTTACATTAGCCAATTTTTGATGGATGGCTGACTAGCAGTAGATGAAGGGGGGTTATTCGGGATGGCTGCCTTCATTTGTACTGCCTTCATCTCCATCTCGTTTACAACATCAAAAATTTTTTTTTTAGTTTCCACAATAAGTTCAGGAGGAAACCCTAAAACAGTTTTGCCCATTGTGGTAAAAAACGCCATATCGACGTTATTTTCTAACTCTCTTTTAGCCAAAAGTTCACTTAAAATGCTGTTCCTTTGTTGACGATTCTTCTTAATTTCGTCTATTAAGGCGTCTTTACGCGTGCTACTTTTACTTGCAATTTTCTTTTCGATTTTACAATATCTTCCTCACTCTCTTTTTCAATTTCTTCCTCACTCCCTTCCCTGCATTCTGGAGGAGCAGGTTCCTCAGGAAAACTCGAAATAGTTCTGAAAATTAATTATCAATACATTAATTATATGCCGAATTGAATTCTTTCAAATAATGTATGCCTCAAAGTGTATGGATTATCAAGTCATCCTTTCGTCATTACTGTTAAAAGTGTGGAGAAATACTTACGGCCTTTCGCGAAAGCTATCGTCCAGGAACCTCAGACTTTCGTTATTATAATATTTTGATTTAGGGGGAGCAGCCGATCCCGTACATAATTTTTTCATGCTCTTCCGGTAACCATCTCGGATATTTTTCCATTTTGACTTGCAGTCTTTTACTGTCAAAGGAATTACGAATAAAATCAATAATGGGATTTATCAATATAACAATTATTACATTGTCACTCATGAATATTACAACATGCATATAAATGAAAGAGTATTTGATTATCATAGAAACATAGGCATAATAAATACTAAGTAAGTTATTGATATCGTCTCTTAGTGAATATTTGCTACGTTTCCTAATTATTTTCAGAAGAAATAATTAATGCATTAAATATTAATCTCATAAAGATTATAATAAGATAGAAAAAGTAATTTCTTGTGAAATTATTATTGATATTGTTATCAATTTATTCAGATAATAAATTTGTCATATGAATTAAACATTGTAACTAAATTAAATTTTATTAATTTTTTTCTTATTATTTTAAAGATCGATCGAAACAGGAAAATAAAAACTAATGATTTATATCACTATGATTTAAATATGTGAAATTAAATTAAATGGTACTTACCATCTATTTTTAACTTTGAGGAAATTTCTTTCCAAATGTTCTCTCGAACAGCTACATCTTTATATTTTTCATCCTCTTTAATGTATAGTGCAGGATGTTCTCTTATTAAATCTATAAGCTTTTCTTCGGAGAAAACATTCTTTGCTTCCATCTTCCCTTGCGACTGGTAGCGCGCTGTCCGGGACAAGTCGACGGCGTGCTACCACCGCGTGCTATCACAGCGTCATTCACCCCCTTTGGAAACCACCCCCGAAGAAATGCATGCTATGGAACGGAGAGGGGGAGATTCCGCACCGCTGAGGTCATATATCACCTCGAGGACCGGAGGCGCTCGCCGCTGACGTCGCTCTAGGAAACCAGGGCTTAAAGGTATATAAGCTTACTAGAAAAGTCATGAGAAATACTTGGTTTCTCTTCTGAATCATCTGCCATATTTTAGAAAACTGCCTCCTATCATAGTAAGGATCTAAATAAAAACAGGCCTTTTGTACAAAAACAATAACCAAATCTTATTTCTAAAATAAACATACATAATTTTATGTACAATAGATTTAATACACTTTCCAGATCTACTCAAATAAGATTTCACTCAAGAGAAAATGTCTTTAATAGTAAATGGGTTATCTAAATTCAAAGTACTTATGTAACAATTAAAAAGTTTATTTTTTTTAAATCAAGAAATGAGAAAAAAAATTTTAATAGGGGTCATTAATTTTTGAATGAGGTAAATGAATAGTATCTTAAACAAAAGTTTTCAATCTTTTGCATTATTGAAACATAACAAAATCTACATTTTTAACCCTACAGAATAACAGATTTGGCCATGTTATCCAGGTCAGCATTTTTCATTAGGAACACCAGACTTGAAAGCCACATACCCTTATGGACAAAAAAATTATTCTCAGAGACTGACCTACTTTGTAAAGAATTCTCCTCAAAAGAGATAATTTTTTTATAGTAATTGGATGTGTAATGTACTGATTTAATTTTTTTTTCAAGAACTTAATGGCAATTTTTTCAATATATTTAGGTAAACTTCTAAATCAAAGTTTTCATTCAGAAAACATTGTTTAATGATACTTTGATTTTCTTCACTCTAAAGAATGGAATTTTTTTAATGTTTTTCACACATTTTTTCTCTATCAAAGTACTTTTAAAATAATTAATCAGTAGTTATGTATATCATTTACAAAAGTTTACACTTTTTTTTTCATAAATAGTTTGACAATTTTAAGAGAAAAGTATTTCATTTCAAAGTTTAAATCTCACTTTTAAAAAATATTTTAAAAACATTAATTTATTTTAAAACCAAGATTTTAAAAGGAATTAAAGCTTATTAATAAAAAAGATCAAAGAAATTTATGCATTTAAGAATAATTAAATCACATTTTCATGAAATTAAGGACGAAAATAATCTTTAAAATTGTATAAATTACTTAATTTTTATTTTTTAATACAGTCAAAATCGCCTTAAAAGCTTAATTAATAAATTTATATTTTATAATACAGAGGAATCTCGATTGATCGTTTTCCAGTATGTGTCGTTTATTTCACCCAGCCTCGACGAACATATTACTTTGTTATGTTCCCGGATCTATAATTTTCCTGCATTTATCATTCAGTTCAGTTGGTCCCTTGAAAAACGATAGATCGAGATTCCACTGTACAGTGAGTTTTTATTTTTTTTAATATACTAAGATACCAAGGTGTGTCAAAAATTATTTGACAGACGAAAGAGATGGTAGGTATGATCAACACCACTAACCTCTTTTTCTCAAAAAGCTAACAAAAAATACACATACAGTGGAATTTTGATTGATCGTTTTCCCGTTGTGTCATTTATTTCACCCAGTCCCGACGAACATATTGCTTTGTTATGCGGCTCTCAGACCTATCGTTTTCCTGCATTTATCGTTCAGTTCAGTCGGTCCCTTGAAAACCAACAGATCAAGATTCCACTGTATATTTAAACATGTTTAAAAAATGTATACATTTATCATCAGATAAGCACAAGATAAAATTTTACAAAAAAAAAAAATCAGTTTGGTTTGATTTGGAGCGCTACACTCAACATTTTGCTAAATGAGGGCTAATTAGACCGGGACCTACAGTTTAAAGCCGATTCCGAATTACTACAAACATCCATGTCAACAGTGGGACTTGAACCCACAGGATCTGAACCGAAAGCCAGCACCCTAGCCATTTGGCCATCACCTGGCCAAAAAGAAATTAAAAAAATGGAAACTGTTAAAAATGAACACTTTTTCTGCATGCTCAATGGTACTTGGAAAGCTTACTATGAAAAGGAAAAGCTGAGACCTTTATTACCTGGACTGGTAAATGGCCCTGGTATTTAAGTTTGGAAAAAAAATTATTGATTATACTATATGAAAAATGATAAATATAATATTTATAAGCTAAGGTAAATAAACAGAAAATTTCATATACATAATACTGACAATTATTATAATACAGTTCAGTTTATAATGAGAGTTCTAAGTCTATCAATGAAAAATTAGACAAATTAGAAATTATTTGACTGCAACAAATCTGAAAAAATATCTGTTAATACTTATTAAATGAATAGGAACTTTTCAAAATATCGCGATATTTTCAGATAGAGATATCTTATGTAAGGAAATGTGCAAATCTCTGAACAAACTTTAATATACTAAGATACCAAGAAAACAAACATTTCCATTATTTTGTTAAATACATTTTATGTGAATATATGTATAGTATTTTCGCTTTGCCTAATTCATATAAATACATTACCGGCGTATCTAAAGTATACATAGTCAAAGCAGCAATACTATAACGACAAACATTAAAAGGCCATATTTTAATTCTGCATGTCATGTTTTGGTTGAATACAGCAATATAGTAACTTTCATACATACATGTATCAATAATTTAAAAATTATTGATACATACTTCTATACAATAGTTTAATGTACAAGACAATCTAATGTTAATATAACTTAAAAAGTATTAAACCATAGATTTATTCAAAGAATATGTAACTTTGATTTCTAGTATAAATCATTTTTATATATTCTATATGGTATTAAAGTAAAAATCGTATTAAAGTAATATCGTATTAAAGTAAAATTACATCATTCTATAGCGTATTAAAGTAAAAATCGTTTTTAAAATCTGTCCAAAGTGTAGAGCGAGCAGAATGAGGTGTGTTACTCAAGAATCACTTTATCAACTTCAAGGTGCTTGTCAAATGACTTCAGAAATTAAAACACATTCGCAAAAGACTGACCAGAAGAGAATAAAATATAGATTTCATTACCATTTGACAAAGACGTGTTTGTACAATTATGCATATTATGTATTTAATTACACCTTTCATTATACATTTTAACTTAATGCATCATTGTATTTTTAAACATCTAATTACGCGCTATTTACACTATTCGTCAGTTCACTTCGTTTCAGCTGAGAAAGCAGCGAGCATATGTTTGGCGTAACGGCTCATTAAAATGCGCATGCTCAGCGACAATCTAAAATAGACTTTGCGCCTGTTTACAAACAAACATTGCGACGCCGAACGCTGGTTGGCAAATCATCCGTTGATTTATCATGGCGTTCTATGATCACGCTAACCACAAATTCGATATAAAATTATCAAATTATACAAATACTTTAGACAGATCTTGAAAACAAACTTCCGTTGATAAAATAATCTTTAAAGAAGAAGATGGGGGTTTCTTTTGCCTTCTAGATCCCTTTTTATTAAAAAAATGAAGACTGGAAGGATGGCATTTTCTATGGCCAGTTGTAAAGAAATCCGACATCAAACGATTTTTGCACTTTACACCAGGAAAAAAAGAGTTAGAACCCTTTGTTTGTTGTAAATTTGATTTGTATAATTTTATATGGCCTTCCCTAAATATTTAAAACTGTCGAGAACTTTGCTGATCTTACTTCGCACGTTTTGAATTATGTGTACATTGTACCGTGGTATCTATTTTATTCTTATTACGTATTTATGACGATTCCATTTTACTAAAAAATTAGTTTTTAATCTGAAAAATTAATTTAATTAGTTCAATTCTTAACTTGATACACTCTTTTTTTAAGTTGTTATATCATGTTATCCTTGCTTCTGGAAAAAGGGTAAATGAATAAAATGCATCACATTACACAGTGAATTAACAATAAAAAATTGCTGCGAATTACACCATTTCAGTTGATTGTTTACAGTAATATAACTGTTTTACTGACATTATAGCTTGCATTAATGATGCATTAATGCTTGCCTGAACATTATAGCTTGCATTAATGATGAAAATATTTAGTTAAAAATACTTTGCCGTTTAAGTTATTTAAATTTATAGGTATTTATATTTAATTGTTCTGAATGCTTTGATAAATAAATGCTCTTTTTAAAAAAAGGGAAAGTACAAAAGATTTGTGAAAATTTCAGTATTAATATTTCCATGGTTTATCAGAAATTTATAAAAATATTATCGAGAGATTAATTGTCAAGAATAAAATTTTATATCTTAAAAGAGGTTTTATATATTTGTTGTCTATGTATGCTATCATCAGGTGCCATAGGTTTATATTCCTCTTCATTAATTAAAAAAAGCTTAATCTATATAAAGTTTTTGTCTTGTACCTAAATTAGGTTAGTATATTCTCTAAGTTAAAATTTTTGTTAATATAATTTAAATATATTTTGTTGTAAATACATTTTAATTAAGTAAAAAGAAAATGTTGCAATAAAAGCAATATTTAAGTGCTGAGATGTAGTTTGCACAGAATGCTCTCTGATATATGAAATACATAATGTTGGCAAAATGTGCCAGTCTGAAGTGTATATTTTTATTAATTAGGTTTTATTCACATGTGTATCTTTTTCATCCTTCGGAAAACGATATATGTCAACACCATATCCTTTTGAATGCCTGAATGTACACACATAAGCTAAATAACTCACTAGCATAATGATAATTTAAATTAATAAGCAGTTTCAAAGATATGTAAATGTTTGAGTAGAGCTTTGCTAACATGTGCACGGTGCAAAATGCCGAATGTTTTGCCTACCAGGGGGAGGTGCTTAAGTGTGACGTCACTTCATGACGTTTCCAGCAGAAAGCCTATAAAAATCGTTTGGCAGAACACTAGTTTCGGTTTCACCGAATCAACGGGCTTCGCATCCCGTGCTTGTCTCCAGTCTGCCACGCGCAGCCTACGCCTAGGCCCCGCCTCCTTCTCGCTTGGGTTGGGTCGGTGCACCGCAAATTGAACCCAGCACAGGCATCCACGCCAGCCTAGCACGATGACGTCCGAGGCTTAACTTCTCGTGGATTTGGAATCGGAATCACAGAATGAAGAACTTATATTATTATATTCTATAGTTAGGAGCAGGAAAAGTAAAAGGAATGCATATTTAGCAGGCAGAAATATCAATGGGGAGCTTAAACTTTCATACATACATGTATCAATAATTTAAAAATTATTGATACATACTTCTATACAATAGTTTAATGTACAAGACAATCTAATGTTAATATAACTTAAAAAGTATTAAACCATAGATTTATTCAAAGAATATGTAACTTTGATTTCTAGTATAAATCATTTTTATACTAGATAAACAATAGAATTGAATAAAATCAAAATTAAAATTCGTATAACTTTGACCAAATAAAATTATAAACTTAGAAAATTAATATTTCTGGAAACCATACAGCTATCATAAGTATGTATCAATAATTTTTAAAATGCAAGATTACATGAAATTCTAAAATGAGTTCTGCATTTACTACAATTCGTATATAAAAATGACAAATAATAAAAATCTATATAATAATGACAAATGACATTTCTTCATTACCTTATAACTACACATGGGGCCATGTTACAAAGTGCAGCACATAATAAAATGACACTTTCAATCAGGGCCCGACTTTGACCCAATGGGGCCCTGGGCAAAGCAGACTTTGGGGGCCCCCTCCAAGGACAGATCCAGAGGGAGGCCATGTGCCCTCCCCCTCCAGGAGTAGATTTCCACATGAACATGTGGGACACTCACGAAGGGCCCCCCCCCATAAATTCGGACCGGAAATTCAAAAAAAATTTCGACCAAAAAAGTCAAACATTTGAATAATAATAATAATGTGTTAATTAATTTACTTTTAATGTTAATAAATAAATTCAGGAAATTTTCTTTTGAAATGAATATAGTGTGTGCACTGTGCCCCACCCAGGATTTTTTTCTGTATCTGCCACTGCCCACCTTTACTGAATTAACCTAAAACCAAATTTTCAAAAATATGTACAACTTAATACTAAATTAGGGGGCCCCATAAGTTTGGGGGCCCTGGGCAAGTGCCCCACTTGCCCATGCGGAAATCTGGGCCTGCTTTCAATGTATGGCTTATGACACAATTAATCTACCAATCAAAAATATTTTTTGATCGAAGGCCTGTATACACAGCAATATTTCCTGAATTATCTAAAGTGGAATTTGGAAACAATACAGCTACCTAGTGAGACAAAAGTTTAGCTGATTAGAAAAGGATCCAAATTAGTAAATAAAGTACAGATGTTTAAAGCAAAAACTGAAAAGTCAAATTTAGAGAAATGCACTAGATGCAAATCTCTGAAAGTAATCATTCAGTTTTAATTCATAAATCTTAAATCTAGATACAAACAACATTTTTGAATATTTAAATGCAACTAAATATGACATACCAATTCAATTCTGACTTATAATAGGAAGATGATCTTAGATCTGCAGTGCTAAAATGCTTTAAGAGAAAGTATTAATAATTAAGTGAGCATAATTTATTTTATATGATAAAAAATTAATTCATAATAAAGACTGATTATTCAGACTTTTTGATTTCTACACCATGGGAGGATTACAGCACAAGGCATGTTATACTTCTCTATTTGTATTAAAGGGGATATCTACTTTCAGCCTATTTTCCTCCAAAAAACTAATACTAAGTAAGCACCATCTTTCAAAAAATAAATACCAATGAAATATTGAAACATAAATCAGATTTCTCAGTTTAAAACATTTAAACAATAAACAAAATAACAATAATAATGTATACAAACAACTGCAATAAATTTTACAGTATATAATACTTTAATAAATGGCATTAAATTTATGAATTACATCTGTTTCAGAACAAAATGAGCGTTCTTCCAAAAAGCATAATTTTTTTGTACATCCTTTGAGCTAAAAACTTTTGTAATCCAAACAACTTGGTCACAGCACTGAACACATGTCATATCCATTTGTCATTGAATCTAAAACATGAAATCTTAATTATGTTGATAACCATTGTAAAACAAGAATGAAAAGTTACCAAATACATATTTTTCAAATATTAAAACTCAACAATAAATTTTAGATGTTAGCATCTTAACCTATTAAACATACGCAATACATTGAACTACTTGATTTTAAAAAAAAAACGTGGTTTCTCAAATGAGCCAGTGGTATCTAAACAAAAACTTATAATTCTTCAATTACTGCAGTTAACTTAAGTTAGCTCTATGTTTGTATGGGCATTCTCCCTATGGGCGCCCTTCAACACCGTTTCAACAGAAACTACAACAAGTGCATATGGACTCGCAATAAATCCACTTTTCTGATCGGAAAGAGCATCTTATCAGGAGCTCAAGAGCATATTAAGGTATGACATTAAAACACACTAGAATCATGTTAAAATTTAACAATGTGTGTTTAAAAACTATACACAAGATCCACGAGACAAATATCATCATCAGAACAGTTATTAGAAAAAAAAAAGATGTACGATTTCATATCTGGTATAAGGAGGGAAAAAAAAACAAACCTTACCCGTTTAAAAATGTTTTCCGAAGTTTCTTAAGCCAGCATTTGGTTTCCAGTCTGCTCTAATCCAGAAGTCACGTCATTTTTCATCTTTGTACGTGCATAGCAACACAACTGAAATTTGTACGTGCATAGCAACACAACTCACAACAATTTAAAATATTAAGCAATAACATAATGGTAAATAGCTTTGTAAACATGTCATAAATGCTATTCCAAATGTTTTGCCAGCCAGAGGGCGTTGCTATCGTCTATCCAAATCTGACCCACGGCCCACGAAATCTGTGCAACGATCACAGAACTTCCCACGTTTGGGTTGGGTTGGGTTCAATTTGCGGTGCCTCGAACAAATCTATGCTTCACAGATACCGCCACTCGTGGGCTGTGCGTGCTTTGGGTTCAATTTGCGGCGGGCCTTATGTGTGTGTGTTTAAACCATGAAGCTATATGAAGAAGCGTCAGCTTTACGGGGAATTCCTCGAAAAATGGACCGATTATGGTCGCTTACCGGCAGATAGTGCGACATGTTCTAATTGTACCGATTTTCCATTGAGTTCTATGGATGCGTGTTTTTAAAAATTGTTTTACAAATTTTTAAATTTATTCTGTGCACAGATATTCCAACATCTTTTGCACCTGGCTGTTCTAGAGGCTATCGATCAGTCATAAAAAGAAACAAAGAAACTGGACAGAGAAATCCTAGTTTGTTTTCTGCTCCTAAGGCAAGAACATTATTAATGTTTTTTATTTAAATATAAGCTGTATAATAGTGAGAGAAAAATACAGCTGCTGTGTTTAAAGCGAACACAAAGTGAAGACAGCTTAAATTCTGCCGGAAATAAGCATGTTTTATTTTTCAATCATCCCTATATTTCAGAAAAAAAAGCTCTTTTGTACGTAAACAAATGTAAATAATTACTGAAATTATTGCTCTAAAGGAAATCACTTAATCAACAAAAGATGTGCGATACTTACATATATATTAAGGTATTAGTTTTTGATGTTTTTCATATTTTTAAGTAAAAATTTACCTTCATTGACGATTGTAATTCATTTGATATGTTTATGGAATGTAACAAGTTATCTGAGAGTGAATTTTATACCTAGCATACAGTTTTCATTTTATAAATATATATTTTGTTTGTTGTTCATTTCAATTCTACTTATTCCAGGTTCCAGGATAGTGTACTTTTGGAGAAATGGCGAAAAGCCATCCCCAGAAAAATCAAGGTTTTCAGTGGTGGCGACAAGCTCTGTGAGTTGCATTTTGAAGAAGAGTGTGTAGAAAGGTCATATTCAACTTCACTCACTGATGGAACAATATTTACTCTTGAGAAAGGGAGATTACGTTTAAAAGCAGGTTCTATACCAACATTATTCCCTAATTTACCAAAATATCTGTCTGTTAGACCAAGAGAAAATCTTCAGCTTCTCGTTATTCTTCATTTGAAAAAAACAAAAGACCTAATATAAGTAAAGATGATGAATCTCACACAGACGCTGAACAACAGCAAAATTATTATTCTAAATGTTTGGTTAATTTAGAAAATATACAAAAAGAGTTCAAGCTGGGAAATACGAGGCTTAGTGACACGTGGCGGTCGGTTGCGTTTCTTGTTGTTCTATCTTGTTTTTTCGCTGCTTTTTGGTAGGCGTTCTTCCTGTACCGTTTGTGTATTGTTTCCTGTGTTGCGTTGTGCTTCTTGTGGCTGCTTTTCGTGTGGTTTTCAGATTTTTTCCTCGGTTTTGTTTATGGCGTTGGTTCTGCAGCTGCCGGTGACGGAGTATGCGGTAAGTGGTTTCTGAATTTTGCTTTTCTGGAATGGAGGAGTCGCCGGCTGACGACAACTTCTTCTGGTCTGCTAAGCTCCAGCCGCATGAATTTTTGAATGAAGCTTTGGGTCAAGGTGTGGGAACTTTAACAATTTTTCTTGAAAGTCCTGCAGGGGCTATCCCTATTTCACACCCCAAAAAACTGAAGGATGAGCTGGTCAGTCGCGTCGGTCCCAAGATAAGTTTAAGTTTTTTAAAGGCCACACGTAACGGAAAAATCGTTTGTGTCACGGAAGATAACAATACTGCCATCCAACAGTTAAAAATTAATGAAATATTGTCAGTACCTATCGTGCCCAGATTAAATCCGGATACACTTACGTCAAAGCTTTTACTTTATGGTATTCCGCTAAATGTCACCTGCAATGAAGTTGCGGAAGAACTGTTAGAGAATGGCATTCCGGTTTTTGAAGTCCGTCGTTTTCAGAAGCTGACGGGAGGTAATCGTGTTCCGCTTAAAACCATGCTGGTAACAAAAATTGGGCAACAACTCCCTGACAAGATTCACTTGTGGTTCGAAGAAATACGCATACGGCCTTTTATCGATAGACCCCGGCAGTGTAATAATTGTTTCCAATTCTCACATTCGACTAGGGCATGTAAAAACGCTGTGGTATGCTATAAGTGTGGAGAAGAACATGCTACTCAATCGTGCTAGGCTGACAAAGTGAAATGTAGCAACTGTGGCGAGGGCCATGAAGCAATCAGCAAAAGTTGCAGCGCATATATCCGAGAAGCGGAAATAAATAAATTCAAATGCCTTAACCATTTAACGATCACAGAAGCTCGGCGTCGTTATGCACAGAATAATAACAATAAGAAGACACCTTCCTATGCGGGGGTTGCGTCTCCCAGCTATAGGGAGGAAAAGATTAATCTACAGGAGGTCACCACGAACTTTGAAAAGATCATGGAAAGATTCGAGGCTAAGTTTGAGGAAACCCTCCAGAATTGTTTAAGAATTTAAGTCGAAACTTTCAACAAAGTCATCGAAATAATGACATCATCCTTTACGAACATGTTACAAAAATTTCTCCCCCCGACGCTGTCGGGTGCTCCGCAAACTAGAGAGAAAATAAAGAAAAAACAGAGACTGTCACAAGCTAATTCGCCATCGCCCCTGTCCTCTAATGCTGGGGACTTCGGTTTGATGGATTTCTCCGGGACCACCGATCTTGATAATCCCGGTCCTCCGCCTGGGCCGCCCCTGTTTTTTGAGGGGGCCTTTCCTGACTCCCCTCCCCTCTAGGGGGGTAGGCTGTTTGGCGGCCTTCTTTTGTTTTGTCCGTGTTCTTTTTTGTTTTTGGTCTGGCTTCTTTTTCTGTTGTGTCGTGGAACGTTCGTGGTGTTCGGGCCAGGGCCGCTTGGCTTCGGTGTCCGGTTTTTGCTCCTGTTCCTGTTTTGCTTACTCAAGAAACCTTCCTTACTCCGGCTCTTTCTTTCGCTGTCAATCAGAAAGTCCTGTATCGTAGAGATAGGCCTGGGGGCGGTGGGGGTGGCGTCCTCACCGCGATCCAGCGTAATGTTACTTCCATCGACCTTTCTCTCCCCATTCAACATCCATTCATCGGGTATGTTGCTGTTAAATTATGGGTCAATAATACTCCTCTCACCATTGTAAATATCTATAATCCTAGATGCAGTTTTGACCTTGGCTCTTTCGTTTCTCTTCTTGATGATATTGAACCACCTTTTATTATCATGGGGGACCTAAATTTAAATTTACTAAAACGGAGCAGTCAAGGCCTGGCCCCGGTGAATCAGTTTCTTGACTGGGTTGCTAGAAATGATCTTTGCATTGTTAACAGGGACATTCCTACCCGTTTCATGGCTAACAATTCACCTTCTGTACTCGATCTTGCTATTATTTCTCCAGACTTATTCCCTATTGTAAAATTTTATATCCACCCTGATAGTTTTGACTCGTATCATTGTCCGATGTTCTTACAGCTTTATGGCCCTTACGCTCAGTGTGTTACTACTACCTTTCGACTTCGGACCAATTGGACTAGGGCTGGCCGAGATTTAAATAATAGCACGAATTGCCATAACACTCTTTCCTTCTCGGATCTTATGTCTTCAAGTAAACAGGCTATCTCAGATAATAATCACTCTCAAAGAATTACTGGGACGTCCTACCCACAGTGGTGGAACTCGAGGTGCTCTTGGATCTTGGGGCAGAAAGGGAAGTATCTTCGGCTGGCTAAGCGGACTTTTTCGCGTGATTACTGGTTACAGTATAAACAATTTTCAAGTCTTTTACGGCGTCATATAAAATGCAGCATTCGTAGCTTTTGGAACAAGCTCTGTAATAGTCAAAACAGTATGCAGACCATCTATCGCATTCTTAAGAAGTAATCTACCCTACAGGCTTCTGGGGGGACTTTGCTTTATCGGGGTGTTTTTATCAATTGCCCCTATCGTCAAGCTATCCTTTTCGGCCAGAACCTTTACCCTACTTCACACCACCCTCCCCTTCCGTACGCTCTTACCAATGTAATGGAGGATTTTAACAACCCTATGTCTACTCTGGAGCTCCAGCTTGCGATCAAGGCTACTAGACCCACCACTCCCGGGGAAGACGGCATCTCGGCAAAGCTAATCAAGCACATTGATCCTAATAACCTCTGCAAGATTGGTGGCATTTTTAATAATCTCCTTGATACGGCCAGTGTCCCGAGTCAGTGGCGCTCTGCCATTATTCTTCCCATTCTGAAACCCAAGAAGCCCAGTACCCTGATTTCTTCGTATCGCCCGATTGCTCTTACTTCGGTTTGGAGTCAAATTTTTGAACGCATTATTCTCCATCGTCTCACTCGCTGGTCTATCAGCCACAATGTTTTTCCTCTCGGCCTCGGTGGCTGTCTCCCCAATCGGGACAGCCAATCTGTCTTGGCCAAGCTGTACCTTGATATCCAGGAAGCTCGCCTGAACAAAAAATATATTCTCCTTGTTAACCTAGACATTGAAAAGGCGTACGATTCCGTTTGGATTGATGGGTTGATTTACAAGCTGGCTTCCGTTGGTGTTGGTGGAAACGTTTTATTATGGATTTCTAAGTGGCTACAGGATAGGAACATTAAAGTGAAATGGCACAATCACATTTCCCCCCCCCCCTCAAAAGGTTACGTCTGGTATTCCTCAGGGTAGCGTTCTGTCCCCTTTTCTTTTCTCTATGTATATGCTTGATATTTTTGAAACGGCCCCGTACAGGGTTACTGTGCTGACTTACGTTGATGACATTTTTGTATATGCTATTGGTGATGATCCTGCTACCACTTGCAATGATTTGCAAACAGCTCGTGATAACATTCTGAAGTGGTGTAATTATTGGAAGTTTTCTCTCTCCCCATCGAAGAGCACGGCTATAAATTTTTCAAGGGGTAGATTTCCCTGCCCTGAAAGCCGTATCGCTGGCCATCCTATTCCGTGGAGTAAAAATATCAAAATTCTGGGTTGCGTCCTGTCGTCAACCATGTCCATCGCGCCTCGGGTTCAGTATCTGCGTGAAAAAACTCACCGTCGGCTAAACATGCTAAAATGTTTGGTGTATAAAACTCGTGGCGCCACTAGCCGGACTCTTATCCCAATCGTCAATGCGGTTATCCGCAGTGTTTTTGACTATTGTGGTTTCCTGTATTCCCAGATTTCAAAGAGTGACGCTAATACCATGGAGGCCTTATACTCCATTGCCCTCCGTCTGGCCACTGGTCTCCCCCGGTGGACGCCGATCCCTGTACTTCGGGCTGAGGTTCACCAAAACAGCATTGCGTGCCGCATTCAGCACCTTAATAAATGTTTTCTTATTAAACATCTGTCGCTCCATACCAAATCCTTGCTTTATAGTAACCTTCATAGGTGCATTTCGGGAAACTCATCCAATATCCCTGGTTTGCTGCATACCATGAATATCACTATGGATACGTACTGCCTGGGTTCAAGCTTTTTCCTTGACCCTGGCCTCACTTTTCTTTCTCATCAGGTGGAGATTGTTACGCAGGGTCTCCTCTTTCAAAATAAAGATCTCCCGAACTCTGTGATTTCAGCTTTATGGGCTGAGTTTGTCAATAATTACCAGCCAAAGTGCTTTTTGATTGCCACTGAAGCCTCCAAGACCGACGACAAAGTGGCGATTGCGGCCTTCAACCACTCGACTAATTCTGGGAAAGCCATGTTAACCCATCGTTTGAATTCAATTTTTACCGCCGAAGCTCTAGCTATCGTTCTGGCTATTGATATTTGTGGCCAGGAGGTTGATCATGTTTTAATTTCTTCTGACAGCCTTTCCGTTCTCTCGGCGCTACATATGGCTCATTCGAAGTCCCCAGCGGTCATCCTTTTGCTGTATAGTAAAATTACTAATGCTCTTGAGAGCATCAATTCCATTCGGCTGGTCTGGACCCCTGGTCATCGGGGCATCTATCCAAATGAGGTGGCCAATGAGATGTGTAGACATGGCCCTTTCACTACCGACCAACTTAATGTGGTTAGCCCGGAAGACATCACAAGAAAGATCAAAAGTGACATATATGCTGCCGGGGAGGATGAATGGAATAGAAGCATTTATCGTCAGCGGTATGGCGCAATTAACCTCAAGTATCAAACGCATCGTAGGTGGATTTACCATCGCCAGATTGATGTTCTGGTTGCCCGCTGGCGTACCAAAATGATTCAGTGCAATCATCTTTGGCATAAGCTGAATATGGCTCGTTCCCCTCTGTGCGACACGTGTAATGAAAATGATACGCCAGATCATATTTTGCTCAGCTGCCTCAAGTTCCGGGTGCAGCGTTGTGCTTTATTTAATTCTCTTAGGATTAGCGATAACCCTTCTTATGATTCTGCTATTAATTCGGCTACGAGTTCGTGGCGTGGGCTGGTTGCCCTGGCGTGTTTTACGCTTCGCTCCCTTGGTTGGGGGTGATCTCTGATTTTGTTCGTGTGTGTGTTGTTCTGTGTCTGTTGTTTGTCGTTGGTTTGCGGTGTCTTCGTGGTTCTTCTTCCCCGTGTTTTGTTTTTGTGGTCCCGGGTGGGGCTTCTCGCCGCTTTCCTTCTCCCATGTTCGAAGTTTATGTTTCAAAGTTTCTCCGTGCTAGTTGGTCTAGCGTCTGTCCGCCCATGTTTTTCCTTTTCGGGTCGTTATGTAGAGACAAGGCCGGCCGCCTGGCTGTAGCATAAGTCTCACAAATTTTCAATTCAATTCAATTCAATTCAAAATATACAAAAACCAGATTCATGGTGGACAACAGCATTTACTCAAGAGTATTTGATATGTTCAAAATGGAATTCTAAATATTCTTGTGAGCTACGAATTCTTATTTGTCAGGATTCATCTGTAAATGTATGTACAGAATATTATTGTTTTTAAAAGTTTTAATTGTAAATGGTTAATGATTAATTTAAAATGTTAAAAGGTGTAAAATAATGTACTAAGTATAATAGTAAAGGTGTATGTAATAAATATATAAGTAATGAACACTTGTTTCCAATTGTTGTGTTGATAATGTAATCATAACTACTTTTTTAATAGATTTCTTTACTTTAAGAATACATGGCAAAATGAATGCTGGAACCTTAATATAAAATTTAATCACTATTAAATTAGTTTCGATAAGTAAATAAGGTTTCATTGTATGATAATATTGTTACTATAAATGCTTATGCAAAATCTCTTGTGTATAATTTTTTTAAAAAATATTTTCCGATTTTTTACTGTGAGTTCAATGAAACTCATATTTTGTGAAAATCCAAAAATATAGCTGATTTGTCCTTGTCAATGTTATTTGGGTTTTTTGTCTTTTTAATTCACTGAAAAAAATTTGTATTCAGCAATTTATCAACTTGACGGTCATACCTCCAGTTTTAAAAAGTGTAATCTGAGATGCTTTGATTGATTTTATTTTCTAAAGGAAGGTAATTAAAAGTTGTGTGATTAAATACAGAATTGACTTCCTATTTTATTAGTCGTGATTAGAATTTGTTTGTGATTACTGATAGAAAATCTTGCTTTCCTTTTTAAAGGCTGTTATGTATGATGTATTACTCATACTTATCTGCAAATAAAAATATTCTTATATCACTATATGTGTGTGTGTTTTGGTTAATCAGTAATATTTCTCACAATTTGTTTTCCATAAGAGATTTTTTCACAATTTTTTTTCTGTAATTTCATTTCCTTAATTATTCAATTATTGCAAAATTCTGAACTTATTTATTCTGGAACTAATACAAAATTTTTCTGAAAATGTTTATATAATGAAGTATGACTCTTCATGTGTCAGATGTTTGTCAACTCTTGTTTGGACATTGCATACTCTGTAGCTGCAGCTAGTGTGTGCTTTTATATGTAACTTGCTCGCTCTAGAAAATAATGTATCATTATTTACTCATTTCCTTTAAGGAGGGAGATCACCTTAAAACCTGCAAAAAACTCGATTTTTTATTATGATTTAGTTTTGAAGAATGGAATACAAGGAATCTTATAAAAAAATTTAAGTCGATACTACAATTAGAACTGATTTTATGGCCAAATGTATAAAGCTAATAGTAAAGTAATTTATAGAAAATTTAAACCTTAAATTGCTTTTTTTAAAAACTGTTATTTTGAAGAAGATCTGAAGCTCGTCGCCCAGAAATTGGGAGAATCAGTGATTGAGGATATTAAAGTAGGTGAGCTAAAAGATCTTATTCAAAATAATGTTCATTTTAAAAATGATCCAGAGTTTGTTGAAAATTATTTGACTTCCATAATATCCGATCGAAAGTCCGAAGAGACAAATAATTTAGAGTTAGAGAGACTAAAAGAGACAAATAATTTAGAATTAGAGAGGATAAAATTGGAAAGAGTCAAGGCAGAGCTTGAACTGGCTCGATTTCGTGCCGAGGCAAGGAGTGAAAACTCCAATCCAAATGACATAAGTGAAAAGCAAGAGTCATTGGATTCATTAATTAAAAGTGTTAGGACATTAACTGTGAAGATTCCAAGTAAACCCGAAGCATGGGGATTCTTTTTTCCTCCTTAGAAAGAGCTTTAGTGACAAAAAATGTACAAGCTACAAAGCTGAAATTCTGCTGAATTTGTTGGGAGAAAAAGCCTCTAACATTATTACTTACATTAATGACAATGAGCTTAGTGATTACGATAAAGTGAAATCTATTGTGCTAAGAGAATTTGAACCAATACCTCAAGCTTGCTTAAAAAACTTTCATAACGCTCAGCGCCAAAATGAATATCATGTGCAGTTCACATCGCGTTTAATAACGAGTTTTGATTATTATTTAAAATTGAGAAATATGTCTGATTTTAAAACTCTTAAAGAATTCATTGTGTCGGATAAATTATTTCAAAGTTTAGACAGGGAGACTGCAGCCCACATAAGTATTAGACAATCCGATAATTGGTTTAAACCTTTAGAATTATCAAAAGAGTGTGACCCTTTTTTGTGCTTCCCGAGGAAAATCTCTCGTCGAAGCTACTACAATGCTAAAAAAAATTAGGGGAGCAAGCAAAGAAGTTAAGAAAACCGTGCGAGACAGCCACGTATTGGCATAAAATGGATAGTACACGCGTATCAATGCGCAATACAGAAAAACAGACGTAAAAAAAATTGTAATTAAGCTTTAGTTCTTAGAAAATAGGGAAAAACATGAAAAGATGATCTAGGGCAACAATTGGGTTACATGTAAAAGATAAAAAAAGTATTGTTTAGAAATAAGTGCAAGATTCTTAATATGGCGTGTGGTCTCCTCGAACAGCTAAGACTGCTGCACATCTGTTTTCCATGGATGCGATGATGTTATCGATAAGACTTTGGGGAATACTGTTCCACTCCTCAAGAAGTGCAATCTCCAAGTCTCGGAGAGTAAAACGAGGCCTTGGTCTCGAAGCAATGCGTCGTCCGAGCATGTCCCAAACATGCTCGATTGTATTCAGGTCAGGAGAGCACGCTGACCATTCCATACGCTATATTGTTTCAGCTTCAAGCATGTTCTCCACAAGACGAGCTGTATGCGGTCTGTCATTATCATGCTTAAAAACAAAGGAATCTCCAATGGCTGCAGCGTAAGGTATGACATGAGGTCTCAGTATCTTGTCTGCATACCTTCGGACCGTCAAAGTACCATTCCGAATGATATGCAGGTCCGTACGTCCACCTATGCTGATTCCACCCCATACCATAAAACCATCTCGTCTGTATTGTGACCTTTCACGAATGAATGTGGTGTTGTTTCGAGTGCCCCTGTCCCTCCATACCAAAACACGTCGGGTGTTACACTCCAGACTGAATTGGGACTCGTCTGTAAACAGCACTTGGCTTCAATCATGTTGCTCTTAATTTCGATGTTCAGCAGCCCATCTTCTTCAGGCCGCACGGTGGCGTGATGTCAACGGAATGCAGTCCATTTGCCTACGTGCGTAGAGACCTTCCTGAGGAAGCCTATTACGTACTGTTTGGCTGGACACCCTTCGTCCTGTTGCCAAGAGCAACTGTATTTGCAGCTGAGTAGCATTGTCTGTTCTGTTTCGACAAGCTGTTAACAGTATATACCGGTCATCAGTTGCTGTAGTGGCGCATGGCCGACCTTGCCCTGGTCGACGTCTAACATTCCCTGTTTCTTGGAATGGATTCCACAGCCTTACAACGACACTTCTGTCGACTCCAACAGCGTCCGCGACACTACGTTGTGTTTGCCCGGATTCAAGTCTGCCTATAATACTCCATGCCATGGATTCCGGTAAATCACGTTGTTGAGACATTTTCAAGTCACCTTTTCTCAAAAAGAATAACTGAGCAATCGAATTTCACAGTTAAGGCAGTAAAACGTTTCTGCAACATCCCGATTTTCGCCCTTATGTTCTTTTTCTGGCTTTTGACGTCATGAACTTTGATTTGCATACGAAGTTTTCTTCTTCTGTTTCCTGCTAGGCTTTAAATTATGGATGATTTATTTTATGTTTCTTATCGGTGTAAGTATTTGCGTAATTTCGTTAAAACCATGTGCTCCCCTAATTGTTTTGAGCAGTGTAGTAGTAAATGTCCAAAGAGTAATAACTTTAATTCTGAGTGGTCGAAAAAATTTTCTAAATTTTTGTATCTAATGTGAAAAATTCTAAATGCATTTTGTGTAATTCTGAGAGTCATTGTTTGTATAAATGTACAAATTTTATTGAGAAATCTGTGAATGAGAGAGTAGATATTGTGAAAAATCATAACCTTTGTTTCAATTTCCTTTCTCCTAATCATTCTATAAAATATTGTAAATCTAAGTTCTGTTGCCCTGAGTGTGGCAAAAGGCGTAACATGCTGTTGCACTATCAAAGAGAGGAGCCGTCTCAAAGTTTCCATGGTCAGGAAGAATTGATGAGTCAGAACCCCCCATTGTCGAATTCTGGTTTAGCACATTCCTTCGCTTCCTCTAGAAACGTAGATAAGAAAACAGCAAAGGTTTTGCTGAGTACCGCGAGGTGTTTAATAAAAAATAGCATGAGTGAGTTTGTGGAGTGCCGCTGCCTTCTTGACGGAGGGTCTATATCAAATTTCATTACAAAGGATTGTGCAGATAAACTTAATTTAAAAAGGGGAAATTAATATCGTAGTATCTTGTTTAAGTGACGCATCAATGACAATTAAGGAGTGTATTTCTACTACAATTTCTAATAAAGTAAAAAATTATGAGAGAGATTTAGAATTTTAGTCGCTTCCAAAATTACCGATCTCACACCTTCTAATCCAATTAATGTTTGTATAGAAGTATCGTAAAACACGATTGGTAGATTCGGAATTTAATGTCCCTGGTAATATAGACATATTGTTAGGGGCAGAAGTGTTTTACGAGTTATTAAGGCCGGGACAAATCTATCCCCAAAATTCAAAATCAATATTACAAAATACAGTGTTTGGAAACGTCGTGAGTGGTAGGTTACAAATCTTTAAAAAAGATACGAATATTCATTGTGGTGTAGTTATTCAGAGTAATTTAGATAAAAGTCTAAAAAGATTTTGGGAAGTAGAAAATTGTGAGTAGGAATTAGTAAAAAGTAAAGAAAATAAAATCTGTGAGGAACATTATTCGCGAACGCACATGAGAAATCATGATGACAGATATGTGGTGACAATGCCACTAAAAGATGAGCCTACATGCGTAAGAAAATCTAAAGAGATATACTGGAATGAGAAAGTCCCAGCAAAAGAATCGAAAGATTGGCAGATATTCATCGAATCTTTAAGAAAAATAAACAGCATCGACGTCGAGAGATGCATCTTCATCGAGAAACCACAGAGGATTTAGTTTCATGGCTTCTCAGACGTCTCCGATCGAGATTACGGAGCTATGATCTACGCCAAATCAATTTCCGATTCTGGAAAAGTGACAGTTAAATTGATTACGAGCAAATCAAGAGTTTTACCAATCAAATGGTTTACCATTCCGAGGCAGGAGTTGTGTGCAGCTGTCCTTCTAGCAAAGCTGATGAAGAAGGTCCTGACTGCAGAGAACTAGAAGTTTCCAACATCAACATTTGGAGTGATTCCATGATAGTGTTAGCATGAATCCAGAAAGAGCCCATATATCTAAAGACGTTTGTGGCTAGCAGAGTCGCTACAATTCAAGAACTGACATCCATAGAGCAGTGGCACCATGTTCCATCTGAGCAAAATCCGGCTGACCTCATTTCCCGAGGACTAGACCCAGCAGAGCTGCCTAGGGATGTGACATCGATAACAAAACATCGATGTTTTGAAACATCGATATTCAATATTAAAACATCGATGCTAATAAAACATCGCCCCAAAACCATCGATGTTTTAGAACATCCATTTTTTAAAACTGGTTTAGTAACCTTTAACATTAATGTTACTTCGGTTAGTCGTGGGGGGGAGGGGGATTTAATTTTACTCTCTGATTGGGCTGACACAAATGACAAAATCTTGGTTGCTTTTGCCTTGGGCTACATTGATGACTCAAAATTCTCGTTGTAAATATCGCCATGGTTTGCCTTCAAATGTCCAGATAAATTCGTGCTATTGCCAGAAGTTTTGAGGGACTTAAGGCAAATATTGCATTTTGTAGATTTGTCAGAGGTTTTGCAAAAATACTTCCAAACGGTACTTTTGGGAGGCATCTTACTAATAGTATTAACGTCAACTTATATAAAACAGAACAAAACAAAAACTTAAAAATGGCTGCTCTCGTGTATATACTATTTATAAAATAAAACCCCATGGAAGGTTCTGGAGTGTCAGGAACATCCCAAGCGCTCAGATTGGTTCATTGGTTGTTGATTGCCATTTGTCTGTTTGCTAAGGATTCGTTCCCTCTTTTGTATTCGTCCTTTTCAGAATTCAGACTTACATTTACTAAGTGTGAAAATTATGCTACGTGGTAAATTTTTTTATTATGGTACTTTTTCATTAAAAAAAAACATCGAGACAACGTAAAATATCGAGCAAAAAGCATCGATGTTAAAAAAAATCGGCTTTAATAAATCGATGTTTAAAACGTCGACATTGATTTCGCATCCCTAGAGCTGCCTCAGAACGAGCTTTGGTGGAATGGCCCCCTGTTCCTGAGCCAAGATGAGTATCCCAGCAAAGTGATTGCTGTACCAGACCAGCAAATCGACTTTAATTGTGAATTTAAGAACTCTAAAAAGGGCATGTCTGTTGTGAATATTCCTGTTAATACATTTGTACATAATATAATTAATCTTAGTAATAAGTATGTTAAGTTTACCCGTATTTTAGCATTTGTTTTTAGATTCATAAGCAATTCTGGAAACAAGGAGAATAAGAGTGTTGGTCCCTTGGATCTTAAGGAGATTGAGAAAGCTGAGATTTTTCTCATAACTAGCATCCAAAATGAGGTATTTCGCGATGAGATTAAAAGCCTAAAGAAAACAGGTAAAGTTGATTCCGAGAGTCAGGTGAGAAACCTTCATCCTTTCATCGATGATAAAGGATTACTTAAGAATTGGAGTGTTGGAGGTAGGCTGGTGAAGAGTGAGTTAAATATTGATCAGAAAGTTCCCCTTTTGTTGCATCCCAAGAGTAAGATAACACGCTAAATTTTAGAATACTATCATGTAAAATACTTGCATTTAGGCCCACAGGCCTTGTTATTTCAAGTTAGGCAGAGGTTTTGTCCTATAAATGGTCGAGCAATGTGCAGAAAGGTAGTACATGAATGTATCACCTGTTTCAAAATAAAACCTATCGTTTGTCCGCAATTTATGGGTAATCTGCCCAAAGAGAGAGAGTGAGAGAAAACTACCCATTTAATTGTTCTGGTATGGACTTCACTGGTCCATTTCTTGTAAAGTATAAACACCAAAGAAAGGGCATTTATCCCAAAATATATGTGGCTATATTTGTTGTTTTGTTACGCTAGCGGTTCATTTAGAAATTGTAAGTGATCTAACCTCACAAGCGTTTATTGCAACGCTAAAGAGATTTTTTGCGAGAAGAGGAAAGTCCTCTTACATATTTTCTGACAATGCTAAGAATTTTGTCGGAAGTAATCATGAGTTAAAAAAGATTGCATAATTTGGTCAACTGCCCAGATGATCATTTATCTGGCTATTTGTGTAATGAGAATGTTAACTGGAAATTCCTTCCACCTAGAGCGCCAAACTTTGGAGGCTTTAATTAGGCGGGAGTTAAATACTTCAAATGTCATTTAAAACGTGTCGTTGGTAGTGCTAAATTAAATTATGAAGCATCTGGAGCTGTGAGTGACGCTCTGACGATTGCTCGGTCCTCACGTTCTGTCGTTTCTCTAGGCCGACCACTTCCTTCTTGACGCTGTGTTCGGTCATGTTTCACCCATTCCTGCCAACATCGTCTAATAGTGGCATTGCTCCTATCCAAATGTCGAGCGATTCGCTAATTAGACCAACCGGCTTCTTTGAGCCCAACTACACGTCATCTCTCAAATGCTGACATCTGCGCATATTGTTCGCGCACCTGTGTGCGAGGCATAGTTACTGTGTACCTGAGTACACGGAATGAAATTCGCAAAGAATTTATGACCTGGAATCGAAATTTCTCCTCTTTAATATCCTGCCAGTTGCACAGTTAAAATGCGATGCGGCGTCACGCGTTCATTCATTGGCCGCCAAACTTGAAAATTTTGCATTTTCCGTCGAAACCTGTATGCTTATCAATTTGTGTCCAATTTGCATTACCCTTTCTTGGTGCGTCGTTATTTATTTATTTTTTGCCTAAGAATGTATTTGAGAGAAGCAGCATTTCCCCTGCAAGAGAACTTTGTGTTATATCTGGTGATGGATTTTGTTCCTTTCATTTTATCAGGAGACTAGACAGTTTGAAGAGATGTTTCAGATTTGAGAAACAAAATGTAGATGATGTCCCGGTAGAACAAAATGTAACGTAAGTTGCTCATTGAATTGCTGCATCTAATATATTCTTCAGCTTGGGAGTTCTGAAGAGCTCATTCACAAGGTTGAAATGGATCAATATGTAAATATAACTGATGGATATCTATGGATAATTTGTGTGTTTTCCCAATTAAGTACAATAACTTGGGGCTACTTGGACCCTAGGGGGTTACTTGGACCCAAACCGAAAAAGTGTTTTAAATTACACCTAGGTCTCTTGTCAATAAAATATAGTCAATAAAATTCACAATCTCTCCAACAGATAGGAGTATTAGCTAGGTCGTGAGGCACTTTACCACGTTCCCGCACTTCTCGCCTTCTTTTAGTTCAGGTTATGTTGTTTTGGGATAGAAACACGAATTTTTGTGACCTTCCACCTTCACTTCTTTACACACTGCAGTCCCACATCAGGTAAGGATAAATTTACATTTCAAATACAGTCTTTAAGAATATAACATTAGTTTTAGATGAATAGAGAACCAATTAACCCAGTAAAAATCATAAGTATTAACTAGTGTGCTGATAAACTAAAAATGGTGTTACTTGGACCCAAGCAAGGAAGTGGGTCCAATTAACCCATAGTCACATTCTTGATTAGACATTCTCAAATTTCACTGTAAAAATAATTAATATCATTACTTCATGTCGGGTTTCTTTTATTAAATGGTTAAACCGGTTCATGTGCATTTATTCGCAGATCTGATACAAAAATGCCCCGATATTTCAAGAGGTCTCCCGGGAGCAGAAAGTATGCGGATTTTACAGCTGAAAAATTAGAGGAATGTTTAAATGCTGTGAGTTCAGGAGAAATGTCTCAGAGAGATGCCTCAACCCACTTTAAAATTAGTAGGTCCACTATAAAAAAAAGATTGAAGAATAGTTTATTGACCAAACCTGGACATCCAATCATTTTTACCAGTGAAGAAGAGTTAGCCTGTGCCAGGCATTTAAACAAAATTTATGATTTTGGATTACCCGTAGACGAACTGGACTTTCGATTTATTGTCAAGTCTTACCCTGCAATGCATGGAAGATCAGTGAAATGTTTTCAAAACAACCTCCCTGGGCGTGACTGGGTAAAATTATTTTTGAAGACGTATCCACTGTTAACAATCAGATTTGCAAATAAAAAGGGGTTTGTTTTCTGTTTTAATGTAAAATAAATTTTTCATACTAAGTCTCTATTTTTATTTCACGATCCTAGGTGCTACTTGAGACCACTGACTATTTGAATTGTATATTTCATGTAAAATGTCGGTTGGATCCAAGTAACCCCAATCAGGGGGTTACTTGAACCCAAATTTCAATAATTTATTATACATATATATAATTAAAATTTTAGTTTGAAAAAGACCTAAAATCCTGGAGAATCTTCAAATAAGTTGTTTAAATTAGGTTATCAGCCCAAATATGTTTTTAAGGCTATCTTTGGGCAAGAAATGTACAAAAGTTTTCACTTTTTGGGTCCAAGTAACCCTATTCTACGGTATATATTTTTTGGCATGTTGCTACATTTTAAGTAGGAGTTTAAATTTCATTTTTCATTGGTTTGGAAGAAGATACATTAGTTTTAAAATAGTAATGAGAATAAACAGTGTATTCATATCATAAATAGCAATTTTATTTTCTCAGTAGTTAAAAAAATGTATATGGTAAAATGTACAAAAAGACATGTAGTATATACAAATGAAGAATGAAAAATTTTATCACATCACATTGTGCATCAGTGCTTTCTTGAAACATTTAGGTCTTTCATACAGTGACTAATAGAAATTGCCTAAGTATTTACATGGATGTTAAAAACGTAAAAGTTCTGACGCTGTTCTTTGTGTCATCGTTTTTATCGTTGGTGATTAAAGAAATTTTTTTGACTATATACAAAGTATAACACTTAATTTTGTTTCAAAATATACTTACAAAAAACCTTACTTTTAATATTTTATACAATTTCTTTCACTTTAATGAAATTTGAAGGAAAAAATTGTAACTGAAAAAATTCTTGACTAGTCATATATATATAACATCATAGTATATCTTTGACTGAAGTTAACAATAGTCCTAAGATTAAAATATTAATTCAGATGTAAGAACTTTTCTTTTTTATAAGACTAACGAAAAGTTTAATTTATATTTATGCTATTCAATAAAATATTTGGAAGTTTCTCTTGATGAAATTGTACACTTATCTTTAACATTTGGTTGTTTGAAAAAAGAAAATTATGTCTAAATACCTTTTTCTAAAGGAAAATTTAAGAGTATAAAAACCATCGAAATATAAAAGTATTCGTATAAAACTATATACTGAAATTATTTTTATAAATGCACTTGATATCCAGTACAATAAATGCGTTACAAAATGTGTTTAAAAATATATAATTTTGAAGATCATTTACACGTTTTAAACAACATTTGCTATTTGTAAGATCATCTTAATCAGGAAGTAAATTTACTTAAGGCTGCTATTGGATTCGCTCATAATCAAATAAAAATGGTATTTTTAGAAAGCCTTTACTTTTTTGCACCTTGCAACAGTATTCTTTTTATAAATTTCGTTCAACAAAGGAATTTATGAGCATTTAAAACACACTACATAAGATTTTTCCTCCGAATAATTTAAATCAAATAATTACAAGATAAAAAGAACTTTTTATATACCACGTTTTTAAATTTTCTGTTGAATCATACAAACAAATTGCACAAACCTTCACTTAATTATTCTTTTTCACTTTCTTTTATATAATTTTTAATCACTTTTTAGTCATTTCCACTATCCACAGACTTTATAAACTGCTAACTTTTATAATTTTTTAAAAAATTTTCGCACAATATTTTTGCAAACAAACTAAATTCACATGTATTCTGTTTTCAAAATTTTCAAACGCCGTTACGCAAAAGTGCAAGCATTGAATTCGATCGAAGCACCACCTTGCGGATTTTTTTCGAACTAACTTTCCATACAATACAAAATTAACTGAAAAGGAATTCAATGCTGCTTAAAGATGGCTAAAAGTATTAAAAGAATGCATTGTCATCGTCTTCTGAGCTGTTCTAAAAGTTTCAAACGTCTAGCTAGTTGGGAAGTTAGTTAAAAGTCGATTGCAAGATTTGTACTGGACAAACAAGAAAGCTAGTTAATAAATACGTGGTAAAAATATTTGCATTTTTTTTAACGAAAAATGCCCAAGATGTAAAATTTCTTTTTCCGTTACGGAGTACAATTAAAATAAAAATCTCTAAATCCATGTCGGCAACCCTTGGACACAATTTCTCCATGGGTTAACATTGAGATGAGCGAATCCAACAGGGTTAGTACACAACAGCCTTAATATCTGAGCTTATGAATTTGATAAAAATGGAGAAATATGTTTGGAGGGGAGGGGTGATATTTTTATATTGACATATTGTTAAATCTTTTGAATATAGGAATAGGTTACATAAAATTTTAATTTACTTTGTTAGTAACCATATCTTTTTTAAGAATATTTTTTCGAAAAGTAAGTATTTTTAAACAGCTCCTTTATTTTTAGATATGTCTTAGACCGAGGGAATATTAAAAACTGCACATTTTAAAAGCCGAGTTCTTGAAGTGTGTGTGTGTCATCAATTTCCATTATTGCACATATGGTTGATTTTCCTTTCTAGCCATTTTTCCTCCGTCCCGTTATATACTATATGACAAAGCTAGAAAAAAAAATTAAAATTCGTTGACATGGTTTGTTTTTCCCCAAAATTAGTATTTTCACACATTTTCAATTTTTCTATAATTTTAGTGCAGACGTTTCTGCTATTGTGGTAAACGTCGCGTTGGGGTCAGGTACCTTTTAAAGACCGAGAGACTCGACAAACATATCCTATTCTCAATCACCAGTGGTTTCTAAAATAATTTATTAGGAAGTATGAAAATTTTACTGAGAGTTAAACACTCTTTCTTCTTTATAAATATTACACTCATTTTTTACTAGCTTGAAGAGAAATTTAAAAAAATTTTAACCATTGTTTTTTTATTGTTATGTGATTGCGTTCATATCACCAGAACAGTTTGCTACAATACCGTGAAATTTTAAACACGTTCAATATAAACATGTATCATTAAATTGACGAACAATTATGTCATTCCTACCATAAAAATTTGTATTACAATAAAATTTATCAAAAAAATTTCTGAAATTAAAAAAAAAAAATTGCATTTTTTTTCCTATGAAGAACTAAGAATTTTGATTTCAACGCTCGTCATTTTAAAGATATATTATGCAACTTAATTTTAAAATAATTACAAGATAAAAAGAACTTTTTATATGCCATGTCTTTAAATTTTCTGTTGAATCATATAAACTTGACAATTCTATGTATTAATAAATACTTTTTTAAAATTTTTTTGATGAATTATCCCATCAACTTGAAAGAAAATGATCAAATGCATAATCAATCGTTTAGCTAAAGAATTGGAAGTGAACTTGCGTTTAACTTTTCGTTCCCGTCCCGGCCGATAGATGGCTGCACCAGTCTACAAAACAAAATTAACTGAAAATGAATTCAATGCTGCTTAAAGATGGCTAAAATTATCAAAATAATGCATCGTCGTCGTTTTCTGAGCTATTCTAAAAGTTTCAAATGTCTAGGTAGTCTGGAAGTTAGTTAAAAATCGATTGCAAGATTTGTGCTGGACAAACACACAAACAAACAAATAAACAAGAAAGCGAGTTAATAAAAACATGGTAATTAAAAAAATATGTATATTCAATAATATACGGAAACAAGTCTGCGCGCAATGACATAACATTGAAAAACACAATGGTTGAAATTTTTAAAAAATTAAAAATTAATCTTCAAGCTAGAAAAAATGAAGAGCCCTGTTTATAAAGAAGAAAGTGTGTTTAACTCACGGTAAAATTTTCATATTCCTGAATAAAAGCTTTTCATAACTACTGATGATTTAAAATAGGGATATCTCTGTCGGGTCTCTTAGGAGTTTAAAAGGTACCTGAAGTTGAGATGGGAAGTGAAAGCATAGACAACTTTTCTAGGAGCTTACGAAGTGTCCCGTAAGAGGAGGGCGGGACCAGATAGTTCGAAAACCACCCTCCAAGTTCTTCGCTGGTTTTTTTGAAACATTCACTATGCTTCAGCCAATCTAACCTACAAAATCCGAGTTGTAAGCGAGACTTACAAGATTGTGGTTATTATATTATGAACTAGGCATAGATACTCGGCGCGAAACATTCACACGGAGGTATCTATGATCACGAAATACTATAAATCCGTCATCAGGACTCTGGGAGCTTGCCGCACCACGGGGGCCTGCTGGAGCGTCGGCAGAGGGGTCACGTGGGGGATGGTGGAGTCGATGGGCACCGTCACGGGAATGTGGAGCGTCTGAGGCACTTCCGTCGTCGTCGTCGATGAACTTCGCTTCGATAACATGCGCCCGTTGTGATGGGAAGCGTTCGATTTGCGTTTCCTGAAATGGAAAGAAATACATTAGTTTCAGCTCTTTGGGATAAGACAACCTATTTCTCAGTAGTTATTTCTCTAAAAGTAACGAAACCTCTGAAGGCGTCAAATTAATGTGGTATTAATACCTACGTCGGCTCATCGATCTAGGAGACCGCTGTTGCACCTATTCTGAAGGGTGATCAGACTGTTGAGGGTTTGTGAGTTCTTCGGTAGGGTCCTGGCCTTCAAGTACAACACATCGGAGATTTTCGCCCGCTCGTAGCTTGTCAGTAAATTTAATATTTGTAAAACATAGTCGGTCTTTTGCACCAATGAGCCTTGAACCGATTTAAATATTTTTTCCGTTCTGTATGACCAATAAGCCGCGAACCGTACTAATTATCTGTCAGTCTGCATTCATTTTATTTCCAAGATCTTTGTTTTATTGTTGTAGCTAGCATGGCTGGAAGAATTCCTCCCGTTTCACGACGAACCAGACATTTTGTCTCTCACGCGCTATCGCAGACTGAGGAATCGGATTCTGAAATTTTTGTTGAATAATCTATTTTTTATTTACCCTTTTCAAGAACGAGAGGTGGCAGTAGTTTTACATTGATGACTTATGACTGCGGAAATAGGAAAATATCCTAATTTTATAGCGTGGCGGTCTGTGAGAGTGATGAGCTGGGGAACAGTATAAAGACAGATGAGCCGACGTGAGGTTTAAAAAAATCTATTCAATCTGATCTTTCATAGATCTATTTTCATGGCTGCGACACCTTGTTCTTTCAAAGTTCTTGATGCATAGTCAGAGAAGCAAGCCTCGATGAAAAATTTCTGATTGTATCAACTTATCGAACATTTATCGTTTTACAGGTACTAGGGGCTTCGCCCCTAGGCTCGCTACGCTCCCTTTTCGTAGGGGGCCTTCGACCCCTAATAAGGCTTACTCGTAAAAAGGCATAATAAGGCTTAAAAGGGAATATTTTACTCGTAAGTGGCCCCTAATAAGGCTTACTCGTAAAAAAATATTTGTTATTGCAATATGATATTAACGTGATCGACTACGTTGAAAACATCGATTTTCGACAATTGGTCGTTTGTTTTTTATTTGTGTTTCTTATACTTTGGACCTAGGGGTGATTCTCGGGCAATGTAACAGCTTCCATCCATTTATGTTGACACCCTTATGCGAAGGGCTTTTCATCCCTGTTGAATTATCAGCTTTAAAATTCAATTAAAAAAAATCGAAATTTTAAGATAGAGAATTGAAATGAGGTTTATATGCATAAAAAAGCTTTCAGCTTCCAGATGATGTAAATATTTTCTTTGTAAGATAAAAACTCGAGGAGCATCGATATTACATCCACATAGGGGACGATATTTCTTGAAAAACTGTGTTTCATTTTTTGATGAAAATATTAGTCTGCTTCAAAATATTTTTAAACAAATGAGGTCTAGTTTGAAAGAGAAATGTCTGTAGTCTTAGACTGTAAAAAGATCAAAATTCTACGATAATTTTTTGGCGAGTTATCGTAATCTGAAGATGAAAAAGTCAATATTTTCCCACAAAACATAAAATAAAATAAAATAAAACTTAAAGTCCGACGAAGATGAGACATGTCTTACTTTGGTCCCCCCCATTTTTCTGCATCCATTGGTATCACTCTCGACCCCATACCCCCAGCGGTTTCGGAGGAGATAGCGTGACAAGCTTTTGACAGCGGCAGCGGGAGTTACTTTTTTTTAGAATAGAGAGATAGGGCATGGAGTTTGGCCACAAAACGTCTTGCCATTCGTGGTTGCAACCAACTGCCTCGCTGAACGATTCCGATTTTCAAATATGGGATCGTCCATGGTTGCCCATTAAACATACAACCATTCGATACAATATCGATTAAAAAGGGTGTAATCCCCTATATACAATGCTTAGAATTTCCATCGAACCAAAATTAATTAATTATTAACGCTTTGCAAAATATCCTAGACTTAATCAGTTTCGAAAACTAGGTCAAAAACTTGAATATATAAAGAAACTGTAGGAGTACAATGTAATCAAAATAGAGGATTTTTATTTTATTTATTTATTTATATTTTTCCCCAAAGTGGAGCATAATGAAGAAACCAGTTTAAGAATGAAATCGCCACCGTTGTATGACAGGCAAACAAACTCGGATATTTTACGGATTGTAAAACTCTCAAAAAAACGATTACTTACTTTCTGTACCTTTGAATACCAAGTATAATAGCCAGATTTCCAAATACGAGGCCCACCACTGATGCAACAGGAATAAGAATTTCTGTGAAAAAAGGAGAAGAAAAATATTATACACGAAATGTAAATGTCTCATATCTCATGCCGGATTTTCCATGCTAACAAATTTGGCTGTGACATTTTAAAAGTGGTTTCTCCGTTTATGTTTTGTAGCTGAGGTTATTTTTAATTAAAAAAATATTGAATTTTGAATATTGTTTTCCCATAATATTTTGCCTGATTGTTTAAAATTTGACCTTTTAGAAACTAACTCCACGATCTAGGAAATTTTGCAAATATTTAAGCCATTTAAATTTATTAATTCATTATTTATAAATACTTTATTCAATATTTTTTATATTAAAATATTCTAGCGTTGCTTATTTGCCAATTAACTTGTTAACGGTAGTTGATTTTTTAAATTTTTATTGAAATAGTTTATTGCCAGGCAAAAAGTTCTAAAACTGCTTGACATGGAGTTTTTCCCAATCTATATATATAAAACACATCCATAACTGACTGACTGACTGACAGACAACGCACCAAACCACTGGGCATAAAGTGCTGACATTTTGCATGGCGATTATTCTTATAGTGTAGGGGTGCATTAAGAAAGATTTTTGAAAAATTCTTCTTAGATTTTTTTAAAACTAAATTTTTAAGCTGTTTTAGTAACTTTTTTTAAGTTTGCATTTAAAATAACAATCGGAGGGTTGTAAAATTTACATCACGAGAAAGATCCTAAAAATTCCATTAAAACGAAATCTTTTTCGAATCTTTACCTCCATTTTCTGATTTTTGGTGAATTTTTAAAGATTCATTTTTAGAATTTAATTTATTAAATGCTGATAACGTGATTTCTTTTTTTTTTTGCGTCACGTACATAACAGCGAAATAAATTGACAATATTTTTTTCTTTCTAATGCGGACATTATCCAAAAAAATATTAAAATACAGTAAAGGATATGTTCCTCAAACTGTACTATATTAACTGTACTATATCATTTAGTATGTTCTATTAGATTTAATTTGAATATTTTCTTCTACATTATTTTGTCTATCAAAATATCCGTTGCGATTTTTTTATAAATATATTTTTTCGTTTTTTTTACATCAATTGCATACATTGATCGTTGTATTTATTATAAATATATTTATACATATTTTTGACATTAATTGCATACATTGACCGCTGTATTTAATTTGAATGTATTCCGTAGCGAAGTACGGGTATTCAGTTAGTTTCTCATAAATGTCACTGGCCACATAGGATGTGGAACGTTTCCCATTTCAATATAATAATGTTTTTAAAAATTCAAATATTTCTTTGAATCTGACGGAAACAAGACAGAATTTTTCCCCCTGTGTGCATTTAATTTGAGTTACAAATTCGGAGGACTCCTCGCTGGGCTCCGAATGAGAGGGTAGTTCATGTTTTAATTTTATTTATACCTCGAACTGTTATTTTAAAACGCATGTATAAAGTTATTTGTCTTGAAACAAGCACGCCGAAAATCTGCCCGCTCATTAAGCTACTTGTAAAGCATTTAATATATGTGTGGGAAAACAAAGAAACTATTTTATTGAAATTTAATAAAAATGTCTTTAGATTAGTGTAGTCAGCGTCATGATAATTTAAACATTTAATTCAGTTTTAAAATTAAAAGTTCCTTTAAAAACTCATTTAAAAGCGTACAATTTATTCTAAAACTTTACTTTATCATTGATTCACTGAATTTTTGAGTCGACGCGTGACTGCCTACGTTCGGAGCCAATTTTTTTTTAAATAATTTTTTTTAGGATTTTTTGGTCTTTTATGGTAAAATAGCACTTAAAAATTAAAAAATGAACAATAACTTACCTGTAAATACCATACTTTTTTATAAATTGGTCAATTTGAAGTAATTTTAAATGAAATTTAGCTAAAACGAATATCACTCTGCACAAAATTCTAATGCTACTATTTTAATTTCCTTCTCACACATGATACATATGACAGTTATCTTAAAAATGACCTTGTAGGTCATTTTGATTCTAAGAGAAATTTTAAATTACAAAATAATACAGGGAATTTTATGTTCCAATACGAAAATTTTCCCCGATTCGTCATTCCTTTCCTTATAAAAACAACCCCAAATAAAAAATTATTTATTATACATCAATTATTGTACGTCATTTCATTAACAATAGCATCTAAAACATTTCCTGAAAATTTTATCAAATTATATGCATTATTATGTGAGATATCACGATAACGGTAGAGATTTTTGCTAAAAAGCATAATTCTGATAAAAACGCATTAAAAGTTGTTTGTCACTTCAATTTTGTGGCAGACGATGTTTTTTTTTTTAAAATAGCTATAACTCTGCTTCTAATTGATGTAGAATGAAAATCAAAACGGTTTTCAAAAGAGAAAAGATTGAATTACACGATTCTTGCAAAAAATAAAATTGACCAAAATAGTCAAAAATTGACATTTTCAATGTAGGCAGGCAGTCACCTTAGTGTTTCATCATGCAGAAGAAAGTTGTAAAAACAGGCGAAATCGCCGAATGAACTAACTGCAAGTCAATCTATATATATAAAACAGTTCCGTAACTGACTCATTCATTCACTGACTGACTGACTGACTGATATACAACGCACAGACCAAACCGCTGGACCTAAAGGGCTGAAATTTTGCATGGCGATTCTTCTAATAGTGTAGGGGTGCACTAAGAAAGATTTTTCAAAAATTCTTATTAGATTTTTTTAAATTAAATTTTTAAGCTGTTTTTTAAACTTTTTTTTACGTTTGCATTTAAAATAATACATTGAGGGTTATAAAATTTATATCACGAGAAAGATCATAAAAATTCCTTCAAAATAAAATTTTTTTAGAATTTTTACCTGCATTTCCTGATTTTTGGTGAATTTTTAAAGATTAATTTTTAGAATTTAATTTATTAAATGCCAATCACGTGATTTCTTTTTCTGGTACTTTCAATAAATTTATCGTCACGTGCGTAACAACTAAATAGACAAAAAAATATTTTTTTCTTGCTAATGCGGCAGACGATTGGACTTCATTTTGTCTATAAAAATATCCCTTACGATTTTTTTATAAATATGTTTTTTTTACATCAATTGTATACATTGATCGTCGTATTTATTATAAATATATATATATATTTATTTATTTGTCATTAATTGCATACATTGACCGTTGTATTTAATTTCAATGTACTCCGTAGCGAAGCGCGGGTTTTCAGGTAGTATTTTCATAGAATTGCTGACAATGACGATTTTCCCCCAGTTCAAAAAATATTTTTTTTTAGCTCTGTAAAAAGAAAGACAGAATCCCGGGGACAAGCTCTCTCTCCTAAGATATCATGAACAAAAAAAAATGTCACTATTATATACTGACCTTCTATATACTTGTGTTTATTGAGATAGACTTCGACGACGTCGGCTTTCTCTACAGAGTACAGATCATCCATGTTGTCCGAATTATTCCTTCTCGCCCGCAGAGCTTCCTCTATAGCTACACAAAGAGAAAAACATTGATCTGGTGAACAAACACGTTTATTCTATCATCTATTCACTAGAACACACCGTGTTGTTGGGTGCAGGACTACCACATCTTGGTTTTCTAGTGACCCTGTGGGTTTATGGTTTTTTTTTTTTTTTTTTTCAAAAATATCTCAAAATCTGAGTTTTTCCCTTGTCAGTTAAAAATAGACCAAAAAATCTATATATTTAAGTTGCTAAGCCGACTTTTTGGGCAGTCCGTGAGAGAAAACTACTGCATCCATTTACTTCATTTTGGTCTTAAACGAAAGATTGTAATGTGTAGATTTTTCAAATTTGGTTTTTGTAACCGCAATTTCTATTAACCCTTTCAGGGGCAACAACCTTCCCTGTTTGCACGGTGCAGATTTATTCCCCGAGTTTTTTAACCTAAAGAATCTTGAAAAATTTTCCAATTAAATATTGCAAAATGCTTTTACTTCTTTAAACTGATGACAGATGACAGTACTAGCCCTTTTTCTGCTCATTTAACTGGAATACATTGAATGCAAGTGAAAAAATGTCTAGATTTAGGTGTTTGCACTGTGCAAACGGCGCCCTTCAAAGGGTTAATGAGCGATAATTTACAATTAAAAATTGATTTCTGAGCATGGTCAATGGCATGTTTAAATCTGGCTTTAAAAATTCACTGTTTCTGCGCATGCTCAGTACATAATTTAATGATAAACACGTTTAATCCGAGGAGTCTCTCTATATCTCTTTCTGCCATTTTTATTTTTATGATAATTATGTTTGTGAAATATAAGATTAAACCTGATGGGAATTGTTTATAATTAGCGATAATTTACAATTAAAAAATTCCTTTCTGCGCATGCTCAGTGACATTTTTAAATCTGGCTTTAGATACTCACTAAGCACGACGCTGCTTAAACACATTAATTTGTTTTTGCGCAGTATTAGGATTTTCAACACTTGGCAATGATTTGTTGAGTATAATTTGTGCATTAGTACATTTATTTACTGTCTAGCCGTCATGTTTTGACGGGCACCAACTAGTGAATATTTATTTATCATTGCAACATCATGAGTTGCGTAAACGAGTGGCGATCCTTTCCATGGAATCTCTTACGAACCCATCCGAGAATTTTGGAACGTAGTACGTCCTATCAAAGTTTGATTCGATCATCCCAAACATGGAATACACCTCGTGATTCACCTAGGGAAGCGACATCGATGTCGATGTTTTGAAAACATCGATGTTTTAAACATCGATTTATTGAAGCCGATGTTTTTTTAGCATCGATGTTTTGTGCTCGATGTTTTACGTTGTGTCGATTTTTTTTTTTAATGAAAAAGTACCATAATAAAAAAAAAAAATTTACCACGTAGCATATTTTTCCCACGCAGTAAAAGTAAGTCTGAATTCTGAAAAGGACGAATACAAAAGGAGGAACGATTCCTTAGCAAACAGACAAATGGCAATCAACAACCAATGAACCAATCAGAGCGCTTGGAATGTTCGTGATTCCATGGGGTTTTATTTTACAAATAGTATATACACGAGAGCAGTCATTTAAGTTTTTGTTTTGTTCTGGTTTTATATAAGTTGACGTTAACTTTATTAGTAAGATGCCTCTCAAAAGTACCGTTTGGAAATATTTTTGCAAAACCTCTGACAAATTGGCGAAATGAAATATTTGCCTTAAGTCCCTCAAAACTTCTGGCAATACCACGAACTTATCTGGACATTTGAAGGCAAAACATGGCGATATTTACAACGAGAATTTTGAAGTCATCAATGTAGCCCAAGGAAAAAGCAACCACGTTTTTGTCATTTGTGTCAGCCCAATCAGAGAGTAAAATTAAATTCCCCCCCCCCCCACGACTAATCGAAGTAACATTAATGTTAGAGATTACTAAACCAGTTTTAAAAAATAGATGTTACTAAAACATCGGGGTTTAAAAACATCGATGGTTTTTGGGCGATGTTTTATTAGCATCGATGTTTCAAAACATCGATGTTGCATCCCTAGATTCACCGGGCTATTTTATCTCACTCTTCTGAGTGCGCAGATAGAGTTGTTTCATAAGTGTCACACACACTCTCTTAAAACTGTAAACGATGGCAGGATGGCAGAATCAATAGTCAGGTGTCGTTTCAGAACTGGTGAAGGACGTCATAGAAGGAGATCCTCGTTTGGAGGAACTGGATTTAATCGGACGACAGTTTAACCCTAATGTCTGCTCATCTGTCTTTTACACTGTTTCCAAACTCATCTGTCTCGCAGACCGCCACGCTATAAAATTAGGATATTTTCCTATTTTTATAAGTTTTTCGCAGTCATTAATGCAAAACTACTGCTACCTCTTGTTCTTGAAAAGGGTAAATAAAAAATAGATTATTCAACAAAAATTTCAGAATCCGATTCCTCAATCTGTGATAATGCGAGAGAGACAAAATGTCTGATTCGTCGTGCAACAGGAAGAATTCTTCCAGCCATGTTAGCTACAACAATAAAACAAAGATATTGGAAATAGAATGCATGCAGACTGACAGATAAGTAGTACGGTTCGAGGCTTATCGGTCATACAGACCGGCAAAAATTTAAATCGGTTCAAGGCTCGTCGGTCCAAAAGACCGACTATGTTTTACGAAGATTAAATCTACCGACAAGCTACGAGCGGGCGAAAATCTCCGATGTGTTGTACTTGAAGGTCCGGCCCGACCGAAGAACTGACCCCCCCCCCCAATCAGATCACCCCCACCACCCAACAGTCTGATCACCCCCACCACCCCAACAGTCTGATCACCCCCACCACCACCCCACCCTTCAGAACAGGTGCAACAGCGGTCTCCTAGACCGATGAGCCTACGTAAAGGTTAATTAAATAACTTTCATTTAACTTGGAGTAACCTCAGAAAGTGGGGTGTGTAATTTTTTTTAATTACAATATGGCATGGGACACATCATGGCTTATTGTTTAACGCGCGAGAGGCATTTTAAATATTGGCCACAATAGTTTGTTTGTTTTTGTATCCATTTTTATTATTCAACACTGCTGTAATCTATCGTTATCAATATATATATATAACGTGTAGGTTTGCGGCACAAAAATCGACGATATTTCTACACTCCGAATGGCAACGGCTGCCACTACCAGATGTAAACATTAGCGGCCGTTCGCAATTTGCAACCGCGGGTCAACATGGATTTACGCACTGAAATCAGGAATGCTCGAAAGCGAGCTGCACGATCAAGTGAAAATTGGGAACAATCCCAAGAACGAAGGCGAAGAAGAAATAATTCATTAAGAGAGAGGCGTGAAAGAGAGAGCATAAATGATCGCGAGGTTAGGCTTAACCATCGCTGGCATAGCAACCTACAGCCAGTAATAGTTTTCTACACTTTTTTCAGTACTTTCTGAATTTTTACTCCATTTTATAAGTGCAGAAATTTTCCCAACAATTTATTATTTGATATGATTAAGTGTAGATATCTGAATTGTGAACAATAGTACATACAGAGAATGATGTAATCCATACTATATTTTAGTACTTGCTGAATTCTTATTCCATTTTCTAAGTGAAAAAATTTTTCCCCAACAATTTCTTATTTGATGTAATGATAAAGTATAGATATCTTAATTTTGAAAAAAAGTTCATACAGAGAGGGATGTCATTTTTAAAATCATTGGTGTTGGGTTTCTCAGTCTTATCTTTAACTCTGTTATGAAGTAACGGAAATTCACGTTTTTTAATCACGATGTTTTAGAATCGGCCTTATGAAGAATACCCCTTAACAACGTATATTTATGATGACAGGTAAGGGTAACATTCCTTATATATGTTACTTTCAGTTGAGTTGCTTTGCAAAAGAAAATATAAAACTAAAAGCGACCTTCCTGGTCGCGCAGCGGCTAGTTATATAGAAAGACTTCTTCGGAAAGTGCCTTCTATCCAAAACGCATGACCAGTGCTCAGCTACAGGGCACGTCGTATTCGAACACAAGCCCTTTGTATGGCTAATCAGCTCATTCCGATCTCTCGCATAAAAGAAAGTTTTGAAACCCCAACTTTTCAACTTTGAGAATTGAAAATTCCATGCGAATATACAGTTGGTTATCAAAATAATGGAAACACTAAGAAACATCATGTAAACCTTTATTAATAAGGGGCAGGATCACCTTAGTTATGTAATACCACCTGATTCACCTTGGAATCGGATTATAAAGTCAAAAAAAAAATAGTGGTTAAGAATATATTATACCATTCTTAAGGAAAAAAATCATGATAGTTCTTGTAGAGATGCTGTGGTGGATATCGATATCTTTATCTATCCGATTATACAGATCACAGTGGTTGGATGATTTATAGTCGGGGGGATTGTACAGGACAAGAGAAGATATTTGACTTCTTTTTCATGCTCTTCAAACCAATACTTGATAGATTCAGCTATATGTACAGGAGGATTATCATCCTGGAGAACGCCATCTCCTGCAAGAAATAATGTTTGCACCATAGGATAGACTAGTGAGCTAAAATTTCGACATAGTCCTTCCCATTCAATATCTCTTTTAGGGTTACAATAGGGCCTGAAGAAAACCATGAGATGCCATCCCAAACCCTGATAGATCTACCTCCATGATTGACAGTTGAGATCAGACAGCCAGAATCTTACGCTTGTGTAGGTGTTCTCCAGACCTACGCACGTCCTGTTGCGAGGAACAATGTAAACAATGATTCGGCGGAAAAAATGCCATGTTTCGACATATTACTCGACTAGGATTTGCGCTCGTGGCACCATTGTGGACGATATTTTGTATTGGCATCTATTACAAGTGGCTTGGGAATAATTATTCTTCCGTAAATGCTCTGTTTGTGAAGTTCCCTTCTACCTCTAATGGTTGATACCGGAACATGCAGATGCCGATTGAGCTCTTCGGTCATTTTGGTTGCAGTTGTTTTCTTTCTTCGTGTCACAACCCGCTTCAATACCTCGTCCGTCTGTTCCACTCAGCTCTCCCTTTCGTCCACTATTCCGTTTGGCAAAGGATGTTTTTCCGTGCACTCTGTATGCTATCATGAATTTCAATACCATAGCTCGAAAAACACCCATTAGCCTGGGGGTTGCAGTAACAGATACAGCAATTTAAACGCGGTCCAAAAATTTGTCCTTTTCGCAAGGTCTGCGAGGTTTGACATTTTACGCTGTTCCCCCCAAAAGCACGATGCCCTCAGCTTCATTACTGCTACCTGACAGGAGAATAATACATACACTTTATTATATAAAAAAATACCGGTGGCCAGACTCGTTTTTTAAGGAATACGAAGCACATTCATAAACACCACTGATATTGATAGGTGTTTCCATTATTTTGATAACCACCTGTATAAGGTGACCTGGGGGTCAGAATGGAACGGTTCCCCTCCTCTCAGTCCAATCGCTTCCGATTTCAAGTCCCTCCACCCCCCTCCACCCAGGGCCGAATTTAGACTTGCTGCAGCCCTAAGCTATACAAACCCCAGAGGCCCCTTGCTGTTTTAAATTACATCAGCTGGTGCCTGAGAAAATTTAAATATGTACGCCTTTTTTAATGTATAAAAATATATTGTCTTTTAATTTTTATTAAAAGATAAAAAAAAAGGATGTGTTTAAAAAATCACAGAAATAATTATATAATTAAAGGGTTTTAAAAACGACAAATAAGACTCATAGAACGGAAAGTTTTAAAGTATGAAAATAAAAGGTAACAATTAAATTAATATAATAACATAATCGGTAGTATATGAAAACTTCATCTTTTATTCAGGTGAAAATTTAGTCTCGATCAATTTTACAATGCGCTTAAATTATTTTAATGTTGTATTTTGTATATTTAAAATTATTTAGAAATTATCGCGATATGTCTGACTTCATTTGAGTGATTTTTCTAAGAGATATTTTTATATCAATTTATATATATATATATATATATATATATATATATTATTTGAGGCCCCGGCAGATTGCGAGGCCCTAAGCTGTATTTTTTTTAGCTTATACGTAAATCCGGCCCTGCCTCCACCTGACAAGGGATTGGAATTATGTTTTGTCATTCTGCTTCCATATACATGCAGACGATTCTGCAGTACGCCCCCCACGCCCCCGACACCTGTTGACACATTTTGGGGTCGATTAGTCACGCTCCTCCCCCCAAGCGATGTGTGAAGGAACACTAGACTGTCTTCCAGACATTCCCCCATTTAGAACCGCCCTCCCCCCCAAGGTCCCTCGTGTCTCTTTGATGATCTGTGCAAAAACCGCTCGATCGATCGGTTTTTGGCCAGATCATCAAATAGACACGAGGGACCTCGGGGGGGAGGTGTTCTAAATGGGGGAATGTCTGGAAGACAGTCTGGGATCGCTGCAGAGCAACTGCCCCATAAATCTTAGGTTTCCCCCCAGAATTCTGTGCAGTGCAGATGTGTGTGGAAGTAGTGTTAAATAATGTGAGTAGAAACACCCGAATCTGGATGTGTCAAAATTGTGGGCGGGGATACTTACTGATGCAGGGCGTGACTGTCCCGTTCCAGTAGGTCCCGTCGACGCACTGCAGGAACAAAGAATTCGAGAGGGACTCGTTGAAGACGTGTCCTTTGCAGCACATGTAGAGCGCCGAACGGTTGTTGCCGTACACCAGGTAGCCCAGTTTCGGAGGAGGCGGGGCCCGGCAGCCGTTGACTGAAACGATTTATTCACAATCACTGAAGGGCAAACTAATACGTACGCTCAAGAAATCAGGTACGCCAGTTGATTTATTGCAGCATACACACTACTTATACAGTCGAACCCCGTTATAGCGAACTCGGTATAGAACGAACTCACGGATATAGCGAACGAAAGTTTTGGTCCCGCCGTTTTTCCTATTGTATTTAATGCTAATTTATCCTTTTATAGCGAACATCCGGAATCTGAAGAAACGGCTATTACGAACCTTTTTTTCAGTCGACTACCGATTTTTTTTTAATTTTTAAGTGAATGTTGAAGAAGCAACGAATGTTGAAGAAGATGATGAAGATTTACCTATCGCGATGTGGATAGAAAAGCCCAAAATTTCATCATTCTCAGATTGTGACGTGCAATTGTTCGAAATGTGATGATGAAGTCATTACATGTGAAAATCCGACTGATGAAGATACATTGTTCCAGAAATTACAATGAATGATTCTGAAATAGAAGATTCTGCATCTGATACTGATCTGAAGAGGAGCACGTAAATGACGAAATCTCCACCATCTCAGATGCTATAGTGGCGATGCGTGTCATTAATCAGTTTTTGTCAACACAAACAGTGGAAGAAAGAGTGTTGGAGTCATTTGATGTATTTGGACAAGGAAATTCATAAAATGTTTATGAAATCCCCATCCCGTCGGCAGAAGAATACCGATTATTTCTGTATCAAAACAGTGAGCAACAATTAAAGGTAAAATGAATTTATTTCCATTTGTCTTCATTTTTAGTTACTTTAATTAGTATTGTGTCAGTTTAATGTAATCGATTTTAGTCAATTTAATTCATTAATGATCATTTTTAATAGATTTTATCATTTTTTTAAATACACCATTATTGAATACACATAGCAACTAATGAATTATACATTTTGTGAACTCTAACATTTTTCTTAACGGGTCGGATACAGCGAACAGAAGCTTTGGTCCCTTGAAGTTCGTTATAACGGGGTCGACTATAGAATACTAAACGGCAGATGACTTACAAGCTCTCAGGGACTCTGAAAAAAAAAACTGTTCAATAAATCATTTCTTATTTATTTACATTTGTTATGTTTGGGTTCTTTAGTAAGATAAATCGATCATAGATGGCAGCACCACTGCAAGAAAGCAGTCTAAGCACACTGCAACTAGAGGCTGCAACTTGAGTCGCAATGTTGTAGTTTAAGGGGTGTTATAGGCCAAAGAATACGACTTTGAAAATCTAAAAATGGAACTCAAATAAAACAGTATATTTTGCTCCAAAAAAAATCATTCTGTCAATAGATATGCGTGATGGAAAATAGCCCCACCTCCTTCTACCTTCGTGAGAATTAGGTGACTATAACTCTGCGGGCTCTGAAATTTCTTTAAAATATAAAGCTTCAAAATTATTTCATTTACTCGCCAAATTATTTCATTCACTAGTTGTATGGGACACCTTATACATCTATAGATCCGACATGGGGTGAAGTGAGCAGAATTCGGTGTCATTTCTGCGTGGTTCGATTGGTACAGAGTAAAATAATTGAACGCTTATAGGTTTCTTCGCCCCAGATGTTAAGCTACGGATATTTTTCTAATCGCACATCAGACAAATGCCTGCTTCTGAATGGTGCATATGAATGTAGATGTACAAATCAAAACATAGTAGATTTTAAAGTTTAAAACGTTTCAGCAGTTCATTTTTCTACGGGGTTTTCCATTATGAGCGGATATTGCTGCAATATTAAAATGGTTTCTCTGCCCCCCCCAAAAAAAAAGTGCGCATTGGACTATTTTCAAAAAGAGAAAACATAATGAAGCTCTCGCTAATCTATATAACGATTTAAAAAAATTCCCACAGCTTGACGTCACGGCTTAATTTTAATTGTAAATTTGCTCACATCAAGCAGCTGCTCATCGTCTCAAATGGCTAGTCAAACATATATAGTTCCGTTCAAGGGCGTCGTTTTCTAAAGCTCTACGCTTTTCGAAATGAACTGAGCTTTACCAATAAGTAATGGATCTCTCGGTCATTTCCCAGTCGATCCACTGATAACAAATGGTGGACACAGAACTGGAAAACGTTTATTACCCAACGCGGTGCATCAGTGGTCGATATCGGATCTTCAAGCTTTAGCGAATTTTCTAATCGCCGATTAGCAAATGCATATGTCTGCCGTGCCTGAAAATAGACGTTCGAATGAAGAGCGCGTCGATTTTAAAGTGTTGAATTTTTTCGCACTTAAAATAGTTTTTGGAAAAAAAAATAGTGTAAAAATTAAAACGATTTTTGTAAATAAAACCTGCATTGAATGGACTTTTTTCAAGCGAAGAAAACATAATTCATCGATACGCATTCGCTAATCTGAGATTAGGAACATCCCCGATGGGTATGAAAATCTGCGATGTCGACTGATTGACCGCCTTAAGTGCTTAGTTTTCCAAGTTAAAAGCTGCAAGTAATCGATCGTTTAGAGACAGTTTTCTCGTAAAGCATCTAAGTAATGTGACGCGCTTCCCACACATGACGTGCAACTTTATGGATAGCGGACGAGTCCCTATGTCATAGGATAGATAACCAGAGGAGATTTGTCTCATACGCTTATGCAGTCGAACCTCGTTATAGAGAACCCGGTATATAACGAATTCCCGGATATAGCGAACGAAAATTTTAGTCCCGCCGTTTTGCTATTGTATTTAATGCTAATTTATCCTTTTATAGCGAACTTCCGAAATCTTAAGAATCGGCTATAACGAACATTTTTTTCAGTCGACGGCTGAATTTTTTTTTAAATTTTCAAACTTTTTAAGAATGTTGAAGATACAACGAATGTTGAAGAAGCAAAGAATGTTGAAGAATAAGATGATGTAGATTTACCTCTCGCGATGTGGATAGAAAAGCACAAAATTTCATCATTCTCAAGATTGTGGCGTGCAATTGTTCGAAACATGTGATGTTGAAGTCATTACATGTGAAAATCCGACTGATGAAGATATTCTGGAAGAAATTGAAATAAATCATTCTGAAATCGAAGATCCTGCATCTGATGCCGATGAAGAGAAGCACCTGAATGACGAAATCCCCATCATCTCAGATGTTACAACAGCGATGAGTGTCATCAATAAGTATTTGTCTACACAAACAGTGGATGAAAAAGTGTTGGAGTCATTTGACGTATTGGACAAAGAAATTCATCGAAATCGGCATCACGTCAGCAGAAGATTACAGATTATTTCTGTATCAAAACAGTGAGCAACAATAGAAGTTGAAATGAATCTATTTCTATTTGTCTTATTTTTAGTTAATTCAATTAGTATTGTGTCAGTTTAATGTAATCGATTTTAGTCCATTTAATTCATTAATGATCATTTTTAAAAGATTTTATCATTCTTTCAATACGTCATTATTGAATATACATAGCAACTAATGAGTTATACATTTTGTGAACTCTAACATTTTTCTTAACGGTTCGGATATAGCGAACAAAACCTTTGGTCTCTTGAAGTTCGTTATAACGGGGTTCGACTGTATTGGAAAGTGAAACCACATCTCGTTAAACGAGTGAACTTCGTTTAACTGTAGATTTCTGCCCTCCACGCAGGTTCTTGATTTATACACATTTCAAAACTTTGCGTTCGTTCCATACAACATGAATAATTACAAGATAAGAAGAACTTTTTATATACCACGTTTTTAAATTTTCTGTTGAATGCTATAAACTTGACAATTCTATGTATTAATAAATACTTTTAAAAAATTTTTTGATGAATTATCCCATCCACTTGAAAGAAAATGAAGTTAATTGGAAGTTAACTTGTGTTTAACTTTTCGTTCCCGTACCGGCCGATAGATGGCTGCAGCAGTCCACAAAACAAAATTAACTGAAAATTATTTCAATCCTCTTAAAGATGGCTAAAAGTATCAAAAGAATGCATCGTCATCGTGTTCTGAGCTATTTTAAAAGTTTCAAATGCTAGTCGGGATAGCTAGTCGGGAAGTTAGTTAAAAATCGATTGCAAGAATTGTACTGGACAAACACACACACAAACACACTCACAAACAAACACACAAGAAAGCAAGTTAGTAAAAACATGGTAAAAATGCTTACACTTGTAGTGCAGGAGAAATCCCCTGGACGGCAAGAATTCGTTGCTCCGAAAGGCGATCTGCACCTCGCCCCCTTTGGTGAGTATAGGAATGCGGGTGTTGTCGTTGGCCTGTCCGCACGTATGCTTGACCTTGTGTCCGTCCTCCAGGATGGTCAGCGAGTCCGGACAGTCGAGCCTGCCCCTCGCCCGCACGCCCGTCCTCATGTCCAGGTCCAGGATGGTCAGTTTCATCTCCTGGCCCCGGGACGAGTCCAGCGTCCACGAGCAGTTCGACTGCTTCGTGTAGAAGCGGGGGTAACCCGGGGAGGAGATGTAGCCGCTGTTGCCACTGATCTTGATGTTGCAGTACTTCCCGATGTTGGACTCTAAGGAGATCAAAAGGACGTGATACACTTCCATTATTTGACACATGTGAAAAATTAATGGATTCAAAAATTTTCAATTATAGCAAAATAAATCAAATGGCATGGTAATTTTAAAGCTAAATACAGGTAACCCTCCTATAACACGGTAGATAGGTTCCTAGAAAAGGTCGTGTTGTGTGAAACCGTGTTATAGGAGACCCTGAGACAGTTCAAAAAAGGGGGGTTACGTTCTGAAAACTCATTAAAAAACAAACATTTTAAAAAAAAATTCCATATAAGCAATATGTAAATAAAATAGCTTTTATTCTGCAGGGATAGACACCAATGTTGTACGCCTAAGAAAAAAAATGATAGGAAAAGTTAAAACCTTAGAAATGATACGCTCATAAGCTGCAGTGTTTATCCTGGAAATGCGAGTAAGAATAATTATGCGAAATATGCGTTTGCTAATCTGTGATAAGAGAAAGACCGAGAGGCAAAATTCTCCTATCTGGTTGAATTCGATGAATATCTGATGAATGCCGATTGAATTTCGTCACTTCGTACAGCAGCAAAAGACAAACGCATTCCCGATGGATTTGTTTACGCACGCGGAAGGTACAGGGACCACCTGACTGAGCATTATTTCACACCAACAAAGTCGATTGTTACGATTGGGATTACAAGCAGTTTCATCCAACTCTATTTTTAAACAGATTCTCTAATGGTGAGAAGTGAGACGCCAAAGTGTGGGGGAATAAATAAAATTAGACTAATTTAACACGTCTCGGATCGGTAATTGAAATTATTTGTTTTAGCGAGAATGTTTGTTTAAAGGCAGCTAAGAAAACACGTGTTTCATCGAGAGGAAACGCACTCTCTTTGACACGAACTGTGTAAACGAACTGTACAAAGGGCTGTTTGCTCAAACGCAGCTGACGAAAGCATTCCACACAGCTGAAAGGTTGTTGTATTCCTCTCTCTGCAAAGTTATAGAGTTTTTATTTGGTTTCATTATTGTTAACTGAATCATGGTTTATGTAAGTGTAAGAACAGCATCAATATATATATATATATATATATATATATATATATATATATATATATATATATATATATATATATATATATATATATATATATATATATATGTATATATATATATACAGTCGGACCTCTATTTAACGAAGTCGCTAAATCTCGAAAATAAAGTTCGTTATATAGAGAATTCGTTAAATAGAGATACACCTTTTAAAACAATTAAAGCTCACACAAAACATATTTAAAATTCATAAACATTAAATATTATTTAAAAAGTAATTAATCACACCTTTATTTTGTAAATTAATATCTATTTGTTTTATATATCTTACCCATCAAAAATAAATCTACAAGGAAAACAAGAATAAGACAAAGCATTGCCCGGGAATAAACTGTATTTTCAATTTCCAGAACCGAAATTACCAGCACGACTCTGATCAACAATCTAGGAAACGAGAGACTAGTTCAAGGACACGGGACAGCTCCATTAGGGGTGAAAGAGGGATATTGAAAGTTATTTTAATGAAGTGGACAGTTGGGGGGGGGGGGGTGATAAAGGTTGCACTTCCTGGATTAAATGCAAAGAATGACAGCCAATTAATTTACTGCTCTCGGTGAGTTAGGCGACTGGTAAAACCAGTTCAAGATCATTTATCACCATAAAATGTGTTAAAAGAAAGAATAAGTTTGAAATGTTTAGAAATATTTTGAGAAATATGGATGAAAAAAATATTGGATCACAAGAAAAAGTTCGTTAAATAGAGAATGCACTTCGTTATTTGGAGGTTATTTTACGAAGAAATTCGCAAGATGTTCTTGGTATAGAGGAAAAGTTCGCAAAATAGAGGTTCGTTAAATAGAGGTCCGAATGTATATATATATATATATATATATATATATATATATATATATATAATGACTCGAATGGTCATCTCCTGATTGAACACACATCGAGGCCGAACGTTTCGAATTCAACGAACAAATGCAGTTTATTTCAGCAGAACATCACCTTACAAAACGGCGTCCAACTCTCTTCTGGCGAGCATACCAAAGTAGCTGTACACGGGTTGCCGGAAATTGGCGAGGTAGGTTAGTATTGGGGTAGTGTAGGTTAGTAAGGGGTAAAGGTCGAAAAGGTTGCGATATAGTGAGAAAATTCTTATTGCGGGCGATTAAAGATTAGATGCGGTAAAAAAATTTATTACAGAAATATATATATATATATATATATATATATATATATATATATATATATACAGAGGCTGATCGCACATTTTTTAGACGATTTTGGTAAGCGGTAATAAAAAATCGTTTGCTGCAAAAGAAATAATTGCAATTGTACTATGTTTTTAAAAGTCAAAATTATCGTCTGCGGCTTGAAAGTTTTGTTTTTATTCAAAATGGCGTTTTTAACAAAGCAGTGGTTCGAAGGCTACATTTATGCTCTTTCCGAAGAGAAATATGCATACTCCGCTATCCAAAAACGATGTGAGAGTCATGGTTTTGTGATATCTAAAGCGTCGATAGGTAATATCGTCAACAAGAATGGAAAAAACGTCAAATTGGAGCCTCAAGTGGAACAAAAATTCTAAACAAGTATCCAAGGAAAAAACGGACATCTTCGACTATTGCAAAGGTACGTTGTTTAATGTTAAAAGAAAATCCCCCTAGTCAAAGGACAGTTGCAAAATCATTAAAATGCTCGGTGTCCACTGTAAACAAAATGATAAACGTTGATTTAAATCTTAAGAAAGCGAAATAACGCAATGTGCAGCGTCTTCTTCCAAATCATATCGCTGAACGCAGGACACGCTGCAGAATTCTATATGAGAAACACTTATCCAAAGAAAAATGGAAAACAATTGTCACAATAGATGAATCATGGGTGTATTTAAATGATTGCAACAAAAAAAAAAGAGCCATTTATTATCATAAAAGGGGAGAAAAAAATTTAAGTACATGGTTCAACGAATCGAAAGAAAGTTTTTCTAAGGGATTCATGATTGTTGCTGGTTTTTCTTATAATGGCAAGTTAAAAATAAAGAGAGTGGAAAAAAATGTCAAGATTAACTCCAAATACTATCAGGAACATATTTTATCGCCAATTTTTCTAAATGAAATACCATCGCTTTAACCACAGTGCCATCAATCTGTGAGACTCCATCAGGACAAAGCTAGCAGTCACACATCAAAATCCACTGTAAATTTCCTAAAAGAAATGGAACAAAAAACTGGTATCAAGGCCATACCCTTCACTGATATCCCTACTAAATCTCCCGATGTATCACCTATGAATTTTTGTGCTTTCGGACTTTTAAAATCTGCATTATCCAAACGTCGTCCCAAAACCTTTACAGGACTCTGGAAAGCTGTTCAGGAGAAATGGGATAGAATACCTCTCCTGACACTTCAAAAGGCATTATTATCCTGGAAATTGCGGTGTCGAAAGATAGTTCAGAATAAGGGATGTCAAATAGAACATTTAAAACACAAGAATTTTATGTAAATTTGTTTTGTGAATACAATATACATCGTCTAAAAAATGTGTGAACAGCCTCTGTATATATATATATATATATATATATATATATATATATATATATATATATATATATATATATATATATATATATATATATATATATATATATATATATATATATATATATATATATATAAATGAAACTTCTCTAGCAGACCACCCCTCTATATGGCCCTGTTTTGTTCAGAACCGATTCAAGACTCCATAGAGACAATGCTATGGAAGAAAGCTCTTTTCGACGGCCACCCCTCCAAACGGCCATTTTTCTTTCGGAACCATGGCTGGCTGCCATAGAGAATTTTCACTGTATATACAGACTTTTATTGATATACCATAAAACGAGTTTTAATTTTCGAATGATCGATTCAAACATTCCCGAGTGCAATGAATGTTAAAAGCCTTTCGTTTGCGTTGAATCCTGGAACCGATGTAATAAAAGTATTGACGAAGTCTTTCATCCGAATGAATGTGTCATGACGCAATTGATTTTCTAGGCCAGGCAGAGATATTTTAAGACAGAGCGTGTAACAGCAGGGAGACTGCGCTGTACGCAATCTCTTGCTCAAGCCAGGACACTTGTTTCTCATTAACGATAAAAATAATAAATTAGTGAAGATAACAGGACCATCTTTTACTCTATGACGGCCCCCACTCTCTGTATTTCCATGATGATGATCTGTTAAAATATAATTATCTTTCCTATGTTCAAACGTCTTTCAAGGTATAATTATTTTGGATGGCTGACCGGAGGAAGTGCTGGTCAATGAAAATTTTCATAATATCGGGACATCTTTGAAAATTGGTCTTTTACTGATTATCGGGATATTACAGACAGATCTGATTCATAAACCATTTCATTGACCCACTGTCCTATCTGGACCAATGGTGCAACAGAGGTGTCTTTGGGGGTCTGATTTTTATTTTTGTTTCTGGTGAATATTTTTTTTTCAATCATACGAACCACCTATGTTTCCCTACTAATTTTTCGGACAGAGTTCGACCCTAAAACTCGCTGCTCTCGACCCCTAAACCTTCAGTGGTTGTGCCACTGTATGACCATTAGATAGTCGAGCCAGAACAATTAATTAATGATCACAAAATTGAAATAGCTCAATTCATCTGGGAAGGATCAAAACACGGCTGCTTACTGGATGGGAAATTTATGACGGACATCGAAAGCCGAAAAAAATAATTATTTCCGGGCTCCTATAGGTCGTGCGTCGGGCTTCTAGAGTTCACCGTGCCGGGCAATCAACCTCCCCCCCCCCCCCCCCATAAAATTACAAGCAGTTCCTACCTTCATGCTTTAGACCAGTGGTTCCCAACTTTGGGTACGCGTACCAGTACCAGTACGCGGACAAGCAGCTACCGGTACGCAAATGATTTTACAATTTAAAACAAAAATCTATTAAAATCTGTATTACAAAAAAAAAGAAAAGAAAAGAGTATAATAACTAATAATCCATACGTTTTAATATTTTAGTTTGGAATTTCCATTGTTTGTGTTGTAATACTTTAATGGGATTTACCTAATCTCAAAAGATGCCGTCTACACCTGAATGTGTTATCTATGACAGCCCCATAAAAATTTGGCCCTCGCTTGGGAATTATAACTGTGTCTATAACTGTGTTTGCGAATTATAACTGTGTCTGAGAAGTTTCTTGCCAAGCAGTAAAATTTTTAATGCCATTTGCGACCACATATTTATGTGAAAAGGGATTTTCTGCAATGACTGCTATGAAAACCAAATATAGAGCTTTGCTGGACATTGAATCGGATCTTCGCCATAAACTGACAAACATTGAGCCGGATATTACTTCTTTAGTTAATAATAAACAGGCCCAACCTTCTCATTAATTATATATTTTTTAAATTGATTATTATATTTTATGTATATGTTTAGCAATAAAAATATATCCCAAGTTACTTGTCTTTATTACAAATTTTCTCCATTGCATTTTATTCCCATTTCAAAGTTTTTGGTCTACCGGTACGTCATCAAATTGTTTACAACGTACAGGTACGGTACTATAAAAAGGTTGGGAACCTCTGCTCTAGACCAGCCCTGGCCAACCCAAATGGTTTCACGAGCCATTTTGATGACGCGTAACGTTACAGCGGGCCGCACGTTAGGTAAACATGCTTTTAAAAAATATAATATAAATACAAAATTAATATAACTTTATTATTATTCTACAATTCAATATAATTCCCTCCCGAGTCTTAATTTATGAGATGTTTGTTTATTCTTTCTTTCACTCAATTTTTGTAAATCTGTATTTATGTTCGACGTTGCACATCTTAGCTGTTTTTCTAAATTGGCATCAGTTAATGAACTCTTTGTAAATTTCATCTTCGATAAAAAGTTTCACAAACATATGGGGATCCAAAAGCTCTTACATCTCGTTGTGCAAAATTACTTGTGTGGGAAAATCTCTCGGAAGTAATATAAGTATTATAAAAATTAGTTTTTGATGTGGACGCAAAAATTTGTTTCATTTCATTGTCGCGCTGTATCTCAATCAAATCCATTTGCAGATTTTCGGGAACACTGTTCACGTCAACATGAAATGGGCATGAAAATATTTCAAACATTTTGTCATATTTTGCTAATTCTGAGAAACGACTATAAGTTTCTATATTTCATTAGCACATTCCGAGAAATTCTTAGGTTGGCTTTTTGTGCAGTTATTTAACAGCGGGAAATAGTGAGCATTATTATTTCGAAGTTGGTACTAAAAAAACAAAAATTTCTTATTAAAAGCTTTGAGGAAATTAGAGGCATTGATTATTAAATTATCTTGCCCTTGCAAGTTCCTTATTTAACTGATTAATTTTTTCTGTTTTATCCACTAAAAAACACAGGACTAATCACCAATCATCCTCACTTAATTTAGGAACAGATTCTTGTTTCTCGTTCATAAACATATCTATTTCCTCTCGTAAATTAAAAAAAAAACTTTTTAAACATTTTCCACGACTTAGGCATCTAACATTAGTAAAATATACGATATCACCATATTCAGAAGATAATTCGCTAAGGAATTCTTGGAATTGCCGATGCTGAAGCATTGGCGGCTCCAAGGGGGGAGGGCAATATGGGCAATTGCCCCTCCCAAAAAAGCCCTGCGTATTTTTTTTTTCCATAGCCTAAAATTATATAATCGTAGACCTAATGCTAAATGAGTTTAAATTTAAAATGAGACGATGTTTATTTCTTTTATATATATATATATATATATATATATATATATATATATATATATATCCCCCCCCCCAAAAAAAAAAAACAAAAAAAAAAACAAAAAAAAAACAAAAAAAAAAAAAACGTTGCCCTCCTGACGTTGCCCCTCCCCCAAAAAAACTCTGGGCTGGAGCCGCCCCTGTGCTGAAGAGCATGCGAACGAATGTAATTTACTATCTTTATAATTACGTTCATAACGTGATACATGGATAATACTCGAGCACATAAATTTTGTTGATGTATCATACAGTGAATAGTAAAAATATCATTGGTTTTAATGCCTCTGCAATCTAGCTTATCCACGAGTAATTTTATAGCTCCCCTTATTTTTACCTACCAAAGCAGGTGCTCCATCCGTTGTTATTCCGGAAAGAGCCTCAAGATTTAAGCTATTTTCGGCAAAGCATTTTTCAGTCGCCTGGAAAACATCTTCTCTAGTTGTGTCATTTAAATTTAAGAGATTTGACATTTCTTCTGTCACTTGAAATGAATCATTCACATCGCAAATAAATATCACAAGTTGAGATGTGTCTGAGACATCTGTACTTTCATCAAATGCCAAAGAATATGCTTTAAAATGGTTAATTTTATCTCGCAAAGTTACTACTATTTCAGCTGAAATATCATCAGTGCGACGACATATAGTTTGGCGTGAAAGACTGACACTCGAAAATAATTTGCTTTTGCCGGGACAAACATCTTTTAAAACTGCTTCCAAACAGCTCTTTACCAGTTCACCGTCCGAAAATGGCTTCATTTTCTTTGCAATCAACGCTCAAGCCTCGTTCGCATTACTTCCTCCTTTGGTCCGTGATGGGTTTGACATATCACGTGGTCACTGCTCTGCGATAGGTTCAAATAATTTCGCCGACGTTCCGGAAGCTACTGAACAGACTGTTTAACTCTACTCTGGGCATATTCAGCTGACCAGTGAGTGGACCCTCGTTCGCCGACCTATCTTCTAGTTGAATAAAACCATTACTTTCCCCGTGGACAAGGCTTGAAGGACATCTGGTCTATGCCAGCATGTTTGAAGGCGTTAGGTTTTTAGTCGTGAAAATGCATAAAAGCCTGGAATACTGAGTAAAAATCGTGTCGAGTTTCAAATCTTGTAATTTATAATGCTAGGTGTTAACAGCGAAAGCTGTAAAGGGCGGATCTGTTCAAATGGAACACCCTCGCAAACGTTATTACAGCTTAAAGCTAATTTGTTTAGTTATTCATCATCCAGCGGGTTTTTTCCCCGAAAAGTTTGTAAGGTTTACATAAGATTCGATTCACAATAATCGAACTTTTAAGTGAATAAATTTAAAGAAGCCGCTTAAGTTATGTTAATTGCAGCATAGGCTGTTGGTATAAATACCGAGTAGCTGAATTAAAGAAGGGTCGAAGGAAGTGAAAGGAGGAGTAGAGCTGACGAAACGAAGTATCAAGCTGGAGCTAGGCCTAGAGTCTGGTTTGTGTATAGTTGAGTGGTGCGAGCAGCCGCTCGAGGCGTATAGCTAGGTTGCTTCAAACCTACGCGAGTTCTTGTTAGGCGAAAGTTATTTAGTGGTCAGAGGCCAAAGGTTATGAAGCAGCATTGCTGGTCGACTTTCGAAGTATCTGTGAGTATAATCTAATTCATTAGAGTATTCAATACAATACATATGAGGGCCACTTTAATTCATATAAGGACACCTCAAGGTTGAAAACCCTCTAAGGTAAACTTAGTGCCTTACACCTTACTACCAGGTAGGCAGCCCCTCTCCGGACTTCAAGCAGTAGCCTCGGTCAGTTTAACACTGCTGTTGCAAAAGGTGACAACAGGTTCCCCACCCCCCTCTCCATCCCAACCAATCAGCTGACCAATGGTTTCCCCGCCTAACGTCTCGCACACTCATTGACATTTACGCCTCTTATTCTTCCAAGGACAAAGCTTTACTGCGCCGTAAGGGGAAAGGATTAACAGCTTGAAAAAAAATTAATAATGACTCAATGTTTCTAAAATTTTGTTATTTAACAAACGTTTCTTTGAAGGTCGTATACTTTCTCGTTTGCATTAATCTTTCATCCCGGAACTGGCCGTGACGTTCGGGGAGGAATCCAACCCGATTCCACGCTACATCTCGGACACTGCGACCGTATTACCCAAACGCAGCAGAATAAACATTCTCAGCGATAGATTCCGAAAAATTGAATGAGTCCATTTGCGAATTCGAAATCCGTTTACCCATTCATGCACGCGCAGTTATGACTATTTATGAGCGAAAACCGAAACGCGTCCATCGCAAATCGTAAACAATGGGAAGCAGCTCGAAATGAAACGTAATCCCGATATTCCACACACAACGAGAACGCGTCGCACGTGGGCGAATTCGCGCAGATGGTCCCGCGCGTGGATGGCATCGGCCAGGGCAGGTGGCGCGGAACCGTACCGCACTCGAGAGGGGGGGAGGGATGAATAGGGCGGCTCCACAGAGCGAAAAGTCAACTGCGGCGGGTGGGATGCCCGAAACAGGATCTCGGGTAATTAATTAGAAGGCATCACTGGAGATATGATGGGCCCTTAATCGTTCATACGACTCCAAAAAGTTGTTCATGAATCACAGGAATCAGAACTGTTGTTGCTTCCCCATTACATCTATATACAGTGGCTCCCGCAAGTGTTCGTACAATTACGATTTTCAATGAAATAAGGGTCTATCCATTCATTAAAATGAATATTAAATTAATGGGTATTTAATAATAAGATCTAAAATCTATTGTTAACAAAACTACATGAAATATTTTGAAAACATAGTAAAACTTTATTTTTAAGAAACCAGTCATCAAAAAGTAACGAAAACTTTATCTCACAAAAGTCATCGTACACTGAAATATTTTCGGACAAATTCATAATATAAATTATCGTATGGCTCTTTATTTTTAGTTTTGAATTGTGGTGGCATTTAAAATATCGTTTGGCTTTAATTTTTGCTTGCCTACTTTATATAGTCTATTTATTATTTAAAAATGAATAGTCTATTTATTATTTAAAAATGGCTCGCAGTCGTAAAGAAACAACAAACAGCATTCGAAAATTGATTATTTTTCATCATAGTGGTGGCAAATCAGTTCGTAATATTGCTAAATTACTTAATTTATCCCATTCTACTGTGCAGTATGTGATAAAACGCTTTAAAAAAGAACATCGGATCGAAAACAAGGTAAGAAAAGGTCATCCGGAAAAGTTAATAAAACGTGATCAGAGATTTATAATTAAAAAATTTGTGAAAAATCCACGTTTGAGTGCTGTAAAAGTTTCTGCAGAATTTAATGAAACATTTTCTACTTCAATTTCAACTGAAATTGTTCGACGAGTTCTCCGATGGGCGTATGGATAAGAAAAAATGAGGAACTTAATCCCAAGAACTTAGTAGGAACAGTTAAGCATGGCAGTGGAGGTGTCCTTGTGTGGGGGGTGCATGTCAGCATCAGGACTAGGTAACTTAGTATTTATTGATGGCATAATGAATAATGCTGTTTATATAAATATTTTAAGAGAAATTTAAAATTATCAGCACAAAATTTGGGTATTGGAAACAACTTTGTTTTTTTATCAAGATAACGATCCTAAGCACACGGCTCTCGACGACGTTTCGCCTCTGGTGTCTCTTAAATTGTCCACAAGTTTTGGAAACACCACCTCAATCGCCAGATTTAAACCCAATAGAACATATTTGGAGAGAACTAGAGGTTCGAGTACGAAAACACGACATTCACACGAAAAGCGAACTAAAAACAATTATGATGGAAGAATGGATGAACATTGATGCAGAAATTACCAAAGGACTAGTGCAATCTATTCCCAGACGTTTATAAGCTGTTGTGGATGCTAAAGGATATTTTACTAAATATTAATTTAACGAAAAATTAGAATATTTACTAATATGTACAGATTTTTTACAAGTGTACAATGACTTTTGTGAGATAAAGTTTTTGTTACTTTTTGATTACTGGTTTCTTAAAAATAAAGTTTTACCATGTTTTCAAAATATTTTATGCAGTTTTGTTAAGAATAGATTATAGATATTATTATAAATACCCATTCTGAAATATTCATTTTAATTAATGGATAGACCCCCTATTTCATTGAAAATCGTAAGTGTACGAACACTTTTGGGAGCCACTGTATATACGAGTATATACAGTGGTGGGATTCAAATTAATTAACAACAGGTTCTATGTACTAATGACCATTTTAGGTATATCAAAAGATATACCGAAAGGTAGTTTAATAATTCGTGCATTAAATACTCAAATAGGAACAATAAAAGAGGTACACAAAACTCGATTATGTTTTCAGAGCACATTCTTCACGCTCAAAATGTGTAAAACGACAAATAATCCATTTAGAAAGCACCTAATCTGCCAACCGAAATATGAACCAAACAACTATTAGATTTTTACACGTCAAGCTGTGGTATTTCCGCTTCGTGCTGTGTCACCATCTATACTTCCTTCCATCGCATTTTTCTTTCAAGACCCGGACTATCATTACTTTTCTTGCCTCGTCAATAAATATCTTTAGTCATGTTCTCGAAGCCAAAAATTACGACCCGGAGTTTATCTCTTTGGCCAAGAACGGAATGAAACCTTTGATGGCAAATCCCAGGTGGATCGAATTGCTCAACGGAAACCAATCCTGGAAGCTGTCACTCTTATCATCTGCAATATATAAGCTCTCGAATTTTTACATCAAGGTGGTGCAGAAACACGACGTTCACGGCTCCACCCTCTTCACTGGAATGTAACTTGTCTTCTTACTGTTCATAAATTATAGCGTGGAGAATCTTTTGCGGTAGCTCTCGTTTGACTGAAGGGGTTCACAGATGTACAACTGTTCCTAATTCCACGTCATTTCTTCCAAAATCATTCTCTCTTTTTTTTTACCGATCAGCTTAAATACATCACTGGCTTTTCATTTTATTAAAATTTGTATTTATTTGTCGAGGAAGTGTGACGTAATAATCTCAAAACACGAAAAATTGTGTCGTAGCTCGGCAATTCTATTACTTTAACTAAGTTATTACCATGTTTTTATTAACTCGCTTTCTTGTTTGTTTGTGTGTGTTTGTCTAGTACAAATCTTGCAATCGATTTTTAACTAACTTCCCGACTAGCTAGACATTTGAAACTTTTAGAATAGCTCAGAACACGATGACAATGCATTTTTTTAATACATTTTTTAATTTTAGCCATCTTTAAGCAGGATTGAATTCATTTTCAGTTAATTTTGTTTTGTAGACTGGTGCAGCCATCTATCGGCCGGGACGGGAACGAAAAGTTAAACGCAAGTTAACTTCCAATTAACTTCATTTTCTTTCAAGTTTATCGGATAATTCATCAAAAATTTTTTTAAATGTATTTATTAATACATAGAATTGTCAAATTTATATGATTCAGGAGAAAATTGAAAAACATGGTATATAAAAAGTTCTTTTTATCTTGTAATTATTTTATGACATTTAGAAATTTGAGTATTAGATTTAGAAGAATACCACACTTTCTCCATTTTATCATATAACGGGATCTAAGCAGTTCAGAAGAAAAAAAAAATCTTAGAAAAAATAGAAACATAAACAAGTTGATAGATTTCTGCTGAATTATAAAATTACAATTTCTTTTTAAATATTTTAACCTCTTCCCTGACTTCGCACACTTTTGCAGAGCATTTCTAAATTTAGTTCGCGATGAGAAGGATTTATCACCAATTCATGGCTCCGGAACATTCGGAACGTGAAGAAAAATCCTTGGACATACCAGAGTTCCTTTTCATCACACGGCATTTAATTCCTAATAAACAATATTATTGCGTATTTGGTATTAAATAGTATGACAATATGACATAAAACTGAACGTTTATGGAAGCGTATAAATATTGAATTATATACTTTAAGGCCCAACTTTAAAACATTACACCGTTTAGAACCAATTTCATTCTACCATCTGCGAGTGAGCTCGCTGAATCTAACAATCTTACGGTTACAGTGAATGGCTAACTTTTGCATGTTTGATTAATACAGAACATGTCTGAGTTATGACGACCAGGTAAGGCCAGGTCTGGGGTGACTTTTAAGCAAATAATTGCTTTATGAAACGAATGGATCCTTCATTTGATGTACAGTCGTACCCCGTTATAACGAACTTCAAGGGACCAAAGGTTTTGTTCGCTATATCCAGTGTCTCGCTATATCCGAACCATTAAGAAAAATGTTAGAGTTCACAAAAGGTATAACTCATTAGTTGCTATGTGCATTTAATAATGATGTATTGAAACAATGATAAAATCTATTAAAAATGATCGTTAATGATTCACTGTTTTGATACAAAAACAATCGGTAATCTTCTGTTGACGTGATGCCGATTTCAAAATCATTTTATGAATTTCTTTGTCCAATACATCAAATGACTCCAACACTCTTTCTTCCACTGTTTAGGTAGACAAAAACTTATTAATAACACTCATCGCTGCTGTAGCATCTGAGATGGTGGGGATTTCGTCATTTATGTGCTCCTCTTCATCAGCATCAGATGCAGAATCTTCGATTTCAGAATGATTCATTTTAATTTTTTCCACAATGTCTTCACCAGTCGGATTTCCACATGTAATGACTTCATCATCACATGTTTCGAACAATTGCGTGCCACAATCTGAGAATGATGAAATTTTGTGCTTTTCTATCCACATCGCGATAGGTAAATCTTCATCATCTTCTTCTTCAACATTCTTTGCTTCTTCGACATTCGTTGTTTCTTCAACATTCTTAAAAAATTTGAAAATTAAAAAAAAATTCAGCTGTCGACTGAAAAAAATGTTCGTCATAGCCGACTCTTAAGATTTCGGAAGGTCGCTAGAAAAGGATAAATTAGCATTAAATACAATAACAAAACGGCGGGACCAAAATGTTCGTTCGGTATATCCGTGAGTTCGTTATATACCGGGTTCTCTATAACGGGATTCGAGTGTATCCAATTTTTATAGTAATTTTCCTAAAATACAAAAAAGTTGGATTATTGTTCTGAAGCGTGAACGGAAAATTCGCTTTCCATGTCTTCGATCAAGCCTTCGTAAAGCTTCGATCATGGAAAACTCGTTAAACTAGGTCAACCACCCCTCTTTTTTTCACGAGTGTTGTTCTCGACACATCTCTCGAAAAGATGAGCTACGACAAGATCCAAATTTAAGGCTAACGAGAAGTTGATTGTTATGTGTTTCACAGGTTGCAGCGCAATCTGAAAGGGCAGGGGAATGAATAACATATTTGGCAGAGTGGGGTGTTAGAAATCGTCAGCGCGTGCAAAAGGAGGGGGGGGGGGGGAGGGGGGGGATCTCCTCATCATCAGTTGTGTTCCATAAATCCTGTCGGGTGGGTCAGGAGAACACTCCTTTTCATCTGCCTGCACTTTCCCGTGTTAACGAGATAGAACGAGATTCAGTTTCATTAAGAGGACATTTTATAGAAGGGAAAAATATTTAAATGATTTTAGCCTTTAACTTTGGCTCATCTGTCTTTATACTGTTCCCCAGCTCATCGGTCTCACAGACCGCCACGCTATAAAATTAGGATATTTTTAATTAAATTAGGATAAAATTAGGAGTTTTTCGCCGTCATTAATGCAAAACTATTGCCACCTCTCGTTCTTGAAAAGGGTAAATAAAAATAGATTAATTAGGATATTTTCCTATTTTTATAAGTTTTTCGCCGTCATTAATGCAAAACTATTGCCACCTCTCGTTCTTGAAAAGGGTAAATAAAAATAGATTATTCAACAAAAATTTCAGAATCCGATTCCTCAATCTGTGATAGCGCGAGAGAGACAAAATGTTCTGGTTCGTCGTGAAACAGGAGGAATTCTTCCAGCCATGCTAGCTACAACAATAAAACAAAGATCTTGGAAAAAGAATGCATGCAGACTGACAGATAATTAGTACTGTTCGAGGCTTATCGGTCATACAGACCGGCAAAAATTTAAATAGGTTCAAGGCTCGTCGGTCCAAAAGACCGACTATGTTTTACAAAGATTAAATTTACCGACAAAATACGAGCGGGCGAAAATCTCCGATGTGTTGTACTTGAAGGTCGGGACCCGACTGAAGATCTCACAAACCCCCAACAGTCTGACTCTGCAACAGCGGTCTCCTAGACTAGTGGTTCCCAACCGTTTTCAGCTGGCGACCCACCTTAACTTATCGGAATACCTCCACGATCCATCGGTCCATGGTGGAGTAAAAAACCTTATTTGTATCGCATCCCTTCCTTATGTATATAAAATTTACCAACAAATATTGCAAATATATATATACAGTAACCACCGCTTATAGTGATCAGTGGTTATAAGAATCAACCGTTTATAAGAATCAATATCGCAAAAACAAAAACAAATGTATTATTTCCATGTTAAAATTTCCGCTTTAAAGAATCAATCCACCGGTTATAAGAATCAGTTTGCAATCTTCGCCTTCCTTTCATTTTTTCAAAAAATGCCACTTGAACTCTCAAAAGGTACGAAATTCTTTCTTAAGTTTTTGAAAAGAAAGATTGATAAAACTTTGGGGTGGAAAACAGTCGTAAAATACATTCCTTTAGACATAACATAAGAGTTTCTCCTTATACGTTTTTGCTAAACACCGTCTTATTAGCTTTACCCAGGGGCATCTAACCCGCCCGGGTCCGATTTCACTTTTCTCCAGATAGGCACTCCATTTTTCCCACCACTTACTTCCTGGTTGCGGATTTCTGGACCCTGAAACACATAAATCTTCCGCGAAGTGTCCACCATCACTTACGTAAACGGGACAGTGGATTCAGCACTTCAAACCGTGAAACGTAAACGGATCCATTTTGCTGAATCGGATGAACCAGATGCTGAATCAAACGTTTCACTGTTTGATTCAGAATCAAACCGTGAAACGTAAGCTATAAAGTGAATCTTCGTCTGAGACTGTAATAAGCATACGTCGCTAGTATTCACTTTAGTTTTCTAACAAAATTGCCAGTTAGTGTTAGAACTTTTTGATAGTCGAGTTCAAATATGATAAAAACAAGGAAAACTCTTAGTTTTTCTGAAAAACAGAACTTGCTAATTAGATATGATGCTCTTCCAAAGTGTAGTCAAAGAGAAGCTGCCTCTTGTTGATTTTAAAATCATGTGTTGTTACTTATAGGTCTAGAAATTGAGTTATAGTATTTGTTTAGAAATTGAGTATTTTTAAAATTATAAAAAATAATTTTAATAAATGATAAATAACGTAAATTAAAGAGTATTTAATGCTAAATTATGTATATATGTGCCTGTGTGTTTATATATATGTACAAGTATATATTTGTATGTGTGCCTGTCCAAAGGGAAGTTTCGGTTATAAGAATCAACCGCTTATAAGAATCAAAAACAGTAATAACAAACGTGATTCTTATAAGCGGAAATCACTGTATATATATATGCTTTTTTGAAGATACAGATTGATTATTGATAAACAATTTGTGTTCTGATTTGAAAATGGTTGACAAAATATAAGCACTTTTTCTTATCTTTTCTGATGGTTTATTCGGTGGTTTCTGATAGTTTTAGGATCGAGTCGCGACCCACCTGTAACCTTTCCGCGACCCACCGGTTGGGAACCACTGTCCTAGACCGATGAGCTGACGTAAGGGTTAGTAGGCTAGCGACGATAATTCGTATGGCGTCATCTTCACACGCACGCTATTGGATGAAAAGGGTCGTGCAGGACATTTTGCGTCTTATTAGAAAAGACCGAGACCGCACTTCACCCATCCGACAGGCTAATTTCTAGCGAGTCGCTTCTCACTTATTACCGAGTTCAGACAAAAACGTCTGCCGCTGTTCGTTTGTACAGCCCTTTCGTTTCCAAAACTGTCGTAATCTATTACACGAAAACTCACCGTGCCCCGAAATCTAAAAAAAAAAAAAAAAAAAAAAGGGGGAGTGGGGGAGGGTCCAAGAACCCTTCCAACTGAGCCGGGTGGTGATCGAACCACAAAAGCGTCATTGTTACCATCGCATGGGGAGGGATTCAAAATCTGCCCTACCAATTGACTCAAGGATAATGGATGAAACTGAGCTGTTGGTTTTTCAAGGGAATAAGACTGGAATGTCTGGTATCGAAAACGAAAACAGTGCAATACGTCACAAAGGAACACGTGACCAAAACAAAGGTACTCACTCAATTGTTGAATGGTTGCTAAATTGTTGTACTCTGTGGAGTTCGCATAAAGAACTCATGGCCGTATATTTTGACTCTGTAGAATAGAAAATGTTTCTATATATGTTAATGCGATAGAATAGAAAATTATATATATATGTATACACACATACACACACACACACATATATATATGTGTGTGTGTGTGATAATATTAATAATAACCTTTAATCGCCCTTTCTGAACTTTCTTTCTCATCTGGTAACCTTTCCGACGCCTTGGCGAGATGCTTCGCCTTTGCCAATACCAACACTCTCCGCCAATTCCTGGCAACCTCTCTTTGGCCTAATTCTAGATTCGCGCGCTATGGAGAAGCGAGCAGACTTAGAAGCGAGTAAGATGTGATGCTGTTTTCGTAATAAATACCCTTGTTCCTGAAGCTGACTTTTATTAATCTCCGGCCACGATGTACGCTCCTATTCCATGAGATGACCATTAGGGACATCTCATATATATATATATATATATATATATATATATATATATATATATATATATATATGTAGAATGCCGAACTGAACTTTTAACTATGAACTGCAAACTTTAGCAATGTTATTTGTGAACGCATATTATGTCTGGCGCAAGAGGACGCCACTAGCATAAACATTGCCACGACCCCCCCCCCCCCCAACTCTGGGGAGAACATTAAGACTCCCGCTTCGGATTCCGTCGTAGACGGAGTACGTTTTTTTCAGTTCTCAATGTTCATAAATTGTAATTATTATTTGATCTTTACGATGGTTGTTAATTAGTTTACGTTTGTGCCGGATTTACTTCACCCCCACCCCCCATGTATGTTATATATATATATATATATATCTATATATATATATATATATATATATATATATATATATATATATAATAGTATAGCATTTTAATATATTATTATGCTAAGTATATATTAAAATGTTATACTTCGATATGTGACAGTCCCAATGACTTTAATGAGCTGAAATCCGCTTTTCGTGGTATCAACATCCGGTCTGACTGATGCGTGAGTTCGGATTTTGTTCTCCCACGAGTTCAATTAGGAATAACGAGAACATATACATGCACACATATGTGAGGGATTATACGTTTGTGTGAGAGTGTTTCATCGGATAACGTAAAATGTCACCGACACTTACTGCGTACCAAAAACTCGTGGAATACGCATAATAGCAAAACATATCTTAATCCTGGAACCCTTTGGCAATAGTTCATTTTCTAACCATTAGGACTGGGCTTTATATTGATGTAACGCAAATATCGATTTAGTACTAATATCGACGATGCGATTTAGAGCTAACATCGTTTGCGAAATATCGAAATTCTGATGTAACACAATACATCGATACAACGCCGACATCCGAGACCGCGATGTTCCAAATATCGATTTAGTTCGACGATGCGATTTAGAGCTAACATTGTTTGCAAAATTTCGATGTACCGCACTACATCGATATAGCACCGACATCCGCGACCGCGATATTCCGGAATTCCGATACAAAAACGAAAGATAAATGCAGTTACGGCCCCGCGCCAACATCGATTTAGCACCGAAGCGCATGCACCCAGCTGGCTAAATCACCACCCCGATTTAAGGAAAACGATCCACGTTCCACTATTTTTCTTATTATTAGTTTGGAATTAATTTGCCTATATCTGAACGATCTCTCGAGATTAAACGTTAGATATTTCAAATCCATTTGCATCCTTTTCATAACCAAAAATATCCTTTAAAATCATGTTTTTTTCTGAAAATAAAAGCTACAACCAATCATAATTTAGCATTATTCTGCTTCTTTTAAATTATTTTGCTAAAAAAAAGTGTAATATTTGGAATAATTATATTAAAATTATTTCATTCAATGAATAATTTAATTCAGAGAAAGCAATGTTTCTAATCTTAATTATATTTCAAATGAAATTTCTCCAACTAAGTTTAATTAATAAAATTAATTTATTTATATTGCCTTTGTTATAAAAGATGGGTAACATCTTCAGCTTAAAAACATATATGTGCGGGGGGGGGGGGGATCAAGATAGGGACATATTCTACAGCGGTGTTAAATAGATTTATCACTAAATCGCGATGTTAGACTGATGATAAATCGATTTAAGAAATCTCTAAATCGCCCAGCCCTACTAACCATACACGTTGCCACGACAAAATGAGGATGTGTGAAAAAATAACATTTATTTGATGAATTTGATTGTTACTCGCAGAATAACAAAAACGCCTTACATGTGCACGCATGTCATAATACAAAATTGAGCACCTAAAATCCGCAATCAATAAGAACGCTATTACAGGAGTGATTGGGGGCAATTTGAGAACTATCGAAATGTTCTCCAGCCAACACTGGATAGAATTGGTAATATCAATCGCTCGATTTGAGATCGTTTGCTTTTGTAAATTTTCCACAGAGGTGCCTCTGTGCTATTAGAGGAGTTGTCTTGCGCGTTTTTGACATTAAGGGGACTCTCGACCTTTAAGTCGAGCAAATAAGGCATATTTTCATACTTTTTGACTCTTTGTAACAATTTCAATTTACTCCCAATTTTTCCAAATTTTATGTATAAGATAAATTGATATATTTATTTTAATAAACAAATTTTCAACTCTCAAAATCATTTTTAATATTTTTTTTTTAAATGCTTTAGATATACCTTGCTTTTTAAGTATTTTTATTATATACTGGCTTGCGCGCAGAGCTATGAAATTAATTTTAAACTTAAATGTATAATTCCTATTTTATATTTAAAATAAATAATTCAAAATACAATTGAACATAAAACATTCAACATTAAAATATTTTTTTCAATTTTTTAAAACTGCTCAAAATATGCTTAAAATTTCCTGAAATTTTTGCATTCATTTTATCCCTGCAAAAAATAACAAAATGCGCAGTGATTGCAATAACTCTAGTTCAGACGCAATAAAATAGCATGATTATGCAGTGATAAAAATTTCATGGAATTATGTTTCATAGTTTTTGAGATATCAGTTGCGGAACGATGCAAAATTGCATTTTGAGAAAAATGAGTTTAAAATTTTTCTTACCATAAACTTGATCAGTAATTAAATATTTAGAATATCAATATCTCCGGAACTAAGAGGAATATTTTCATGCGGTTTGCTTTATTTTGTTCAGAAATGATCAGGCTTTAACATATATATTTAAAAAAAAAATCGAATGTTTTAAAGATTTGAGGGTAGTGAGTCCCCTTAAAAGAAGCTCTCTGCTTTAGGGCCTTCCCCTCAGCTCCGAAAAGCAAGAGTGCGGGCAGATGGGCCCACCGAAAAGACCATGTTCCGTTACAAGAGAGCTTGTTTGACAGAACTGTCGAACCGGGAAACAATCATAATAGAGAGATTGGTAGGCTCCCTCTCTCTTGGGGTGTGGAGACTTCATTGAATTGCTCCGTAATCACCCAGCTGCGGTTATTATTATACTGTTACTATCGCAAGGGGGGGGGGGGGATTCTTTATTAATCTCTTATCGAGTTTTTTTTCCAAACAGAGTCGTACTTTTGTGGTTGCTAGCAGATGGGCTGGCACGAAAAAAGTTTTCAACATCGGGGGTTGGACTAAAACTGTTGGAAAATTCGTACTCGGGTGGTCTACAGTTTGGAAGAAGACCGTGGTATTGCCGCGATTTTTCATTATTTAACAAGAACACACAGATCCTTCTAATGCACGAAACACAACACGTTCAAATCAATAGACATTCGAACCAATGAATATTTCAAACTCATTAAGATTTTTAAAAAAACACCAAAAGCGAAAAATCTTTTCGACAACTTCGCAAAGAATCCTCTGTATAAGGAAGGCAGCTGGTATCGAATTCACGAATATTCGAACGAAATGGTATTTAAAAGTATCAAAAGCTAAATATCTTCTTTAAAACTGAGCGAAAACTCTCCTTTACAAGAATTGTATGTAGTTTTGAACTTATTTATAATTTCAAACTAATTATTATTTAAAAGCACCAAAAACGGAATATCCTTTTTATAACTAATGGTTTTTTTTTTTCCCCAGTAGAGCGTTAGAGGTGATTATTTTCATTAAAATTGTCTGTCGAGATAATCACTCCTCGAGCATCGAGGAAGTCTCCATTCTTCATTTTTACTATGGAATCTAAGAAGCTGTGCGTTACTGTTACGCCTATTCCAGAAGGCAAATGTAATAATTTTCATGTCAGTTTTATCGCGAAATTGTCGAATATAAATTTATTCATTGAAGGCTACCTAGTCCTCCGTCAGAGAAGTGAAGAAATGTCTGCAAAATGTTAATCTATATATAAAAAACAGTTCCGTAACTGACTGACTCACTGACATACAACGCACAGACCAAACCGCTGGACCTAGAGGGCTGACATTTTGCATGGCGATTCTTCTTAAGTGTAGGGCTGCACTAAGAAAGATTTTTGAAAAATTCCTCTTAGATTTTTTAAAAATTAAATTTTTAAGCTTTTTTTGTAACTTTTTTTGAGTTTGCATTTAAAATAATTATCTGAGGGTTATAAAATTTATATCGCGAGAAAGATCCTAAAAATTCCTTTAAAATGAAATATTTTTCGAATCTTTACCTCCGTTTTCTGATATTTGGTGAATTTTTAAAGATTAATTTTTGCAATTTAATTTATTAAATGTTAATCACGTGGTTTCTTTTCTTTTTGTGATACTTTAAACTAATTTTGCGTCACGTGAATAACAATGAAATAAATTGACAAAAAAAAAATAAAAAATACTGGAATACGGTAAAAGATAAAATTGAACCACTAGACTCATTGAGATGGAAGTTTTTTAAGAATTTTATTCAAATGAGTATGTTTTATGGATATTAAACACACAAATTAATTGCATACATTGACCGTTGTATTTAATTTGAATATTTTCTTCTACGTTATTTTGTCTATAAAAATATCCGTTTCTATTTTATATATATATATATATATATATATATATATATATATATATATATATATATATATTTTAAAGCATTAATTGCATACATTGACCCTTTGTATTTAATTGGAATGTACTCCGTAGGGATGCATGGGTATTCAGCTAGTCAATAATATAAATATGCAAGGCTTTGATTTCCAGTGAACGAATTTCCAAAGAAGTCAACATTCATTTTCGAAACACGAATGGCATTTCTTATTTTACTTCTCTGTTGCACTGGAGTCTGCAACAGTGAAATCTGAATTTCAACTTGAATGAATTCGATTTAGCACTATTTAATAGTCTGATGCTAATGGGATTATATTAAAAAAACAATTGCCGACAAATCAGTAGTCTTCATTTCGCGCAACAGATGGCGCTGTGTCTGCTCGGAAACCGAAAGCGATATACTGAAACTACCGATTACCTGCGGGCTGGATTTTCGGAGTGGGCATCTCAAAAGACGAGTGTCGGAAATAAAGTGATAAAACAGTCTCTCTCCCCTCCCCCCCCCCCATCAAAATGTCTTCACGAGAGGAGTTGAGAGCCATTTTTCAACCATCCGTGTTTCCACGACACATCCATTAGCACGTGTCGTCGACGGATCACTTTGCGACTAGAACTTCTTACTACACTTTATTTTAAAAGATATATATATGTGACTAGCTGAAAACCCGCACTTCGCTACGGAGTACATTCAAATAAAATACAACGGTCAATGTATGCAATTAATGCAAATATATATATATATATATATATATATATATATATATATATATATATATATATATATATATATATATATATTTATATATTTATTTATAATAAATACAACGATCAATGTATGCAATTGATATAAAAAAAAAACGAAAAAATATATTCATAAAAAGAATCATAACGGATATTTTTCTAGACAAAATAATGTAGAAGAAAATATTCAAATTAAATCTAATAGAACATACTAAAGAATATACTACAGTTTGAGGAACGTTTCTTTGACTGTATGTTAAATTTTTTTTGGATAATGTCCAATCGTCTGCAGCATTACAAAGAAAAAAAATTTTTTTTTTGTCTATTTCGTTGTTATGCACGTGACGATAAATTAATTTAAAGTACCAGAAAAAGAAACCACGTGATCAGCATTTGATAAATTAAATTCTAAAAATCAAATTTTAAAAATTCACCAAAAATCAGAAAATGGAGGTAAAGATTCGAAAAAGAATTCATTTTAAAGGAATTTTTAGGATCTTTCTCGTGATATAAATTTTATAACCCTCAAATTATTATTTTAAATGCAAACTTAAAAAAAATTACAAAAACAGCTTAACAATTTAATTCTAAAAAATCTAAGAAGAAATTTTCAAAAATATTTCTTAGTGCACCCCTACACTATAAGAAGAAACGCCATGAAAAATTTCAGTCCTTTAGGTCCAGCAGTTTGGTCTGTGCGTTGTCTGTCAGTGAGTCAGTCATCTACGAAACTGTTTTATATATACAGATAATTAAAGTTTTACCCCCCTTTCATTTTAGTAAAGAAAAACTCTTAATATTTTAGTTAAATTAGCCCCCGGTTCGTTAGTTTCCAGAGAGTTTTCAAAATGATCCAAGTGTGTTATATCATAAATTTGTAATTTCTGAATTCCTTTTGAATATTTTGATTCTTTCCATTCATAGTTATGCTAACTTCTGATTCTCTATATTAAGTTTATTTTAATAGAAATAAATGCATCCATTTGTTAATTATTTCGACGTAACAACTTGTTCTTAACTAGAGACACTCATATTTGATAAGTACACAATTTATTTTCTTTGTTCTGTAATTCTTTCCAATAACAGCAGTACGGAGTTGCCAATACCAATTCTTGGCACAAAATGTTAAAGCAAAAACGCACGGGGAAACACTGATACTACACACACACACACACACACATATATATATATATATGTACATATACATATCAGGGTTATGGCCCTTTAAACCACCTTTAAAGTTTCAATATTTTAAGAAGCTTTCTTACTGAAAGCCTAGGGTCTAAGAGAAACCGTGCAAAATTTTAGTTTTCTAGACCTTACGGTTCCAGAGATACGGCGATCAGTCAATCACTATTTTTATAATTAAAATAATTACTATTATTATTTGGAGGGATTGGGAGTGTGGTGGAGGAAGGAGTTAAACACCTTTAAATTTTTATTTTTAAAGCGAAATTCGTATTGACCACCTAGGGTTTAAGAGGAGTCACTATTCAAAATTTCAACCTCCTAAGCCTTATAGTTCCACAGATACAGCGTTTTTTTTTTTTTTTTTTTTTTTTTTTTTTTTGGGGGGGGGGGGAGGGAGGAGGTGGTTAAGCCCTTTTTAACCCCCTTAAAATACGAGGCAGTAGGGGCCCCTCCCCCCAAAAAAAGCCCGGCGTATTTTTTTTCTTTCATAGCCTAAAATTATATAGTCGTAGACATAATACTCAATGAGTCTAAATTTAAAGTGAGACGAAGTTTATTTCTTACACACACACACACACATATATATATATATATGTACTTAGAATTAACCTGAAAAGGAAAACTAGCTCATATTTGAATGGTTGGAGCTAGACTCAGCCTGAAAGGAATAAAATTTTGATGCAGTCTGGCCGAATCGTTTATTAGAGCGACAAAAGTACATCCGTCCATTTCAGAAGACGGCTCGGAAGCTAATATCACCTTTCAACCTTAAGCGCGAGAGACGAAAAAAACATGTGACTATTATTTTGTAGGGTCAGCAAATATTGGGGCTCGAGATGCGAACCCACTCCTTTCTCCAGACGTGTACACGTGTAAAAATGCAAAGGCATGCGATTTATGGGAAGTTCTGTGGCTAAGGGTTTTAAAGCGATAAAGGCTAAGGGTTTTAAAGCGAAGATTACTGGGGATTGGATTTAGGAAAGGGAAGTTAAATGCTAGAATGGAGGGCATAATATTTAATTTATTACACACACACACACACACATATATATATATATAACCCTAAGAGCCGACGTTGCCCCCCCCCCAAAAAAAAAAAAAAAAATCTGGACTGGAGCCGCCCCCTTCTAAACACACACAGATTCTCAGTCGAAGGTCGATTTCTGAATACCCGGAACATTCGTTTTAAAATAAAGCTGGAAGACTTCAGCTGTGCGACCTCAATATCGTTTAATACCCAATCCTATTGAGTTAACAGTTCTGTTTGTTGAAGTACCCACCCAACACTCCCAAACTCATTCCGGGACCACCCATCTGCTGCGCGGATAGAAACCTCAGAAAATTGATTGGGGGCCAATCTGTGAGGGCGTGACCCCGTCGCACCTTTTTTTCGGAGGTGAAGTGGGGTGCCCTGACTTTTGCTACGTTGAAAGCCCAGCTGACGTCAAATGCAACAGAGCGGAAATTTTTCTCCCTGATGAATGGAGAGAAATGGATGAGTGACAGTGCAACACCTTTAAAACAGATCTATCTGCGGAGTGACACACAACCTAGGGAACGCAGTTAATTAGTAATTCCTATGGTCCTATGGTAGTGACACACAGACGGGGAAAATCAAGACGATGCGTAGAGGAAATTTTTGAGCCATTGCGCTCTTAGCCTGTAATAATATTGAAAATAGATATTCATTCTCCTTCCCTTATTCTTTCTACAGGGTGTTCTCCTTCCATGTGGGATACAATATTTTATTTAATTTTTACTTTAAAAAACTTATTTCGCTTTTTTAAACGATAGGCATTTATTCATTCTTTGCATTTGAGTGCTGGGTTATACAGGGTGTCCATGATTAAACTTCCCTACTTTAAAGTTGTCTACAGTCGAAACTATTGTTCAGAAAGTAGTGAAATTTTGTGTAAGACATATTAAAGGGATGGGAATTTGTTTGAACGAATAAAAAAAAAAAATAATTCAAAGTTTCACCACCAGAGGATTTTTTTTGATGAACTACACATTTAGCCAACATTTACTATAGTTAAAAAAATTTATTACAACAAGTAATATTCAACATGACGGCCATCATTTTCAGCTACCATTTGAAATCCTAAGATAGCATGTTCTACAGTTGACCGCAGTGTGTCCGGGGAAATGCCGAGAAAATGTTGTGAAATGCTGTCTTTCAGATCAGGTATAGTTCTTGGTTTATCAAGACTGACTATGTAAAATTTAACGAGTTTTCGTGTTAGGGTGACCTATAGATAAAAAGATGGTGAAATCTTAAGTAAAGAACCAGTCGTAAATGTGTAATTAGTCTCTGAGTAGTGTCAGTTTAAAAAAAATCCCCCCCTCTATATATATATATATATATATATATATATATATATGATATTTGATGAGAAACCCCTGGACGCCTACTTCCCTCTCAGACACGCGTCGCCAGAGTAGGGATGCGACATCGATGTCGATGTTTTCGATTCATCGATTTATTAAAGCCGATTTTTTTTAACATCGATGTTTTGTGCTCGGTGTTTTACGTTGTCTCTCGATGTTTTTTTTTTTAAATGAAAATGTACCATAAATAAAAAAAATTAACCACGTAGCATAATTTTCCCACTCAGTAAATGTAAGTCTGAATTCTGAAAAGACGAATACAAAAGGGGGAACGATTAGAGACAATGAATAATAATTATATGCCCCAATAGCCCTAATTGTTATCTACAGTGAAGAAAAAATGAGCTTGTTCAGTTTTCCCCCCATACGTTGGTTTTGCATCATTACTTCAAATTGGTGTAATTATATGTAATTTTCTTTTGTATTATTTAATTTGAAAATAAAAGATTTGTTAATAAGTTGCAATAATTTCTTCCTAGATTTTCTGGTAAAATCCCCCCTCCCCCCCGCCATGACTAACCGAAGTAACATTAATCTTAGAGGTTACTAAATCAGTTTAAAAAAATGAAAGTTCATAAACATCGATGTTTAAAAACATTGATGGTTTTAGGGCGATGTTTTATTAGCATCGATGTTCTAATATTGAATATCGATGTTTCGAAACATCGATGTTTTGTTGTCGATGTCGCATCACTACGCCAGAGGAGAAACACCAGTGACGTAGATGATAACGTCACGCGCGTTGCCAAACGCGAGAAGAGAACCTACACTGCTGGCCACTGTAAATGCAACACCCTGAAGGAAACATGCAAATAACATGAAATTTACAACATGCATTAGCGGAGGTGAGATATGCAAATGATTAGAATTTCATCGCAGACGCACATCACTCGCGCCTGTGGCGCCACTTCAAAGCGCTATTTAAGGCTTGGAGATTTCGACGATTTCAAGTTCGGCAATTGTGTTTTTCTTGTGTTTTTTTTTCAAAAAAAAAACGATCAATTATGCCTCGTCGAAAACAGCGATCATCTTTTGATCAAGTATCCGAGTTCGACAGAGGAAGGATAGTGGCCTACCGAGATTGTGGATAATCTTTCAGGGAAATCGGTAGTCGTGTTGGACGAAACCAAACAACTGTAATGCGGATATGTGATCATTGGATGCAGGAGGGTACGATGGATCGGCGTGTTCGATCGCATCCACCTCAGCGCACCACTTCACGTGATGACAGGCAAATTGTGCGCATGGCAGTGACGGATCGCTCAGTTACATCACGAACCATAGCACAGCACATGCAGTCTGTAACGCATCATCCAGTGTCTGCGCGTACCATTCGACGCCGTTTACAGCAGAGTGGTCTGTCCGCAAGACGTCCATTGCTTTGTCTACCCTTGACGCAGAACCACAGACGTCTCCGCCGCCAATGGTGCGATGACAGAAGGATGTGGACGGCAGAATGGAATGAAATTGTCTTTACTGACGAATCACGCTTCTGTCTGCAACACCACGATGGTCGCATTCGAGTCTGGAGACACCGTGAAGAGAGGATGCTGAACAGCTGCGTTATGCACCGCCACACTGGTCCTGCACCGGGTATTATGGTATGGGGCGGTATTGGATATCACTCTTGCACACCTCTAGTACGCATTGCCGGTACTTTAAACAGCCAGCGCTACATCTCCGAGGTGTTGGAGCCAGTTGTCCTTCCTTACCTTCAGGGCTTGCCCACAGCCATATTTCAACAGGATAATGCGCGACCACACGTGGCACGCATTGTCCAACGGTTCTTCGTCAATCGCCAGATTCAATTGCTTCCCTGGCCGCCTCGCTCTCCGGATCTTTCGCCGATAGAAAACATGTGGTCCATGGTAGCTCTACGATTGACCCAGATTCCATCCCCAGCTGCCACAGCAGTTCAACTTTGGCAACGTGTGGAAGCTGCTTGGTCTGCTGTACCCCAAGAACTCATCCAAAGTCTCTTTGAATCAATGCCGAGGCATGTGGCAGCGGTGATCTCCAACAATGGCGGCTACTCTGGCTACTGATTTTGGCAGGAACCACACTTCACAGAAGTCTATAAATTTAATCATTTGATACTTGGTCAACATGTTATCTACAAAATAAATTTTGTTGTGATATCTCTTGTCTTTCTTGGTGTTGCAATTTGGGTGGCCAGCAGTGTAGATTAGATTCGAAGAGGTGCCCTAGACTGTTGGCGCGTAAATGATGATGTTAACGAAGTGTTATGTTCTTTAAATGTTTACGTGTAATTGTCCTTCATGTCTTATTA